>OU896714.1:34367530-34951626 GCA_918026855.4 Phaedon cochleariae | reverse complement strand
CGTTCACGAAGCAGAAAAAGCATTTATTATAAATGAGTGATTCGTCCTGACAAGTCCATGGTTACATCGTTGAAAACATCAACCATGATAGACCAATCAGGATTGAAAGACAGCTAACGCTTTCGCAATAAGCACACGTTGTCTCTGGCTTGTGATTCGTCAGATTATGTCATGAATGAAATAGTCGTAGGTGATATCCCGAGACCATGACAAATAGCCGACTATTATTTTTCTCATAATTCCATCGAGAGTACCTTGCATTTTGACAATTTGATGAGACCATATGAACATTAATAATCTGAATAATTCCCCTTAGAGGGGCTTTAGAAACATCAGCAGGAAGGCAGGAGTACAACGATCATCCTGTATCACGCATCCCAGATTGCTCTCCAACCTCTCAATGATTCCTACATACACCAGCATATTTCCGAACACTCAATATATGCCGCAGTGACAAATAACGTCACAGAAGATTCTGGAATGTTCTGGAAACAATCGATGGAACAATCATAGAGATAGGTTTTGTTCTAAGAAGCTTCTAGAACAAAAAGAAGGAGACGGAAGATCATTCGAGAACGTTCTCGAACCAAAGCCTGCCATGTGTTCTCATATATAAGACGGCTGAACAACTGAGTCAGTCAGTCGAGCAGCGAGTGTCACAGAGTCAGTTATATACCGCGTAATATAAATCGTTTTACATAAATAGTAGTTATAAGTTCAATATAAATTAGTGTTTCTTTAGTTAAAATAAATCAGTTCGAAAATAAATAGTGTCGTGTTCGCTTCTGCACCCGAATAACGTAACAATATGAAAATTAATAATCTGAATAACTCCCGAAAGTTTTAGCTTGAACACAATTAAATTTTACACCCAATTGTACTCCTGGTAAAACTCGATACCATTTACGGAGTATTTTGATTTGAAAATGATGAAGACATAACTGTTGCTGGTATAAAGCTAGGTATTAAAGTATCATGAAAAACTATTATCTATTTATTGAAAATCGAAAACAACTATATAATTTCAATGCTGAACATCATGAATCACAAGAATAACATTGGATGTTCAAGTTCACATGAAATTTGGTTTGAAAAATCTAACCTCAAAGTTATGGTCAAATTTACTCGGTACTTACCATGTTACTAGCGCCCTTTATGAGAGTGAGATATGAAAACAAATTCATGCGATGTGTCAGTTTTCGAAACATTTGCATACAAAATTTCATTTCAATGTTGCCAGTAGTTTCGACCAGTTTTGACATAATCGTAAAAAATGTGTAAAAAAAATATATTTTTCAACACTTTGTATCTTGAAAACGGATGCCGTTATGACATTTTTTTACTGAAAAAAAAAACAACTCATTTCGCAGTGTACTACTTACTCTAGCAAAGTGTTCACCTTTTTCTGAAACACCCTGTATAGAAATGATTCTAATATTGTATAAATCCACCCCTTTCCTAAGCTAACTTTTGTGATTTGGATATAAACCTGAGATTATCTTTGAATCTTTGTTTCAGTTATTTTCAATAATAATATTTGGCTGCATATCCTCACAAGGTTGGAGAATGGATATGAAGAGTAAAAAGCAAGTTTGTCTTTATAATGAAGATGCCAATGCTTGCAACTATGGGGTTGGAATAAGTGTCATTGCATTCCTTGCTAGCATGGCCTTTTTGGCAGGAGAATATTTGTTTGAGCAAATGTCATCTGTCAAAACTAGGAAGCATTTTGTTTTGGCTGACTTGGGATTTTCAGGTAAATATTTAACGAATTCTCCAAAAAACTTGTTGCCATCATAAGGAAAACCTAAAAACTGATCAGCTGACTCTTCAGTATCTTTCAGTATATTCCTCAGAAATTACCATATAGACTCTTAAGGGAATTTATTAACAGTATACATTTATGTGAACCCTATTTGTTTACAGGTTTTTGGGCATTCTTGTATTTCGTGGGCTTCTGTTATCTGACTAACCAGTGGAGCAATTCAGATACTCCTACAAATGGTATTGGTGTTAGCAACGTACAGGCTGCTATTGCATTCTCGTTCTTCTCCATATTCACTTGGGTAAGTGGTATTCTATCACCGCCGTCCGAATCGCACTTAAATCGCTTTGAGTGTGCTATGATTGGTCAACGCTTAGAACGCTTGTGAATAGGGGGCTCTTTTATTCACCGGTGGCTCCATGAATCCACCAACTTTGTTCATATATTCTTTGGTGGATTACATTTTGACATAACCATGCACGCGTTCATTTATTACTGTTGTATCAACCAAAATTGCATGCTATTCCACCGATGTACAGGGTGGCCAACTAAGAATCCAGAGTTCGATACCTCTGTTGTCTTGAGAGATACAAAAAAAAGTTTCGCATTCAAATCAAAGTGATAATCGAGCTTCACATTTCAGAATTTCTTTGAAATACACAGGGTGTTCCGTAAGGTCACAGTAAATCAAAGCTATGTTTTTTTCATCAGAACACCCTATATTTTATTTCATTTCTGAATTCTCCCTGAAGATCTGATTTTAACGACCCATCATACTTAGGGTCTAGCAGTGAAAGTTACTGACATATAGGGTGTGCAAAATCGAGATTTTCCAAGTTCAGGATTTTTTTCTGTCGAAACTGTTTATTATTCGTCAAAACGGTTTACATGTCCCTATCTCAACTTTTCACTCACTATCAATTGGTGTTCGATTGACATTTAATTAAAACAAATTATAAATTTAGATTTTTTGACCACCTTGTATCAATTTCAATTGAATACCAATTGATAGTGAGTGAAAAGTTGAGATAGGGAAATTTAAAGCGCTTTGACGAATAATGAACAGTTTCGACAGAAAAAAATCCTGAACTTGAAAAATCTCGATTTTGCACACCCTATATGTCAGTAACTTTCACTGCTAGACCCTAAGTATGATGGTTGTTTATATGAAACGAACATGAATTTGATATGCTTTTACCTCATGGAACACCCTGTATACTCCAAAATAATTTTGAAATGTGCAGCTCGGTTATTTCTTCAATTTTGATAAATTATTTTTTTTGTATCTCTCAAGACAACAGAGAAATCGAACTCTGGAGTCTTAATTGGCCACCCTGTACACTGCTGCCCAAATAAATCGTAACGACTTGATTTATTTTGGTATATTTTGTTCAAGCCCACGAACTATTCATCGGTTAGACACAATGTAGATGAACTGATTCAAGTGTTTTGGGTGCGTTCAATTAGCAAGAACTTGAGCAGTATTGGTTTCAAGATTACCAATCCTTTTTGATATTAATTATGATGGAAATGGAAAAGGCTATTTCTGAAATTTTATTTGGCATTTGATGTTTCTATGTGAATGTGAGATACTCAAATATTGTCTCAACGTTACGCAAAATGAATGATCTCGAAGTTGAAATTTGTTTTTAAACATATTTTGATCCGCGGCAACGCAACCAGCGTGAAAGCAGCCACGTCTTCCAGCCACGACTCCGCTGAAATTTTACGGCGCGCTACAAAACACCAACGGTAGTCAAATATTAAAAACGTGGCTGGCCAGCCACAAAATATCTAAAGCCGTTCGAATTTACTGGACACAGATTTTTTCTATCACATACAGTGTGTATGAATAAGATTGAATAAAAACACACAATATTTTGCTTGGCATGAATTTTCTCATATTATTCCACCTCTCAGACTTACGAAAAAAACGATAAATTCCAAACTTCGAAAAATCATGACTCTCTTAAGGGAAGATATATCATTGATTTTCGTTCGAGAATATACAGTGTGTATGATGGTTAATGAGATTTATATCATGCAATATTCAGCCGGACAACATTTTTCCCGAAATCGACTACTCAAACTCGCAAAGAAATCGATAAATCTGAAATTTTGAAAAATCATAGCTCTCTTAACAGACGATATATCATTGATTTTTCTTCGAGTATATACAGTGTGTATGATGGTGAATAAGATCTATATCATGCAATATTTTGCCGGCCAAGATTTTTCCCGAAATCGACTACTCAAATTCGCGAAGAAACCGATAAATCTGAAACTTTGAAAAATCATAGCTCTCTTAATAGACGATATATCATTGATTTTTCTTAGAGAATATACAGTGTGTATGATGATGAATAAGATCTATATCATGCAATATTTTGCCGGCCAAGATTTTTCCTGAAATCGACTACTCAAACTCGCGAAGAAATCAATGAATCTGAAACTTTGAAAAATCATAGCTCTCTTAATAGACGATATATCATTGATTTTTCTTCGAGGATATACAGTGTGTATGATGGTGAATAAGATCTATATCATGTAATATTTTGCCGGCCAAGATTTTTCCCGAAATCGACTACTCAAATTCGCGAAGAAACCGATAAATCTGAAACTTTGAAAAATCATAGCTCTCTTAATAGACAATATATATTTGTTTTTTCTTCAAGTATATACAGTGTGTATGATGGTGAATAAGATCTATATCATGTAATATTTTGCCGGCCAAGATTTTTCCCAAAATCGACTACTCAAACTCGCGATGAAATCGATAAAACTGAAACTTTGAAAAATCATAGCTCCCCTAATAGACCATGTATCATTGATTTTTCTTCGAGGATATACAGTGTGTATGATGGTGAATGAGATCTATATCATGCAATATTTTGCCGGCCAAGATTTTTCCCGAAATCGACTACTCAAACTCGCGAAGAAATCGATGAATCTGAAACTATGAAAAATCATAGCTCTCTTAATAGACGATATATCATTGATTTTTCTTCGAGGATATACAGTGTGTATGATGGTGAATGAGATCTATATCATGCGATATTCTGCCGGGCAAGATTTTTCCCAAAATCGACTATTCAAACTCGCGATGAAATCGATAAATCTGAAACTTTGAAAAATCATAGCTCTCTTAATAGACCATATATCATTGATTTTTCTTCGAGAATATACAGTGTGTATGATGATGAATGAGATCTATATCATGCAATATTTTGCCGGACCAGATTTTTCCCGAAATCGACTACTCAAACTCGCGAAAAAATTGATAAATCTGAAACTTTGGAAAATCATAGCTCTCTTAATAGACGATATATCATTGATTTTTCTTCGAGGATATACAGTGTGTATGATGGTGAATGAGAACTATATCATGCAATATTTTGCCGGCCAAGATTTTTCCCGAAATCGACTACTCAAACTCGCGAAGAAATTGATAAATCTGAAACTTTGAAAAATCATAGCTCTCGTAATACACCATGTATCATTGATTTTTCTTCGAGGATATACAGTGTGTATGATGATGAATAAGATCTATATCATGCAATATTTTGCTGGCCAAGATTTTTCCCGAAATCGACTACTCAAACTCGCGAAGAAATTGATAAATCTGAAACTTTGAAAAATCATAGCTCTCGTAATACACCATGTATCATTGATTTTTCTTCGAGGATATACAGTGTGTATGATGATGAATATGATATATATCATGTAATATTTTGCCGGCCAAGATTTTTCCCAAAATCGACTACTCAAACTCGCGAAGAAATCGATGAATCTGAAACTTTGAAAAATCATAGCTCTCTTAATAGACGATATATCATTGAATTTTCTTCGAGGATATACAGTGTGTATGATGGTGAATGAGATCTATATCATGCAATATTTTGCCGGCCAAGATTTTTCCCAAAATTGACTACTCAAACTCGCGATGAAATCGATAAATCTGAAACTTTGAAAAATCATAGCTCTCGTAATACACCATGTATCATTGATTTTTCTTCGAGGATATTCAGTGTGTATGATGGTGAATTAGATCTATATCATGTAATATTTTGCCGGCCAAGATTTTTCCCAAAATCGACTACTCAAACTCGCGAAGAAATCGATGAATCTGAAACTTTGAAAAATCATAGCTCTCTTAATAGACGATATATCATTGATTTTTCTTCGAGGATATTCAGTGTGTATGATGGTGAATTAGATCTATATCATGTAATATTTTGCCGGCCAAGATTTTTCCCAAAATTGACTACTCAAACTCGCGATGAAATCGATAAATCTGAAACTTTGAAAAATCATAGCTCTCGTAATACACCATGTATCATTGATTTTTCTTCGAGGATATTCAGTGTGTATGATGGTGAATCAGATCTATATCATGTAATATTTTGCCGGCCAAGATTTTTCCCAAAATCGACTACTCAAACTCGCGAAGAAATCGATGAATCTGAAACTTTGAAAAATCATAGCTCTCTTAATAGACGATATATCATTGATTTTTCTTCGAGGATATACAGTGTGTATGATGGTGAATGAGATCTATATCATGTAATATTTTGCCGGCCAAGATTTTTCCCAAAATCGACTACTCAAACTCGCGATGAAATCGATAAATCTGAAACTTTGAAAAATCATAGCTCTCTTAATAGACGATATATCATTGAATTTTCTTCGAGGATATACAGTGTGTATGATGGTGAATGAGATCTATATCATGCAATATTTTGCCGGCCAAGATTTTTCCCGAAATCGACTACTCAAACTCGCGATGAAATCGATAAATCTGAAACTTTGAAAAATCATAGCTCTCTTAATAGACGATATATCATTGATTTTTCTTAGAGAATATATAGTGTGTATGATGATGAATAAGATCTATATCATGTAATATTTTGCCGGCCAAGATTTTTCCCAAAATTGACTACTCAAACTCGCGATGAAATCGATAAATCTGAAACTTTGAAAAATCATAGCTCTCTTAATAGACCATATATCATTGATTTTTTTTCAAGGATATACAGTTCGTATGATGGTGAATGAGATCTATATCATGCAATATTTTGCCGGCCAAGATTTTTCCCGAAATCGACTACTCAAACTCACGAAGAAATCGATGAATCTGAAACTTTGAAAAATCATAGCTCTCTTAATAGACGATATATCATTGATTTTTCTTCGAGGATATACAGTGTGTATGATGGTGAATAAGATCTATATCATGTAATATTTTGCCGGCCAAGATTTTTCCCAAAATCGACTACTCAAACTCGCGATGAAATCGATAAAACTGAAACTTTGAAAAATCATAGCTCCCCTAATAGACCATGTATCATTGATTTTTCTTCGAGGATATACAGTGTGTATGATGGTGAATGAGATCTATATCATGCAATATTTTGCCGGCCAAGATTTTTCCCGAAATCGACTACTCAAACTCGCGAAGAAATCGATGAATCTGAAACTATGAAAAATCATAGCTCTCTTAATAGACGATATATCATTGATTTTTCTTCGAGGATATACAGTGTGTATGATGGTGAATGAGATCTATATCATGCGATATTCTGCCGGGCAAGATTTTTCCCAAAATCGACTATTCAAACTCGCGATGAAATCGATAAATCTGAAACTTTGAAAAATCATAGCTCTCTTAATAGACCATATATCATTGATTTTTCTTCGAGAATATACAGTGTGTATGATGATGAATGAGATCTATATCATGCAATATTTTGCCGGACCAGATTTTTCCCGAAATCGACTACTCAAACTCGCGAAAAAATTGATAAATCTGAAACTTTGGAAAATCATAGCTCTCTTAATAGACGATATATCATTGATTTTTCTTCGAGGATATACAGTGTGTATGATGGTGAATGAGAACTATATCATGCAATATTTTGCCGGCCAAGATTTTTCCCGAAATCGACTACTCAAACTCGCGAAGAAATTGATAAATCTGAAACTTTGAAAAATCATAGCTCTCGTAATACACCATGTATCATTGATTTTTCTTCGAGGATATACAGTGTGTATGATGATGAATAAGATCTATATCATGCAATATTTTGCTGGCCAAGATTTTTCCCGAAATCGACTACTCAAACTCGCGAAGAAATTGATAAATCTGAAACTTTGAAAAATCATAGCTCTCGTAATACACCATGTATCATTGATTTTTCTTCGAGGATATACAGTGTGTATGATGATGAATATGATATATATCATGTAATATTTTGCCGGCCAAGATTTTTCCCAAAATCGACTACTCAAACTCGCGAAGAAATCGATGAATCTGAAACTTTGAAAAATCATAGCTCTCTTAATAGACGATATATCATTGAATTTTCTTCGAGGATATACAGTGTGTATGATGGTGAATGAGATCTATATCATGCAATATTTTGCCGGCCAAGATTTTTCCCAAAATTGACTACTCAAACTCGCGATGAAATCGATAAATCTGAAACTTTGAAAAATCATAGCTCTCGTAATACACCATGTATCATTGATTTTTCTTCGAGGATATTCAGTGTGTATGATGGTGAATTAGATCTATATCATGTAATATTTTGCCGGCCAAGATTTTTCCCAAAATCGACTACTCAAACTCGCGAAGAAATCGATGAATCTGAAACTTTGAAAAATCATAGCTCTCTTAATAGACGATATATCATTGATTTTTCTTCGAGGATATTCAGTGTGTATGATGGTGAATTAGATCTATATCATGTAATATTTTGCCGGCCAAGATTTTTCCCAAAATTGACTACTCAAACTCGCGATGAAATCGATAAATCTGAAACTTTGAAAAATCATAGCTCTCGTAATACACCATGTATCATTGATTTTTCTTCGAGGATATTCAGTGTGTATGATGGTGAATCAGATCTATATCATGTAATATTTTGCCGGCCAAGATTTTTCCCAAAATCGACTACTCAAACTCGCGAAGAAATCGATGAATCTGAAACTTTGAAAAATCATAGCTCTCTTAATAGACGATATATCATTGATTTTTCTTCGAGGATATACAGTGTGTATGATGGTGAATGAGATCTATATCATGTAATATTTTGCCGGCCAAGATTTTTCCCAAAATCGACTACTCAAACTCGCGATGAAATCGATAAATCTGAAACTTTGAAAAATCATAGCTCTCTTAATAGACGATATATCATTGAATTTTCTTCGAGGATATACAGTGTGTATGATGGTGAATGAGATCTATATCATGCAATATTTTGCCGGCCAAGATTTTTCCCGAAATCGACTACTCAAACTCGCGATGAAATCGATAAATCTGAAACTTTGAAAAATCATAGCTCTCTTAATAGACGATATATCATTGATTTTTCTTAGAGAATATATAGTGTGTATGATGATGAATAAGATCTATATCATGTAATATTTTGCCGGCCAAGATTTTTCCCAAAATTGACTACTCAAACTCGCGATGAAATCGATAAATCTGAAACTTTGAAAAATCATAGCTCTCTTAATAGACCATATATCATTGATTTTTTTTCAAGGATATACAGTTCGTATGATGGTGAATGAGATCTATATCATGCAATATTTTGCCGGCCAAGATTTTTCCCGAAATCGACTACTCAAACTCACGAAGAAATCGATGAATCTGAAACTTTGAAAAATCATAGCTCTCTTAATAGACGATATATCATTGATTTTTCTTCGAGGATGTACAGTGTGTATGATGATGAATGAGATCTATATCATGCAATATTTTGCCGGACCAGATTTTTCCCAAAATCGACTACTCAAACTCGCGATGAAATCGATAAATCTGAAACTTTGAAAAATCATAGCTCTCTTAATAGACGATATATCATTGAATTTTCTTCGAGGATATACAGTGTGTATGATGGTGAATGAGATCTATATCATGCAATATTTTGCCGGCCAAGATTTTTCCCGAAATCGACTACTCAAACTCGCGATGAAATCGATAAATCTGAAACTTTGAAAAATCATAGCTCTCTTAATAGACGATATATCATTGATTTTTCTTAGAGAATATATAGTGTGTATGATGATGAATAAGATCTATATCATGTAATATTTTGCCGGCCAAGATTTTTCCCAAAATTGACTACTCAAACTCGCGATGAAATCGATAAATCTGAAACTTTGAAAAATCATAGCTCTCTTAATAGACCATATATCATTGATTTTTTTTCAAGGATATACAGTTCGTATGATGGTGAATGAGATCTATATCATGCAATATTTTGCCGGCCAAGATTTTTCCCGAAATCGACTACTCAAACTCACGAAGAAATCGATGAATCTGAAACTTTGAAAAATCATAGCTCTCTTAATAGACGATATATCATTGATTTTTCTTCGAGGATGTACAGTGTGTATGATGATGAATGAGATCTATATCATGCAATATTTTGCCGGACCAGATTTTTCCCGAAATCTATAACTCAAACTCGCGAAAAAATTGATAAATCTGAAACTTTGAAAAATCATAGCTCTCGTAATACACCATGTATCATTGATTTTTCTTCGAGGATATACAGTTTGTATGATGGTGAATTAGATCTATATCATGTAATATTTTGCCGGCCAAGATTTTTCCCAAAATTGACTACTCAAACTCGCGATGAAATCGATAAATCTGAAACTTTGAAAAATCATAGCTCTCTTAATAGACCATATATCATTGATTTTTCTTCGAGGATATACAGTGTGTATGATGATGAATGAGATCTATATCATGCAATATTTTGCCGGCTAAGATTTTTCCTGAAATCGACTACTCAAACTCGCGAAGAAATCAATGAATCTGAAACTTTGAAAAATCATAGCTCTCTTAATAGACGATATATCATTGATTTTTCTTCGAGTATAATAAAGTATAGTAAAAATAAACTGGGTACCTACCTAGCTCACTCGACTGTCTTAATTTTTTGCCCATAGACTACGTACCTAGCTCACTCGACTGTATTAATTTTTTGCCCATAGACTACGTACCTAGCTCACTCGACTGTCTTGATTTCCCACAAAGAAGAAATATGTTGGCAAAGTATCAACTTTATTTTGTTTTTGTTTTTTCAGTCCCTATTGGCAGTCGAGTGGGCTAGGTACGTAGTTTTTGTGAAAAAACCAAGACAGTCGAGTGGGCTAAGTACGTAGTTTGTGGGAAAAATCTCCAGTTCTCTGAACTTTCATAGCGTCGTATACACATCTTTGGTGCCCAATGATAGTTTCATTCAATAGAAAAATATGCTCATGATATGGTGCCATGGCATCTACTTCCATCTTACATGAGCAATGATAAAATATCATCTGCTTTTATATAGCGTCGTATAAATTATCTTCTTACCCCTATTCTAATCTAATTCTAATACCTAATGAAAACTACATCTATACTAATCTGATACCTTTCAAAAACTACGTACCTCACTTGTACTAATCTATTATCCATTCTGCTACACTACAATATTTCATGTGGATTCTTATGGATATGATATTATATTGATGTTCCATCGTAAGTTGAGATCAAAACGAGGATGATTATTACATAACTATCATGAGGTGTCATCTCGGGTGTCATGCTTGCCACCAGCTCTATAAAGAGTATATTCTCGAGGAAAAAACAATGATATATGGTCTATTAAGAGAGCTATGATTTTTCAAAGTTTCAGATTCATTGATTTCTTCGCGATTTTGAGTAGTCGATTTCAGGAAAAATCTGGTCCGGCAAAATATTGCATGATATAGATCTCATTCATCATCATACACACTGTAAATCCTCGAAGAAAAATCAATGATACATGGTGTATTAAGTGAGCTATGATTTTTCAAAGTTTCAGATGTATCAATTTCTTCGCGAGTTTGAGTAGTCGATTTTGGGAATAATCTTGGCCGGCAAAATATTACATGATATAGATCTTATTCACCATCATACACACTGTATATCCTCGAAGAAAAATCAATGATATATCGTCTATTAAGAGAGCTATGATTTTTCAAAGTTTCAGATTCATCGATTTCTTCGCGAGTTTGAGTAGGCGATTTCGGGAAAAATCTTGGCCGGCAAAATATTGCATGATATAGATCTCATTCATCATCATACACACTGTATATCCTCGAAGAAAAATCAATGATATATCGTCTATTAAGAGAGCTATGATTTTTCAAAGTTTCAGATTTATCGATTTCATCGCGAGTTTGAGTAGTCGATTTTGGGAAAAATCTTGGCCGGCAAAATATTACATGATATAGATCTTATTCACCATCATACACACTGTATATGCTCGAAGAAAAATCAATGATACATGGTGTATTACGAGAGCTATGATTTTTCAAAGTTTCAGATTTATCAATTTCTTCGCGAGTTTGAGTAGTCGATTTCGGGAAAAATCTTGGCCGGCAAAATAATGCATGATATAGATCTCATTCACCATCATACACACTGTATATCCTCGAAGAAAAATCAATGATATATCGTCTATTAAGAGAGCTATGATTTTTCAAAGTTTCAGATTTATCAATTTCTTCGCGAGTTTGAGTAGTCGATTTCGGGAAAAATCTTGGCCGGCAAAATAATGCATGATATAGATCTCATTCACCATCATACACACTGTATATCCTCGAAGAAAAATCAATGATATATCGTCTATTAAGAGAGCTATGATTTTTCAAAGTTTCAGATTCATCGATTTCTTCGCGAGTTTGAGTAGTCGATTTCGGGAAAAATCTTGGCCGGCAAAATATTGCATGATATAGATCTCATTCACCATCATACACACTGTATATCCTCGAAGAAAAATCAATGATATATCGTCTATTAAAAGAGCTATGATTTTTCAAAGTTTCAGATTCATCGATTTCTTCGCCAGTTTGAGTAGTCGATTTTGGAAAAAATCTTGGCCGGCAAAATATTACATGATATAGATCTCATTCACCATCATACACACTGTATATCCTCGAAGAAAAATCAATGATACATGGTGTATTACGAGAGCTATGATTGTTCAAAGTTTCAGATTTATCAATTTCTTCGCAAGTTTGAGTAGTCGATTTCGGGAAAAATCTTGGCCGGCAAAATATTGCATGATATATATCATATTCATCATCATACACACTGTATATCCTCGAAGAAAAATCAATGATACATGGTGTATTACGAGAGCTATGATTTTTCAAAGTTTCAGATTTATCAATTTCTTCGCGAGTTTGAGTAGTCGATTTCGGGAAAAATCTTGGCCGGCAAAATATTGCATGATATAGATCTCATTCACCATCATACACACTGTATATCCTCGAAGAAAAATCAATGATATATCGTCTATTAAGAGAGCTATGATTTTTCAAAGTTTCAGATTTATCAATTTTTTCGCGAGTTTGAGTAGTCGATTTCGGGAAAAATCTGGTCCGGCAAAATATTGCATGATATAGATCTCATTCATCATCATACACACTGTATATTCTCGAAGAAAAATCAATGATATATCGTCTATTAAGAGAGCTATGATTCTTCAAAATTTCAGATTCATCGATTTCTTCGCGAGTTTGAGTAGTCGATTTCGGGAAAAATCTTGGCCGGCAAAATATTGCATGATATAGATCTCATTCACCATCCTACACACTGTATATCCTCGAAGAAAAATCAATGATACATGGTCTATTAGGGGAGCTATGATTTTTCAAAGTTTCAGATTTATCGATTTCATCGCGAGTTTGAGTAGTCTATTTTGGGAAAAATCTTGGCCGGCAAAATATTACATGATATAGATCTTATTCACCATCATACACACTGTATATACTCGAAGAAAAATCAATGATATATCGTCTATTAAGAGAGCTATGATTTTTCAAAGTTTCAGATTTATCGGTTTCTTCGCGAATTTGAGTAGTCGATTTCGGGAAAAATCTTGGCCGGCAAAATATTACATGATATAGATCTCATTCACCATCATACACACTGTATATACTCGAAGAAAAATCAATGATATATCGTCTATTAAGAGAGCTATGATTTTTCAAAGTTTCAGATTTATCAATTTTTTCGCGAGTTTGAGTAGTCGATTTCGGGAAAAATCTTGGCCGGCAAAATATTGCATGATATAGATCTCATTCACCATCATACACACTGTATATCCTCGAAGAAAAATCAATGATATATCGTCTATTAAGAGAGCTATGATTTTTCAAAGTTTCAGATTCATCGATTTCTTCGCGAGTTTGAGTAGTCGATTTTGGGAAAAATCTTGGCCGGCAAAATATTACATGATATAGATCTTATTCACCATCATACACACTGTATATCCTCGAAGAAAAATCAATGATACATGGTGTATTACGAGAGCTATGATTTTTCAAAGTTTCAGATTCATCGATTTCTTCGCGAGTTTGAGTAGTCGATTTTGGGAAAAATCTTGGCCGGCAAAATATTACATGATATAGATCTTATTCACCATCATACACACTGTATATCCTCGAAGAAAAATCAATGATACATGGTGTATTACGAGAGCTATGATTTTTCAAAGTTTCAGATTCATCGATTTCTTCGCGAGTTTGAGTAGTCGATTTTGGGAAAAATCTTGGCCGGCAAAATATTACATGATATAGATCTTATTCACCATCATACACACTGTATATCCTCGAAGAAAAATCAATGATACATGGTGTATTACGAGAGCTATGATTTTTCAAAGTTTCAGATTTATCAATTTCTTCGCGAGTTTGAGTAGTCGATTTCGGGAAAAATCTTGGCCGGCAAAATATTGCATGATATAGATCTCATTCACCATCATACACACTGTATATCCTGGAAGAAAAATCGATGATATATCGTCTATTAAGAGGGCTATGATTTTTCAAAGTTTCAGATTTATCAATTTTTTCGCGAGTTTGAGTAGTCGATTTCGGGAAAAATCTTGGCCGGCAAAATATTGCATGATATAGATCTCATTCACCATCATACACACTGTATATCCTCGAAGAAAAATCAATGATATATCGTCTATTAAGAGAGCTATGATTTTTCAAAGTTTCAGATTCATCGATTTCTTCGCGAGTTTGAGTAGTCGATTTCGGGAAAAATCTTGGCCGGCAAAATATTGCATGATATAGATCTCATTCACCATCATACACACTGTGTATCCTCGAAGAAAAATCAATGATATATCGTCTATTAAAAGAGCTATGATTTTTCAAAGTTTCAGATTCATCGATTTCTTCGCCAGTTTGAGTAGTCGATTTTGGGAAAAATCTTGGCCGGCAAAATATTACATGATATAGATCTCATTCACCATCATACACACTGTATATCCTCGAACAAAAATCAATGATACATGGTGTATTACGAGAGCTATGATTGTTCAAAGTTTCAGATTTATCAATTTCTTCGCAAGTTTGAGTAGTCGATTTCGGGAAAAATCTTGGCCGGCAAAATATTGCATGATATATATCATATTCATCATCATACACACTGTATATCCTCGAAGAAAAATCAATGATACATGGTGTATTACGAGAGCTATGATTTTTCAAAGTTTCAGATTTATCAATTTCTTCGCGAGTTTGAGTAGTCGATTTCGAGAAAAATCTTGGCCGACAAAATATTGCATGATATAGATCTCATTCACCATCATACACACTGTATATCCTCGAAGAAAAATCAATGATATATCGTCTATTAAGAGAGCTATGATTTTTCAAAGTTTCAGATTTATCAATTTTTTCGCGAGTTTGAGTAGTCGATTTCGGGAAAAATCTGGTCCGGCAAAATATTGCATGATATAGATCTCATTCATCATCATACACACTGTATATTCTCGAAGAAAAATCAATGATATATGGTCTATTAAGAGAGCTATGATTTTTCAAAGTTTCAGATTTATCGATTTCATCGCGAGTTTGAGTAGTCGATTTTGGGAAAAATCTTGCCCGGCAAAATATTGCATGATATAGATCTCATTCACCATCATACACACTGTATATCCTCGAAGAAAAATCAATGATATATCGTCTATTAAGAGAGCTATGATTTTTCAAAGTTTCAGATTCATCGATTTCTTCGCGAGTTTGAGTAGTCGATTTCGGGAAAAATCTTGGCCGGCAAAATATTGCATGATATAGATCTCATTCACCATCATACACACTGTATATCCTCGAAGAAAAATCAATGATACATGGTCTATTAGGGGAGCTATGATTTTTCAAAGTTTCAGATTTATCGATTTCATCGCGAGTTTGAGTAGTCGATTTTGGGAAAAATCTTGGCCGGCAAAATATTACATGATATAGATCTTATTCACCATCATACACACTGTATATACTCGAAGAAAAATCAATGATATATCGTCTATTAAGAGAGCTATGATTTTTCAAAGTTTCAGATTTATCGGTTTCTTCGCGAATTTGAGTAGTCGATTTCGGGAAAAATCTTGGCCGGCAAAATATTACATGATATAGATCTCATTCACAATCATACACACTGTATATACTCGAAGAAAAATCAATGATATATCGTCTATTAAGAGAGCTATGATTTTTCAAAGTTTCAGATTCATTGATTTCTTCGCGAGTTTGAGTAGTCGATTTCAGGAAAAATCTTGGCCGGCAAAATATTGCATGATATAGATCTTATTCATCATCATACACACTGTATATTCTCTAAAAAAAATCAATGATATATCATCTATTAAGAGAGCTATGATTTTTCAAAGTTTCAGATTTATCGATTTCTTCGCAAGTTTTAGTAGTCGATTTCGGGAAAAATCTTGGCCGGCAAAATATTGCATGATAGAGATCTTATTCACAATCATACACACTGTATATACTCGAAGAAAAATCAATGATATATCGTCTATTAAGAGAGCTATGATTTTTCAAAATTTCAGATCTATCGATTTCTTTGCGAGTTTGAGTAGTCGATTTCGGGAAAAATGTTGTCCGGCTGAATATTGCATGATATAAATCTCATTTACCATCATACACACTATATATTCTCAAACGAAAATCAATGATATCTCTTCCCTTAAGAGAGTCATGATTTTTCGAAGTTTGGAATTTATCGTTTTTTTCGTAAGTCTGAGAGGTGGAATAATATGAGAAAATTCATGCCAAGCAAAATATTGTGTGTTTTTATTCAATCTTATTCATACACACTGTATGTGATAGAAAAAAATCTGTGTCCAGTAAATTCGAACGGCTTTAGATATTTTGTGGATGGCCAGCCACGTTTTTAATATTTGACTACCGTTGGTGTTTTGTAGCGCGCCGTAAAATTTCAGTGGAGTTGTGGCTGGAAGACGTGGCTGCTTTCACGCTGGTGGCAATGCAAGTGTCTTCATTATTTTTTGAAGTCTTAAGAAAAATGGCATACATGTATTGTAGATTTTTTAGGTGGCAGTGAATCCACCCCTTATGCATATAATACAATACAATTGTATTGTAAGTAATAATTCAAGACAATTACATATCATATCATTAACATGTATGTATCAAAGAAAAACAAATTCAGAATACAATACAAAATAATATTACGAATAATATAACTGACACTATTATCAGCTTATGCCCACGGACTACTACATATCTCTTTAATACACAGCACGACCGCGACGGTAGGTAGTTTTCTATAACTGCATCCTCTTATTATCCCTATGTCTGTGCTATGGTGTGAAAAAGCAGGAAGGATGAGTAGTGGAAATTTATTCTGTAATTTGGTTCAATGTCATTTATTTTAAAATATGGATATATGGGAGCTTGTGACATAAAAGTTCATAAACATCATGAAGTATCTGAAGAAATTCAATATTGTCAGAGTTGAGGATTCTGGATATTCCTTTCTCTGGAAATGTCGGTAGTTGAAACATTAATTATCGTTATTGAAACTATTTCGAAAAATTAAACGAAAAAATTGAATAATATGATTCGTAGTGCATTCTTGAAGGATTGAATGCACGTCATCCACTGATCTTATTTCCAAGAAATTGAAAAAAAGTTTCGTAGTTTATTATATAAGGGGAGTTTGGGATGAACTTCCTGAAGTTCACAAGGAATTTGGTTGAATCAATGCCGAACCGATAATTAAAAGTACTTGTTGCTGATGGTTTCTATACAGGATAATGAAAAATGCATGATGTTTTCTGTTACTATATTTGATTTATTTCATTGAATTTTCGTTTCATTTTTTTGTTCCGTTCGAATTTTATAATAGTGTCAGTTATATTATTCGTAATATTATTTTGTTTTTCTACATTCATGCAAAAAGCAGAACTTTATTGAACTATATTTAATTAACTTTTAACTATTTGTATTCTGAATTTGTTTTTCTTTGATACATATATGTTAATGATATGATATGTAATTTTCTTGAATTATTACTTACAATACAATTGTATTGTGAATTCACTGCCACCTAAAAGATCTACAATACATGTATGCCATTTTTCTTGAGACTTCGAAAAGTAATGAAGACACTTTTATTGCCGCCGATCAAAATATGTTTAAAAACAAATTTCAACTTCGAGATCATTCATTTTGCGTAACATGGAAAAAATATTTTAGTATCTCACATTCACATAGAAACATAAAATGCCAAATAAAATTTCAGAAATAGCCTTTTCTACTATAATTAATATCAAAAAGGATTGGTAATCTTGAAACCAATACTGCTCAAGTTCTTGCTAATTGAATGCATCCAAAACACTTGAATCAGGACATTGTGTCTAACCGATGAATAGTAGATGGGCTTAAACAAAATATACCAAAAGAAAACCAAGAGTCGTTACAATTTATTTGGGCAGCAGTGTATAGAGATGGTGGACAAATTTTGGTGGCTTCTACAAGACAGCGACAGCCTAACATAAAAAAACTAAAAACAAAATATTGAATTTTAAAGCTGTTTGCTATTTGACCAAGAAAAAATATGGATGAATTAATCCAAATCAGTCTTGAATATGAAAATAAAAGAATAGCTGCATTAGCTGCATTATCGGCGGCTCGGTGGTCGAGAGCGTGAAGGCGCTGAGTTCCTATGGGGACTCCCACCGAGACATAGGTTCGAATCCTAGTTAGGCCATGGATGCTTGTGTTTGTATGTATACCTAACCCCGCACAAGTTTCTACTTATGGGGCGTTGGGTCCCAGTGCTGGGACCAACGAAGTAAGCAATTGCAAAAAAAAATATCGACACCAACAGAAATTGAAGAAATTTCGAGTGGTAAGTATTTCTTTCTTTCCCATCATGAATTTCAAGAAATAAATGCAAACATTCTTCAGGAAACTTGAGTATCAACAGAGACTTCTTATTAATGACTCTATCCATATCATCATAATTCAATGCAAAGTTTTGTATATAGGTTGTTGAGAATTTTCAACCTATCTCGTCTACTCCCCCAACATAAACAATATTTCATCCTCGGAACTATCAGAAGAACTGCTAGAATTTCTGGATCTGGAGACTAAAGCCAAAAGAAACATAAATAATGGAGAAAACAGTTGTGATTTTCACGTCAAATAACTGTTTTTTTTTAACACTGATGACTCCAACAATTCGGTGCTTCAAAGAGTGACGTCACTTCCATCAATGATGAAAATGTGGTTGAAGTAAAAAAGAACACACCTATATTCACCGTGAGTCATTATGGCGGTCAATAGTGCTGTCAATAGTGTCATTACTGCCACTTGAAACTTGAAAAAGTAAACATGGGGAAAACATCCTGATATAAGTACTGTTCTACAGAATACAGAGACAACTCTCTCTACAAAATTTTTGATAGGAGGTATTAAGAGTATATTATGTAACAAGTGTTATAAACGTCCTTTTAGTAACGAGTATTTTAAGCACGAGCGGAGCAAGTGTTTAATAAACGAGTGTCTAGAAGAGTTTATATACGCGTTACATACTATGCTTTTTCTACGAACTCCGAAAATTACATTAACATACCTGCTATTCCTGCTAACCTACAAAATAATTCGAATGGAATGAGAATGGAGAACATAATACATGCAACTGCATGCAACCAGCGAGACACGTATAAGTAATATTGGTTGTTGATGTGTCCAGTCCATTGCTTACTAACCATTGTTTCACGTTTATTGTCATGCTTAGCGCAGAATAAATAGATTGTTCTCGAAGATGGAAGCTTCATTTTTACACTTCTTGGAGATATGCAAGTACCAGAACATTCTCTTCGATTTCACTTTCGTCTTCATTTCTCATATATTTTTAATGAAGAATTCTGATACAAACGAATATTGTTTGAGTAATTCTGATACAAAATTTTAAAATAACAGTTGACCGTTAATACAATTGACAGGCCAGACATGTCTCAAATTACTGAAGCTGTGTTTAATGAACTGTGTTGCCATGGTAATGTGTTTAAGAAATCGTGTTGCGATAGTAACGTGTTTAATATTTTGAATAAATCACAGATCGTCCATCCGTGATTAATCGATCATCTAGCGTGGTACATATCCGTACGCTAAATGCCATTTTAGTTATGTGAGTAGAAAAAATCAATTATTCTCTTTATCATACGTATGAAATTGAACGAAGGCGTTATATTTTACAGGGTGTTTCTTAAGTACGTGTTGAAAATTCAGGAGCATGCTGCTGACGTCAAAATAAGAAGAAATGTTCGTATAAATATATGTCCGAAAGTTCTTCGTTTCTGACATAAAGAGTGTCAAAGTTGAATTCTTATTTTTGTTTTTTGTTGAAAAATTTCGAAATAATTATGATATTCGAATGGAGTTTGGTATCAAGGGGTATTTTTCAATGACACTATCAAATTTTATGTTGGTTCCTCTCTTTGGATATTTCGCCGAAAGTGTTCTAAAGCTATTTGGACGTTTCGCCGAAAGTGGTCATAATGACGTAAGGATAGTATAAACAAATATGGCGGGACCTCAACTGCGAAAGGAATATAATCTATTCTATACAGGGTCACCCAGATATTTTCATATAGTCAATGCCTCAATTTTATGCTACTTAGAATTTTAGTTGAGATGAATACAGAAGAGGAATAATTATGTTCAAGGTACCATACGATGGTTATTTTGAATAATATTACTGTCGTTTTTCGGCATAATGAATAAAAATTCAGTAATTTACCCCAGTTTATTCTCAAAAGTTTTCATTTCATACTTGAGCGTTTTCATTTCATTATCAACATATACTCAGTTGTTCATAAGAACAACCTTGCAACCTTTATTTATTTAATAGTTCACTATTATAATTTTTCGTGCAATATACCTACGTCTAAATACAAGGTGATATTTTAAAGATGTACAGGATGGCTGGAATTCCAGTATCATCATTCGGATCTTGTAAAACGTAAGAGATACAATACAGGGTCGGTTAACAAAATGCTACTAATACTTTCAATCTGCTAGCTTGAGATCGAGATAAGCAAATCGGCCTTTTTTCCATCGAATGATGAGTAAAAAATTCGTGATTATATGAGTTAGTAATAAAATAGTAATAAATTATGATATATTTGAAGTTGTCAAAAAAAAAACATTTTTAGCAATGGTTCTGCTAGGTTGACATAAAGCTAACAGAGCTGTTGTTATTTCCTGTTGAATGAGGGGTAATACATTCGCGAATATGGTAATAAATTAGTACTGAATTAGTAACAAACAATAGCACTATTGCAAATATGAAATATTGAAGTGGTTCTGCAAAGTTTATTGTGGTTTTTATTGAAGTCGTCAAATTTATTTGAACAGAGATTTCAACTCAACATGAACTAAGCTCACAAGATCCGTCGTGACAAATAATTGTACAAAATCTAATTATGTTAAGCAATATATGATACATTTTGCTAATATCAGCACTTTGTGGTTTCTTACATGATAACTCGTAAGAGGAAATGAATACCTTTACTTCCTTGATATATAAATAGCTATAGTAACTCTACGAATTTTGAGGAGAAAATATAAAATTATAAATTGAAATACTGAACATATTCTTGTTGAGATGTGTCCGCTAGGGTTCAGTGGTCTTTTGATATAGTTTAGCCATTAAATTGAATAATCAAACTTTTTATCCAAAAGAGATTATCAGGTATGGCACCCGACGCCTGAAATCACACAGAGACGCAAATTATACACAGCTAAATGAATATACAAATATGCATTCCATTCCTTACTTGCTTCACTGATAATGGCAAATTAAAATAATGAATTATATGAATATTTCTTATTCATACTCACCTATGAAAAGAAACACTATTGGAATTGTCTATTCTGACAACAATGAACTAAGTCTAAAACAACGAAACGAAAAAATAATAATTCATTCAAACTATTACTTCACTGAATATTTGTAAGCTGAGCCTAAGAAAAAAAAATTGTTACTCGCGTAATTATAATACCACATCAAAGTCATGAATGATATATTTTTTTAAGAAATAAGAAAATCATTGTTCAAATAAGTATCTAATAGAAAACAACTACTTTCCTGGCTATATATGTTATGTATCAAATAATAATTTATCCAATTCTGAGAAGAAATATTCTCTATGAAATTTATTGAAAAATACAAAGCACAGATACGGCCAGTAGTAGAATATTGTCCTCACATATGGGGTTCGGCACTCAAACATACGCTGAAGCTCGTAGATTCCATCTAGAGAAGAGCCATTCGCCTGGTAGGTGATGCCTTACTCACTAATTCTCTGACCAAATCAGAACACCGTAGAAAAGTCTGCGAACTTTCACTTTCCGATAGATATTTCCACGGGAAATGTTCCTCAGAAATCTCTGCTATAATTCCATCACTAGCAATACCAGTCAGACGAACTCGACAATTCAAATCAGAACATCATTTCGTTGTCAACTTCTAAATATGTCGAACATTTGATCAACACTTTGCCACAGGAAATTTGAATGACATTTTCGGGTTGCTGGGATATAGGACAACAATAGCCTAAAGTTCACGAATCATTCATAAACCTCATCATCTCATTAGTCACAATGAGTCGCTGGGTCCCGAAAAAGGAAAAAAACATCTCAAAAAAGTTCTATCGAATTTTACATCAACTGTACACGGAGACCACAGAGTGTGCAACCCTGTATGTCGATCGCAACGTTATCACATGCAAACAAATCGAAGCGCACTTAAAAAGTTTCAAAGCGATATCTATCGAGACAATTGGAAGTTTCATTTCAAATAAATGTATTTGATAGGATTGTCATTACTCAAATTCGCTTGACACCAATATCAAATAATACTAAATGGAATCGTTACGCAATGAAAGGTATTTTCATTGTAGTCAATTTTCAGAGACAGTTGAGTGGAAACTTGCTGAAAAACTATAATTTTGAAGATATAATCATGACGTGCAGTATAGAGAGGCACCAAATACATAATGTGTGATATTTAGTATAAATTAAGCAATATTCCACAGTTCACTAGTTACCTAGACAATAACTATGATTGTTTATGGAAATATGAAAATATGGCCAGTGACATACGTACGATAGAAAAACAAAATATAATTGAGAAAAAGCAATTCTAAATTTCCATCTCTGGAATCTGAACAAAATTAACTCAATCACCCCCTCACGGCTCGAAGGCTCATTTTAATATTAGATATTTATTCTGAAACACCTTGTGTAGGATCTTTAATTAAAACATATTGAGTCTAATTGGTTTTTATTTGAAGCCAAAGATATGGAATATGTAGTTTTTCTGATACTTATCACACCACAAGTGCTACTATTTGCCCCTAACTTTCTCCATATATGCGTATAAATTCATATTTTATAATAAAACGGGCTATTCAATTTGTTCCTCGTTAGATTGGACGATTTTTAGATCAATCATGCGACAAAAATTTTGCATTTGTGACTTGCGAAGTATGTGGGTGCAGGATGGTTATGAGTAAATTTCGTACCTATACTATGTATCCGTAGATATAGGTACCTTCTCGTACTGTAAAACCGCCCATAAATCCATAGAAATTTGAAATTTTGCTTTCTTGTCTTCACCACTCCATCCCAATATGAGTAAATACAGAAAATATATATTTCAGATGAGATATTTTTATAAACGGTAAAAACACCAGAACTTTTTCATCAACTAAATTACCTTTCCTAACGAACACAATTTGCCAATCAGTAATTTTACGAGAAAAACGGACACGAAAAAATTGCTAGACCGTAGGTCGAGTAATTTTGATGTGCTGAATATATGTACTTATTTCAAAAAAAACTTCGTATGAATAGCAAAAAAAAATTTAGTTTCATTAGACTCTTTGAAAGAATAATAACATCACACAAATTGAGCGATATATCTGTACCAGTTATGTGAATTATGTACAAAGACACTATCAGTCAAATGCAGTAGTCGTTTTCGACGGCTATCCCACAAGCGCAGATGAAAAAGGCACGAAAACCGCAGAGCGACAACGAAGATAAAAAAAAAAGTTACAGCTGATGTTCTGTTTGACGAGTCTATGTCTCCCACAGTTCCACAGTCAAATTTCTTGTCAAACGATGTCAACAAAAATCGCTTTATATCCATCTTGCAACGGAAATTTGAAGGAGCACAGTTCACCGTAATTCAGGCTACAGAAGATGCAGACACACTGATTATAAATACAGCTATCAAGATGTCATGCATCTTCATATGAATACGTCATTGTTGTTGGGGAGGATGTCGACCTCATTGTTCTGTTGAAAGCACTGTGCAAAACTCATGAAAATAGTTACCTCCTAAAGCCAGGGAGAGGAAAAACGGTCCAAAATATTTATTCGTCGAAAAGTTTCAAAGGAACCGATGTAGTGAAGGATAACATCTTGTTCCTTCACGCAATAAGTGGGTGTGATACGACGTCGGCCGTATTTAAACAAGGAAAAATCAAGTTTCTAACAACATTAAAAAAACATAAAGAGTTACAAGATCATATTAAAGTTTTAAAAATGAACATGCCAACCCTGATCAAGTTGCCTTTGCCGGTGAGAAATTTTTCCTTGCACTCTATGTATTCAAAGACACAAATTACACCAATCTTGATAAATATCGATACCAGTGTTTCGTGAAGTCGGTAACAAAAAGTAAATTCAATTTGGCATCTTTACCACCGACAAGCGCAGCTGCACGACAGCATTCGTTGAGAACGTACTATCAGGTTCAACTATGGCGTGGTTGTCCGAAAGTAGTTGAAGAATGAAGTTGGAAGAGAACACAAACTGGCCTCACTCCAATAACTACTTTGAAAGGTCCTGCTTCCAAAGCACTACTTGCTTTTTTATCTTGTAAGTGCAAGGCGGCTTGTGGTAGAGCCTGCGGATGCAGGAAAGCAGAATTGCGATGTTCGATGATTTGCGGTGTCTGCAACGGGAAAACTTGTGGAAATATCAGCCAAGTGACACTGGACGAATCCGATGAAGAAGACCTCCATTCGCTGCATGATGATTCTTTATCGACTGCAGAAGAAGAATCCGACGAGTTGAAGGAAATTAACATCGATTCTGGAGCTGAGGTAACCAGTTTCCCCGTTTTTTATATCGAAATCAACGAGCCAGGTCCATCTGGCCTTTGCCAAAAATAATTTCAGTACCTGAGTGGATTAGGACTACAGGGAAAACCACGTTAAAAAAACGCGCCGTGTACTTAGCCTCTTGGGTGGTGTGGAAACAAGTACAGCATTTAAAATCGAAATTGATTGATCATAAATTATTAACATGGATTAATTGATGAATTCATCGATTAATTGAATAATGGATATCCACCATTTCGTGATAAATATTTTTAAAGTCCTTAAATATCAGATTTGGGGACCCCTAATACACATATTATTTCCGAAACTCGCCACTACAGAAAACTTACGCAACATTTGTAATTTGGTAAGGGCACTTGTGCCTTAACGAGGGTACTTTAGCGAGAATATTCTAGGAACATATTTTATAGGAAATATTCTCTGTCAGCAAGCTATAAATATAACGAGAAACCAATTAGATAGCCCGTTTCTTTATATAAGATAAATTTATACGCATATTTGGAGATAGTTAGGGGCAGTTTATTGAAATTAACAAAATATGATGTCATTCAATCAGCTCTTGGCCCTAAACGGCTCACTTCAGCAAAAATATACTGGGAACATTTCTTGTAGAAAATTTCTTCATCTTGAATTTTTATGTCCTCATATTTTTTTAAAAAACGCACCGTTTTGGATATATTTTCAAAAAACCGTTTTTGAGCGCCATCTTGGCAAGATGGCGGCGCCGGCGGCATGTCCCGGAATGTGCATTTTGTGAATTTCAGTTCTGGACACCCAAAACTATAATCCTACAAAGTTTCAAAACTTCCGGACTTTTTTCCGGGTAAAAATCCCCAATGACTGGCCTATTGGTCTTTGATAAAAAACGTTATCATTTGAAGTTCGGTCAATGTGGTCATCAATCAAAAATCCTGTGGTCGAAGTGTTATCCGAGTGGTTGCGACTGGTCGGCAATCGAAAACTCTTTCAAAATAGAGACATTCGTACCTTCAAAATTAAATAATAATTATAATTGACTCGATAGATGTGGAAAATATTATCACTGAAAAACGTGGCTGGTTAGTCACGTGTGGGCCAATTCGGCTTCTTTATTGGTATAGTGATGAATTCGATAATTGTTAGTAATAACAAAATATCACTGTAATACAAGGGATAACGTGAAAATCAAATATTCTGATATGTTCTCCAGAAGCAATCGGATAATTATGCATAAAAATTCTCCTGTTAATGAACAAATTATTGTCAATGAAAAGCAAAAACGCTGCATTGGGAACCCACTTTTCGTGGTCAATAAGAGTAATCGTATTATTGTGCCAAAGATTTCCAGTCTACGATATAGTATTAACAAATGTTCATTATTCGAAACAAGTCTTTCAGATATAGGTCACTAAACAATCAAAGTATGAGGATATTTATTTATTTCCTACTTGGGCTAACGAATCTTCATTGTGGCCTTAAAAATTCGTATACAGGGTGGGTCACGGTAGATGGCACCTTAGACGTTTACGGAGAACGAGACATAAGATCATTCTGAAAATTCAGTTACTCAAGTAATCGCTCTTGATCTATCGATCTAAAATATTTTCAGCTCTGCGGCGTTGCCGCTTCTATCGAAAAGTAGCAACAACTTTGTTATTTTAAATGGAACACCCTGTATTTTAGCATCTTCAGATTCTCTCTGAAGAGTTGATTTCATCGATATATCACACTTGGGGTCTAGCGGAAATGATTACAGAGATATAGGGTGTGAAAAATCGACATTTTTCAACTTAAGGAATTTTTTTTATCGAAAATATTCATTATTGGTCAAAACGGCTTACATGTCCCTATCTCAACTTTTGATTAACTATCTACTGATATTTAATTGGGACATATACCGGGTGATCAAGAATCTGAATTCTACACCACCCTGTATTTGTTTCAATTAAATGTCAGTAGATAGTTGATCAAAAGTTGGGATAGGGACATGTGAGCCGTTTTGACCAATAATGAATAGTTTCGACAAAAAAAATCCTAAACTTGAAAAATGTCGATTTTTCACACCCTATATCTCTGTAATCATTTCCGCTAGACCCCAAGTGTGATACATCGATGAAATCAGCTCTTCAGAGAGAATCTGAAAATGCGATAAAATACAGGGTGTTCCATTTAAAATAACAAAGTTGTTGCTACTTTTCGATAGAAGCGGCGACGCCGCAGAGCTGAAAATATTTTAGATCGATAGATCAAGAGCAATTACTTGAGTAACCAAATTTTCAGAATGATCTTATGTCCCGTTCTCCGTAAACGTCTAAGGTGCCATCGACCGTGACCCACCCTGTATACAGTGCTTTTCGGTCCCCCCTTTTATTTTTTGAACGAGTCAACTGAAAAAATTGAAACTTGGCATAAAGAAATTGATGCATGAATACTGTATTTTGAAGTAACATTGACAGATGAAAATTTCAAGATGGTTACTGGGCGACATCTGGGGAAAAAATTGAATGGACACATCTTTTTGAAGCTCCTGACGAATACCTCACAACCCCAGAATATAAAGTCAATATCTTCACCTACAACAAAATGGCGAAACATTTAATAGTTGCCTGAATACAAACGCATCAATATGGATATTGTATTCCAACAAGAGGGAGCACCTCCACATTACTCCAGACAGGCGGCTCGGTGGTCGAGAGCGTTAAGGCGCTGAGTTCGTATGGGGACTCCCACCGAGACCTAGGTTCGAATCCTAGTTAGGCCATGGATGTTTGTGTTTGTATGTATACCTAACCCCGCACAAGTTTCGACTTATGGGGCGTTTGGTCCCAGTGCTGGGACTAACGAGGTATGCAATTGCGAAAAAAAAAAATTTAGAATCATTTGGATAATATTTTTTTCGGTCGTTGGATTGGCCGTCAAGGTCCAACGGAATGGCCAGCCCGCTCGCCAGATTTGACACCTTTAGACGTTTTTTATGGGGCTATTTGAAGCAAAATGTGTACGAGTGTACGAAACTGCACCTGCTCCAATATTAGATATACGAAAGAGGGAGTGTTCGGCTTAAAATATCGGATAGGCTGTTCTTATGTCAAGAAGTTCAAGGCAACCATATCGAGCATCTTCTGAACTGAACTCAGCTAATTTCCTCAAATTATGAAGTAAACATCGACGTATTCAGGCAATTATTAAATGTTTCGCCATTTTGTTGTAGGTTTGTCGTCAGGAGCTTCAAAATGATGTATCACAAGAACCCCCTTTTCATTTAATTTTTTTTTCACGCATGGCAGACAGTCGCCATCTTGAAACTTTCATTTATCAATTTTACGCCAAAATATAGTATTCATGCATCAATTTCATTACTCCAAGTTTGAATTTTTTCAGTCGACCCGTTCAAAAGATAAAAGGGGACGGGGGCGTAAAGAACAGCACTGTATAGTGTTGCTCATGATACAATGATTTGCTGATATCACAAAAACAAGTTATTGAAAACCTACAGTGGATGCAGACTCATTATTTACAGAAGAGAAGTGTTGCAAATATTAATTTAGGTCCCCAACGACACAGTAGAGTAATTGAATGCCAATAATTCATGATCAGTCCACTCGCCCATTATAGCCTGGCCAGGATGTTTTCAGGCAATCCATTTTTTAAATAATTTTGCGCAGGTTAAATTACTTATAAAATAATGTTCATCCATTAAACAGATGGGTAAAGGGCGACCCTATTTCGGATCTGAGACTATTAGTATTACAAAAGTTTATTACGCTCTCTCTGAAAGTTCGCAACTCTTATTTTCTCTAGGCTGGTTCCGCATTTTTTGCATTTCAACGTTTCCGTCAAGGCGTAGGGGCAGCATTCACAACAAATTACGAGACGGATGCAAACATGCCTCCTTCGTACCCATCTTATCCTGGAGGTCCAGAGTCTGACCAGCCCTACCAAGAGCCGCCTTTCTCCACTGGATCCAATCAAAGAGGTGAGACAAGGAAACCATCCATCCTTCTCAAAGTAGTCTACGTTTTTTTCAAGAAAAGAACAGAATAACAGCAAGTCGGTTGACCACACAAATTGTACTACACAAAATGTATTGTGACTAGTTTCGGTTCAAACAGCCATTTTCAGACACATCAGTACACAGTACCTACCTGTAAAGATATTTAATTTACAGAGGAACAATGAGTTGTTGAGGAAAAAACTTACCTATAAGGCCATGTAGAAATCACATTATAAAAATAAAGAATAAAAAGAACCGTAGAGTCATTTGACGAAAAAATCAGTTCGGTAAAGGGATACTTAGATTCTCGAACCGACTAAACAGCCAAAAGAACCCAGCGATCATCAGGTTCAACATTGGCACAAAATTGGGGAAAATACTTAATTCAAATGGCCATTTGTGAAAGACAAAAGACAAGGAATGGGCGATGCGTCAAGCATAGCAACAAACGTTGGCAGGATGACAAGACAAATGACAATGACAAATTATACAAATCAAATGATATGGACAAAATCAGCGTTAATTTTGGAACATTATGAGTTGTAATATTATTACAAATAATTCCTGAAGAGAACCATGAGTTAATTACTTAATCAATTGCGCCAAAACCTAAAGTTTTGAAACCCTCGCCTTGGAACAGACTCATCCACATATTTCTCAACTCAGATAATCCTAACACTACATCTTCCTTTGCAAATCATATTATTGATTCCAGTAATTCTTTTGATGTTTACCCCAATATGGAGATAATCAACATTTGCAATAAAGATCCACGGCTAAACCTCTTGGAAATGTTAAAAATTCAAAAAATCAATTACCAAAATATCAACTGTCAACGACCAAACTAATTTTGAAACCACATTTTTCGCACACTCAAATTCTCATGATCAATTTTGTCTTGTTCGCATTCACTTAAGCCAGCCCTGTTTTGTTCACTTTCCTGATATCTTCTTCTTCTGTCTTTGGTTACATTTACTTCACCTTGTCATTTCTTCTTTTTTTGGCTGATTTCTCCTAGTCAATCTCCTTTAGGTTTTGACACAATTGATTATGTAATTAATTCATTGTTCTCTTCAGAAATTATTTGTTATATTATCATAGCTCATAATGTTCCGAAAAAAAGATACCTATAAGGCCATGTAGAAATCACATTATAAAAATGAAAATAAAGAGCCGTGGAGTCCTTTGACCAAAAAAAATCGGTAAAGGAATACTTGAATTTTTGAACCGACTAAACAGCAAGGAGAATCCAACGATCAGCAGGTTCAACATTTGCACAAAACTAGAAAAAAACTCAATTCAAATGGCCATTTGTGAAAGACAAAAGCCAAGGAAAGGGCGAAGCGTCAAACATAGCAACATACGTTGACAAGATGACAAGACACATGACAGTGACAAATGATACAAAGCAAATGACATGGACAAAATCAGCGTAAATCTCGGAACATTATGAGTTGTGATAATATCACGAATAATTTCTGAAGAGAACGATAAATTAATTACATATTCAATTGTACCAAAACCTAAAGCAAAATATGTGATGAGGTTGAATTAGAAAAATCAGCCAAACTAGTAAAGTATTGGAACCCGCTCCTCGGAACATAACAGACTCATCCACAAATTTCTTAACTCAGATAATCCTAACACTCCATCTTCCTTTGTAAATAATGTTATTGATTCCAGTCATTCTCTTGATGTTAACTCCAATATGTAGATTATCAACATTTGCAATGAAGGTCCACTGCTGAACCTCTTGGAAATTTTAGACATTAAAAAAAGGATCAATAACCAAATTATCAACTGTCGACGACCAAACTAAATTTGAACGAAAGCACATTTTTCGCACACTCAAATTTTCATGATCAATTTTGTCTTGTTTGCATTCACTTAAGCCGGCCCTTCACTTTCCTGATCTCTTCTGCTGCTTATCCTATTCAACCTCATTACGTATATCTCCTTTAGGTTTTGGCACAATTGAATATGTAATTAATTCTGGTTCTCTTCAGACATTATTTGTAATATTATCATAGCTCATAATGTTCCGAAATTTGCGCTGCTTTTGTCCATGTCATTTGGTTTTCATCATTTGTCACTGTCATTTGTCTTGTTATCCTGTCAATGTCTGTTGCTATGCTTGAAACTTCGCCCTTTCCTTGGATTTTGTCTTTCATAAATGGCCACCTGAAGATGAAACTCGTTTGAGTGAATTGAGTGATTTTTTCCCAATTTTGTGCCAATGTTCGACCTGGTTATCGTTTGGTTCTTTCGGCTGTTTAGACGGCTAAACAATTTGAGTATCCCTTTACCGGGATGATTTTTTGGTCAAATGACTTCGCGGCTCTTTTCATTTTCATAATGTGATTTCCTCGACCTTATAGGTATGTTTTTTTTCTCAACAACTTATTGTTCCTTTGCAAATTGAATATCTTTACAGGTACTGTGTACTGATGTGTCTGGAGATGGCTGTTTGAGCCGAAACAAGTCACAATACATTTTGTGTAATATATTTTCTGTTGTCGACCGACTTGGGGTTATTCTGTTTTTTTCTTTGAATGAGAATTGATTTTAATGATGTGGGCTTAATTAAGCACCTCAGAGTGAATATACTTCAGTCAATGAGAGCCCGAAAAGGGGGTGTGGATGCCATGGAAGAGGTCTTTTTTTTGAGACTAGGGATATGTTCAGTGTAAATAGGAAGTGATAATTCCAAAAGTCCCCGAATCTACGAGGGGAGCCAAGCGCAGGGGTAGACATAAATGGTCCCTATTTATGAATTATCGTTCATCTTAAAAACCGTACGTCGCAAAATGGTAGCTGATGAAATTATCTGCAAAATTGTATGAGTAGGTTTTTTGGAATATTTTATTGTTTATGAGATATTCGCTAGCGAATCATGTAAATTTATGTTTTCAGAACTGTAAAATTTTCAGGGAAAATATGAATAGTTATTGAATTGGACGTCCTCATTTCGAATCCGAAGTGATTTTCAACCCGTCTATCCTCCTAATATCATTTTCCAGAAATGTGTGGGGTTCATGGATGTTGGCGAGCAGTGTATATCACTGAAGATGACCCCACTTGGCCATATTGTACTACTAGATCTCATAACTAAGAGATCTAGGATGAACAGAGTTGCCCCAATTGTCAGCAGGAGCGAGACAGTACTGTTTCGACCCACCAGGTCTCATCAGCCGCTCTCGGTCTGCTGACAACTGGGACAACTCTACGCTTCGGGTATATTACCCATTTCGAAGACGCAGGGTATAACATGAAGTTATAGTCATGTTGTAGCCATCTAGTGGCAATAAAGCTTTAAGGTAGGATACAGAAATCGCGACACACACTGTATGGCGCTGCCATCTATAGTCACACGTACAGACCCCTACGTCTATACGTTACAGAGTGGTACTACAAGTAAACCACTCTGCTGACACACACATATTGTGTATTTTCGGTATATTTTCCGCTGCTATAAATTTCCATTTTCATAAGATACAAGGGTGCTTCCATTGGAAGAGAGACACACTTTACAGGGTATGTCACGACAAGCTTTCACTATCTTTATATCGAGAATCTGTCGAGAGAAATCCATGAAAATGTGCATGCTTATATTTTAGAATATGCTCTCTTCATTTGAAATATTTTCGACAATGCAGTGTTGCCGTATCTACTAGAAAGTAGAAGCAACATTAATATTTCAAATGGAACACCCTGTATTTTATCACATTTTTAGATTCTCCCTGAAGAGCTGATTTTATCGATGTATCACACTTGAGGATCGAAAAAGATTACACAGATATAGGGTGTTCAAAATCGAGATTTTTCAATTTTACTATTCATTATTTGTCAAAACGGTTCACATGTCCCAATCTCAATCTTTGATTCACTATTTACTGATATTTAATCGGAACAGATACAGGGTGGTTCAAGATTCAGAATTCTGATCACCCCGTATCTGTTTCGATTAAGGACATGTGAGCATGTTTCGACACAAACAAAGCCTATAGTTGAAAAATCTCGATTTTGAACACCCTATATCTCTGTAATCATTTCCGATAGACCCCAAGTGTGATGTATCGATGAAATCAGCTCTTCAGGGAGAATCTAAAAATGTAATAAAATACAGGGTATTCTATTTGAAATAACAAAGTTGTTGCTACTTTTTGATAGAAGTGGCAACACTGCATTGCTGAAAATATTTTTAATGAAGAGAGCGTATTCTAGAATACAAGCATGCATATTTTCATGGATTCTACTCGACTGATTCTCGATATAAAGATAGTTAGAGCTCGTCGTGACATACATTGTATACAGTGTGTGCGATTTCAACCCACAACACCCTCCTAATTTGGAACATGTCGACCGATTTTCGAACGAGCTCTATTCGAAAATGTGGACAAATCTGATATATCCAGATTTTCAAGGCCTACTTTCTCTTGTTGAAAGGTTCAAAATTTCAGAAACATCTATTAGGTAATTTTTTTCGATACAGTGACTAGCCTATTCGATTCAGGCATAGATAAAATACCCCCATACAAAATTCAAGCACAATATCTCATATAGGGTGTTGTTTATTCAACGGCAAATTTCAGAATTCTCGCTTTTTTTATTCACCATGTAATAGAATCTGAGGAGTTGATGAAACCGGTGAGATGGTAATTCACTAGCGAATCTCTCGAAAACAATGAAAGATACGGAAAAAAACTACTGATACAATTTCGTTGACAATTTAATCAGTCATAATTTTGAATAGATTGTCTTTTTTGCTGTGACATACCGTTTCCAAGATATGAACGATAATTGAAAAAAAGGGACCTTTTATGTTGCCCCGTGCACTTGACTCCCTCGTAGATTCGGGGACTTTTGGAATTTTCTACTTCCGATCTACTACGAACATATTCCTAGTCTCGAAAAAAAGTCCTCTTCCATGTCCTTCTACAACACGTTCATTGACTGAACTAATAGGAAAAAAGAGATTTTTATTTCGCTTATTTCCTCTGGAAAAAACATCACATTCTAAGAACCTCTGTGGAACCACTGCCAAGTCGACAATGGGCTTTTCCAGAATTTTTTTGCCATAATGTTATGAAGGGACGCCAAAAACTTTAATTTTGAAAACAAAGCGACATTCGAAAACAGAATTTTACATTTTCGTCATAAATTGATTTGAATTCGCTCGTTTATTTCGGAGTTTTCAATGATTTTTCATGGGATGATTGATGAATGAAAACAATGTATCAAAAAAATATTTTAAGGCATTCCAGAGTCATACATTTAGGGATGTTTGTTTTAAATGACTGGAAATGCCCATTCAAGAGGATTATATGGATAGAACATCTTAATCATTTCAGCTTAAATAGCTTATGATACAATAATTGAATTGTTTTCATAACATAATAGTATGTTTATAACAACTTAAGTGTCAGAAACTCAGACTAATCATTGAAACTTATTGTGAGGAACACAACAAAATAAAGCATAGGAGTTCGAGATGAAATGTGGCGGCACTGCGAAGATTCGTAGTAGAAGAGTAATTGTAGTAATAAATGTCATTTGTCGTTTTTGTTGTTATTAATGGTTTTCCGGCTTTTGTATGATTGATTATAATTCTGTCATTGTTTCAGTAACTCATTTAGTATTGTGAATCTAAATTAGATTACTTTGTGAATACATTAATTCTGGCAGTGTCAAATCTGTGAAGGAAAGTTCACAAATATCTTGCTTTGACTTTTCACAGGTACGTAGAAATTTGGTGCGGCTAAACTTTTCCTTACCTGTAATCAGATAGGAAAAATCAGGGAAAATCTCTTGCTAAGTCCTGTGGTGAGGAAATGCATGGTTTTCAAATGGTCTACTTTCGTTTAGCTAATCAGTTGTGTACGTAATATTGCTATGGCAACCATTGTAATGGCAACGAGTAAACAAAAAACAAATCCCGTAGTGAGAAAATCCAAGGTTGCCATTTAGCTGAAATCAGTTATCATAAAAATGTTGCTTTGATATGTGTTCAATTGTTAGACTATATGCGCTCTCAGAAGAATGAACGATTATGGATAACGTTGGGTCCTTGTGAAGGATAGTTACATTTTTTTTAGTGCTGGAAAGATATTCTCTTTCCTTATTTCCAATAATTTTATGGCTGGAAACGAAGGAATTTTCGTTTCGAATTTACCACCACACAAGAATCATACTGATTTGTCTAAGAAACTGTGGAGGAAAAAGTTCTATTCATGTGATTTCTTGAGTTTGTATGATGCTGTAACTTTCTTTCTTTGAGTCCTCAAAACCATTGAAAAAGATTTGACAATATCGACATTGAAAGCAGTCAGTGTATTCTAATTAAAATAGTCCGTCCGGTAATACAATTGATCTGATTTTCAATAACACATTCAACATTCAAAATGTACGCTTGAGCACTTCACCACTAGTTCCGGAAGACAAATATCATAATACTTTGGAATTCACTGTCAACTTCTATAAATCCTCTTTCTCAAACAACAGCAGCAAGCATAACTCTTATGATTTTTGTAAAGTTGATTATGAGCTACTAAAATCAGAACTATCTAAAATTGAATGGTATAATTTGTTTCTGTGTTTTATAATACTATCTTTTCGATAATTGATTTTGTAGTTCCAAGAAAAAACAATATTCACAAAAGATATCCTTCATGGTATGCATATAGTACCATAAAAGTTATCAAAGAGAAGAGAAAATATCATAGTTTATGGAAAAAACATAATAATCAAATAGACTATTTAACATTCAAACTACTGCGTGGTCGTTCAAAATTTTTAATTGAAGAGGATTACAAAAACTATATTAATCATTGTGAAACCAGTATCAACTCAAACCCGAAACATCTGACCAGATGAGATACCGACATCATTCCTCAAGAACTGTGCTGAATATATCGCAATCCCACTCTACATCATCTTCAATAAATCTCTCGAAGAAGGCGTATTTCCTTCAGTTTGGAAGAAAGCTCATATAATCCCAATCTTGAAATCCGGTAACAAACTACTCGTGAAAAACTATAGACCGATTTCAAAATTGTCAATCATAGCAAAAATTTTTGAATCAATTATTTTCGACAAGCTGTTCTTCGATGTTAAGAACATAATCAACATTGAACAACATGGCTTCATGAAGAATAGATCTGTTGATTCCAACTTATTCACCTACACTGAGTATATTCTACACAGGCTCAATGACAAACAACAAGTTGATGCTATCTATACCGACTTCAGCAAGGCGTTGTCAAACTCACTCTGTTTTGCTACAGAAACTTGCTGGTGTCGGAATAGATGGCAATCTGCTGAAATGGCTTCATTTTTATGTAACTGATCGTTGTCAAGCAGTAACAATCGGTAATAAAAAATCTGAATATCACCAAATCACCTCTGGAGTGCCTCAAGGATCTCATCTGGAGCCACTATTATTCAATATTTATATTAATGATATATCTCAATGTTTTCGATTCTCCAATTTCTTAATGTATGCGGATGATCTAAAAATATACCACTCAATTTCCGATGCTGACGACATCAAACTATTGCAGCAGGATATCAATCGTTTTCATGATTACTGTGAGCTGAATAGTTTATACATTAACTTTGAGAAGTGTTACCACATTTCGTTCGGACGCGGGAAAAGCATTTTGAGCCACTCTTATCAAATATCTTCTCGTCCCTTACAAACTGTTACAGAGATTAAGGATTTAGGAATAATATTCGATTCAAAAATGCTTTTCGATAAGCATATATTCTACATTGCTAAAAAAGGTTATAAAATGCTAGGTTTCATAATGAGAACTTGTCGTGAATTTAAAAACACACAGACACTCCGTACCCTTTATATGTCATATGTCAATAGTGTTCTGAGTTATGGTTCATTAATATGGAACCCTGGTTACGATATTTATATAAACAAACTTGAACGGATACAGAATATATTCATTGATTACGTCAATAAAAAATGCTTTCCATCCAACCCCAGCAACCGTAACTATGTTCGAAATGAGCTGAACTTATTATCACTAGCGCATAGAAGGAACATTTCAGACGTGAAATTTCTTTATAAAATCATAAATAATTTAGTTGATTCGCCTGCTATCCTCAGTAATATTTACCTTACAGCTCCTACTTATATTACAAGGAATCATCACATTTTTCGATACGAACAATCTCAAACAAATTATTTTTTGAACTCTCCAATGCATAGATGCAAAATATTATACAACGCTCTGTCGAATTCTATCGATATTGATATTTTCTCTTACTCACTTTCCAAATCTTCTTACATTTTGAAAAAACATTTCCTGGCTTCACCTACTTGATTTTGATATATTTTAACGTTTTAATATGTACGGAATAAAATTATTTCACCCTTGTTTGTATCAACACACTACAATCACTACATGTTGTACCTATACTCAATCATTTATAATTACTCCAATTATTGATTTTCATCAACTTTGTAATTGATATTCGATTTGTTTAGTTTTAATATATCTGTATGATGAGATATGACATATCTGTGAATACTGCTTTTGGGTTAGTCCCGTTTGTATTCCTATTCGTAAATAAATAAATAAATAAATAGTCCACTCGCCCAATTACCAGTCTACTGACCAAAACGATTTTTTTTCAGGTCCAGCTGATTTTCAGGCACCGGCTTATTGAAATTCTAAAAATATTAAGTTTCTTTAAACAGAATTGAGAAAACATGTCTCAATGAGATGTGAATAGAAAGCAAGATCTCGTTCTGATCTATTCCTTAGGTTGAAGAACCTCAATTTGTACTTAGCAGTGCGAATCTCGATTGTTCTAACCACCACATAGTATTGGTTTGGTCTCACCAAAAAATTATGGAATTTTCATTTCCATTGATTGTGATTTCGTAAGAGGCTAAGTTAACATTTTGTAGAATGTAAAATATTATACAAAGTCACGATGAAAAGGTACATGTTATATATAAATACATATAAATAAATGTTATATAATTATTTTTAGTAAGAGTTCAATGTACAGTTGATATTATATAAATGTCGAGTTAGCTGCTTGGGCGAATATTTACTTGTATAATTTTTTGTTTCATTGTTAGCTTTGGTATTTTCGATGTTGTTTTTTAGGCTATCCATGTTGGGAATTTGTTTTCATGTGCCATGAGTCAAAGTGTTCATTAATTTTCATTTAACCTATAACGTATTGGTGGCGATTAGCGCTAGAATAGGGGAATTATTCTAGATTTTTTCTTCCCATGATTACTGAATAGTCGCTTATTCAAATTCGGAATTTGTTTATGACTGAAAGTAGCTGTATTCACAGTGAAAATTTTCTGTTAATGGATAGTGCTGCTCATTTTTCATTGCTTTCAACAAAGTGAGACAATAAAAGATAAACTGATTAAAAATTGGACATATCTAGAACATTTTTGAGAAAGTAACAATTCAATAGCTTCAATTTCAGTTTCTCGCTGCTTGAAAAAAAAAGTAGTATAAAGATGAAGTGTCGCATAAAGAAGTTGATTTTTGTCAAGGTGATAGACTTAGTATTACTCAGCAATAAATTACCAGTTTGATGAAATACTTAGTGCTTGGTATTAACATTTTTTATTTCCTTATTTGTCAATAAAAATGGTCAAAAATGAAATTGGGGTCTGTTGAAATTTCATTGAACACGCTCTCATTACATACGCCGGGCGTAAATGTATACTTTAAGATCTCTTGTTGAATTTGCAAAGTTTAATACAGGGTGTTCCTTTGGGAAACAGTGGATAGATAGAGGGCATGAAGGGGTTTTATAATACTACAGGGCTTTTCCGGTGAAATTTAGTTCAAACCAACTCGAACCAGGTCATGAATTATCAATGTTTGTGGTTTATACAGATGGCCTGGGAATTTAATCATTTAATTGGCTTTTGGTTGATATCAGATATCAGAAAAAGCGCCAAGGGCGATTTTTTCTGGTTTCAAGGTCAAAAACATTTCAATTGAGAATATTTTTTGGGCACAATGAGATTAATATAAAAAGATGCGATCTAAAGTTCTGTAACTCTAGAAAATGCTGTCGGTTCAAATCCGGCTATCGGCTCAGCATTTTTTTCAAATGTGTGGTGCTTGATTGTAATCCTGACAGCACCTCGGCGCGCTAGAAGTGGTTCGGACCCCACTATAACTTGTAGGTCCCGCACTTCATAACCCTGCCTAACTTTCAACTTAACTTCGAAGTAGTGATGCAAATTCGCTGCTTGCCTAATTTATATTAGCATTTTTTCTTCATCCGATTCTACAGCAATCACCAATAAGTCACTCAGCTTTGGTAGGTTGAAAAAAATCTTCAATCAACTTCATCAGTTATTTGCTTCCTTATTTAGTCTAATATTACCTGATATTACATACATGCTTCGAGAATTTGAGAATAATGTTTTCAATTCTGAAGTACTGCTGTACATTTGTTATCTGTTCAGTTGATACCTACTGGAAGTTTTTATCTAAAATTATTATTTTGTAGAAAATCAGGGGGGGGGGGGGGGAAATTTTCCTGCCAATGTACAGTTCATTGTACCAGTATATCACCTGAGGAAGCTACTGAAGTTTTTACATATGAGATTGTTGTTGATCTGGAATATAATTTTTCTTACTATTTCTTGCTTCTCGCTTAGAAGATAGGTAGTGGAATAAGAACATATTGTGTACCAAATATCATAAATATAAACAGGTTCGTTCGTTAAGTTATGGCATATAAAGAAATGAGCAAATTTGAAGGAACATTCTATGTCAGTATATTGTGACTGCTAGACCCAACAAATACATACGTGTGTCCCATCTAAAACTTGTCACCCCCCCTAATTTCTGCAATTATATTCCAAAGTTGACATCTTGAAGCGTAACGGGTATCAACTCTCGATTTTCAAATGGAGCACCCTGTATTTCCCGGAAGAGCTGCTTTCATCAATGCACCACACTTGTTGTCTAGCGGGAATGATAACAGAGATATAGGGTGTTCAAAATCGAGATTTTTTAACTGTAGCATTTTTTTGTGTCGAAACTATTCATTATTGGTCAGAACAACTCACTTATCCCCATCTCAACTTTTGATTCACTATCTACTGATATTTAATTCAGACGAATACAGGGTAGTTCAAAATTCAGAATTATGAATCACTCTGTATTCGTTCAAATCAAATATCAGTAAATAGTGAAACAAAAGTTAAGATAGCCGTTTTGACCGATTATGAATAGTTTCGACACAAAAAAATCCTAAAGTTTGAAAATCTCGATTTGGTACACCCTATATATCTGTAATCATTCCCGCTAGACACCAAGTGTGATACATTGATGAAAGCATCTCTTCAGGGAGAATCTAAAAATGCAATGAAATACAGGGTGCTCCATTTAAAAATCGAGAGTTGATGATAATTGCAGAAAAATGTTTCCCCCGCCAAATTGAAATCGACCTGTCCGAGTGATTGTTTAACGACTTCGGAGATTTGGGGGTGACAAGTTTCAACTGGGAAACACTGTTATATGTTATATTCAGAATCACCTCGGTGGCCCTATTTAGTGTTGACGTTTTGCAACGAAACATCCTGTATAATCAAGAGGGTCAGCGATAAGATTTTCCATTTATAAAACTATCCAAGCTGTTGCAGAGTAGGTTTCATGGTTTCAATAATATAAATACTGATTATTGACAAAATAACTGCAAAAACCAATGAAATTTCGAGGTGCCCCAATTATATTTTTTGGATATTGTTTATGGTGAATTCATGAACTCAACTAAACTAGGAATTAAATGTTAAGTACAAAACAGAGTTAATTCTTGATATTTATTTGATGTTTATGAACACTTTCATCCTTTTTAGTTTTAATTTCTTGATCGTTAATTCATAATATAGTTGAGTTGGATTCACCATAAACTGCAATATTTTGAACAGAAAACGGCCAGTTTTGCTTTTTATTTCACTGGGGAGTGTTCACCCTATGTATAAGAGTTTTATTTTATTTTTCTCTCATCTTGTTATCGAGAAATGTGATTATTTTGAATTGATTCGAATATATTGAAAGTATTATTTACATGTAATAATGTTTATGTTGAAAATAAATGTTGGTATATAATTAATGACTAAGCAGTATTCAGTTTCCCCAAAATTCCATTAAAATATGATATAGTAAGTAAGAATTTAAGATGCATGATTTTTAGCATTCATCACTTGTGTGTGTTGAATGCTCGTTTACCTACTGCCACTATAGAAAGTAGGCAAGAACACACGAGATACAGCCTCAGCAAGTAGCTCTTTACGCACAGTAAGCACATCGCACAGTTTTCCGCCAGTCATGATCGCGTAATAGCCGTCAACAGCGGATGACCTAACTGTCAAGAATTATACTTCAGACAGTCCAAACTGTTTTGATGTACTATATGGCAGTACGTAATGCGTGTTGTAAAGCAATCACGCACTCGTCGCTCCGCGGCTACGTGCGTAATATGCTTCTTTCAACATATATTACGTAATATAACTATTACGTTACAAACTACAATGCATGTAAGGTACAATACAGGGTGTAACGTACGTTGAAATATTCGAGTGACGTATTTCTGAGATAATTTTAAGAAACAAGTCTATATAAAATTGAATACTGTGTGTAGGTTAATCGAGGAGGTGGTATATTTATTTTACTTGATTCTTTGGGATTTTCTCTCCTCGTTTCTATAAAATAAAAATATTCGTATTATTTCAATATATTTGTGGTGGAAAAATCAGATGATTTGCTCCAAAATGTCACTGCGTTCAACAAATTTTTCTATCAGGGAGTCTAAAAGAAAAATCCAGTAGCTTGTCAGTGACAATTTGTTTGAAAAATGTTTGAAGGAAAGAAATATAGATATATTGAAAAAATATCGAATTTTTACTTATCTTTGGACGTTTCGGGACCAAATCTGCTCCCGTTCTCAACATATAAATGCAAAATATTTGTCTCCGAAAGTTGTGCTGCTTATAGTTGAACACTTTTCAGTGTCATACTGATGTTGGCATATGAATGAGTGATTTTAGTCTACGAATGAGTTACAGGATGATTTCATTAATTGATCTCGAATCTACCATTTTCATGTTCAGTTTTCAGTAGTGAATACCATGTTCTATCTATATCAACTGAACAGGAAGCAATGCTATTGTCTCCGTTTAGAAGAATGCAAGCGGATTCCTTGATTTTTATTTTTTGGTTGTTATCTTCCTTTCCTATGATTTTGATATTATTCCACTCTGCCATATGTTGTCCATCTTCAGTAAGGATATCGATTTATCGATATGCCTTTTCTTGATATTGTACTTGTGTTCTTTAGTCCTTACTGAGAGAATAATCAAATCACTTCATGATCGAGCCAAATCATTATCATCTAACCAACAAATTTTCAATAACAAAATCAATCAGATTGAAAAAGTTCTTCAACTCAACTCATAGAGGTATCCAAAGAACTTCGTTGATAGAACGATTCACCAAATTGAAAACAAACAAAATACACCAAAACAAAAACAACCATCAACAACGACGAATATAATACCGTACATTCCCGGCATATCTGAGAAAATAAAACGTGTTGGTGATAAGTTCCAAGTGAAAACTTTGTTCAAAACTGAGATCCCTTCTAACTCAAACAAAGCCAAAAAATGAAGAACAATTATCAAAAAATTGTATTTATAGTATACCTTGTGTTTGTGGAAAGTAGTATACCGTTGAAACGAAAAGACCTCTCTCAGTAAGGACTAAAGAACACAAGTACAATATCAAGAAAAGATATATCGATAAATCGAAGCTAACTGAACATATCCTTACTGAAGATGGACAACATATGGCAAAATGGAATAAAATCAAAATCATTGGAAGGAAAGATAACAACCAAAAAAGAAAAATCAAGGAATCCGCTTGCATTCTTCTAAACGGAGACAATAGCATTGCTTCCTGTTCAGTTGATATAGATAGAACATGGTATTCACTACTGAAAACTGAACATGAAAATGGTAGATTCAAGATCAATTAATGAAAACATATATCCTGTAACTCATTTGTAGACTAAAATCACTCATTCATATGCCAACATCAGTATGACACTGAAAAGGGCCAAACCATAATAGGCAGCAAAACTTTTGAAGAAAAATATTTTGCATTTATATGTTGAGAACGGGAGCAGATTCGGTCCCGAAACTTCCAAAGATGACTAAAAATTCGATATTTTTTCAATATATCTATATTTCTTTCCTTCAAACATTTTTTCAAACAAATTGTCACTGACAAGCTACTGGATTTTTCTTTTAGACTCCCTGATAGAAAAATTTGTTAAACGCAGTGATATTCTGGGGCAAATCATCTGATTTGTCCCACTACAAATATATTGAAATAATACGAATATTTTTATTTTATAGAAACGAGGAGAGAAAATCCCAAAGAATCAAGTAAAATAGATAAAATTGCTTCGTTTCGGAGATACAGGGTGTTGAAATTCAATTCTTTTGTTCGCTTTTTCAAAATAACTATTGCAAAAAATAAGTTATTTGGTACCCGGTTTCTTTTTTGACGTGGGACAATGAATAGCTAAAAATGTGACAGCGAACTTCCAATTTTATAAACGAACCATATCTGTATCTGAAACAGATTATTTTTCGATAAACAAGAAAAAAAAGTAGTTTATTTTGACGAGACCTACCACATATTCACTTATGTTATGTTCTCAGCAACTTCATTTAGCGCCCTAGAAGCTAAGTAACATGTATGGATATAGAAAATTGTAAATATCTCGAAACCGATCACCTCGATCCAGGGTTGTTGAGGAGTGTACCTCTTTAAAATGGAACAGGTTTGGGAATAAGGGTTCTCCATGAAAAGTACCAAAAGGTTACCGCCAAAATTGTTAGGGCAATTTGAAATAAATAATGACAGCATATTGCATATATATGCTCACACTCTTGATGTTACATGAAAATTGATACTAAATCATGATTTCTAAAGTAAAAAAAAACGTGTACACATAAAAATTGATACGAAATCATGATTTCTTATGTTAAAAAAACCGGGTACCAAATTTCGTGCAAATAACTTATTTTTTGCTAGTTATTTTCTAAAAGCGAACAAAAATATTCAATTTCTACACCCTGTATCTCCGAAGTTAAGCCTTTCCGGACACAAGTTTATATAGCCTTTTTTTTAAATTGACTTAGGAATACGTTACATGAATATTTTGACTTACTTATGTTACACCATGTATATATTCTAATAGCCATTTGGCCCTGCTGATGCGTAGTTTGTCAACATTTAGACCATCTACACCCAGGTATTAGGTAAGTAGGCTTGATTGCTATGTTATAGTTATTAACGTTACAAGGCCGATATGTAAAAAATAACGGATGAGGATGAATATTGTAATCTGAGGCGCAGCCGAAGATTATAACAACCAAATCCGTTATTTGCGTATTGGCCCTGTCGTTAAAGACTTTCGTAATCCGGCTGAAAGATTACATTTTGATTCCGAGCAAACAACAAACTACGTAATTGTGTTATTATAGAACAGTCAACGGCTGCCGACCGTTAAACAATCTTAACGGACGGAGGCTGTTAACATTAACTTTTCAATTGTCATCTGAATACCGTTAAATCAAAATAACAGTATGGGATTACGAACATATATTATGGTAATGAAAATAAGTGTGAAATGAGTGAATTGCGTTGCCTATTGAATAATAATAATATAACTGCTTTATTGAACATATATACAAATTGTTCAAAAGGCTATTGTCCTCCTGCCTAGTAAATTATGATTAATAATATAGTTATATCGCGGAAACTGTTAATTCACTAGGAAAATATTGGACATAGCCCTCACATAGAGATAACAGTATACAGGTGTTTCGGGCTTTTGGACCTCATCAGTATGGTGAAACAAAGTGCAGTACTTGGTAGAAAACCAAACAAGAAATAAACGGAGTCAACAAACAGAAACCCTTCCTTTCATTATTTGTGGCTTCAGTCAGCAGACCCTGAGGTTTCAGATACAGATATGGTTGAAATTTCCCAAAACATGGTTGGTTTTCGTCATAGGTTATTTTGAAACTGCAGTTATTTTTATCAAACTTTATACGCAGAGTACCCGGACAGACTTCTTCTAAACTGATATTACTTTCATCTTAGGGTTTTAATAACTCGAATAAGGCCATTGTAAATGAACTTTTGAAAGTCGTGAAAGGCGATGTAGTTGGATTTTTCCTGGTTTTCTAAAAATGTATAACAATAAAATGTAATTATCACCAGAAATAATTCATTCATTAATTTTTATAGTGTTTGTCCATATAAATTATAGTCTAGTATATGGTTGAGCGTTTTTATTTAAAATGGTTGTTATACTGGCAGCACCTCTGCGCCCTAGAAGTGGTTCGAATGCCACTGTAAGGTAGGTCGCACCCTTCCTAATCCCGTTCGATGGAACTCGTATACAGACGGTATTCAGAGTACTTATGTGCTCTCAATTTATGATGAAAGCAATTTATACCTTCCGTGTAATTATTTGTACAGGTAGGATTTTGAAATTAACAGAAGCGAGAGAACTTCCGACGATACACTAATTTAGCATTTGGGATTATCATTAATGATATAATATGTTTTTATTCATTTACGGGCCAACCTAATGTGGAAAAAATATACATATATCTCTAGTGTATAAACAAATGCTTCTTTTATAAGAGATCACAGAACATTGATGATGAAAATGACCACTCACACTGTTGCTCAACGTCATCATCCTGTTACTGGAAATAATTTTAGCGAATATTGACCTATGATTTTTTGGATTGAACGTGTAGCAACTGAGTAATCGTTCTTGAGGAATATAAAATTTAAGGGAGGCTAATAGTTCACGACTATCAATCATATCGATACAGATTTTTTTGAGAAGTTATAATAATATAATAAATCACATTCATAATATTGCTGACCGTCCGTTTCAGTAGTGGAAAGCTTGTCGTTTGTGAAGTTTTTACGTACAAAAATCAAATATAATGGGTGATCCACCCTTGAGTAATGACGTCCGTGATAATTTTTTCATAATGGAACATCTTACATATTATCCAATTTTTGGAATATCCATTGCTGAATTCAAAAATATATAACACATAGGTAAAAAAGTTGTCATGGACATCATTGCTCAAGCGGAGATCACTGTATATATTTTATTTTTCTTCAAAAATGTGTCAAATTGAGATGGAAAATCGACCTGTTTCAGGAGATCTTTCATAAATTGATAGTTTGGCTAAACATTCATTTATTCAGTAGATAGGTACTTAACAATAGCACTGTATCATTGGATCTGATCAGATCATTGAGTGTATGGTTGTAATTTTTGCTCCTGATTATTTCAGAATCCTACCTTAGACCTCAATAATACCGGAAGATACAGGCAAAGTTTACAGAATATACTTGTGTAAACTTTTATATAGGGGCGCTTTCATGAGAAGTTGACAAAGGGGATCGTTTTAGAACTGAAAATTGTTCAAAAACAATTTGTGTGGTTAGTGAATTTGATGTCCCGATTCCGGAGAGATTTTCAACATAAATAATCTCTAATAATAATAATCCTATTCGGTCATTGAGTATATCTTCGGAAGCTCTTTATTCGCTTATTAAAACTTCAGAATCTTACCTACATAATAACCATACGATATCATTGCCCCAAACAATTGGTTTAATTGGAGAAGACTGATTAAGGCGGTTAAGAGACACTGTTGTATAGATTTCTAGGAAGGAAGCCAGACCATACATATTTCGTTTTAATGGAATAAAATGAACGTTTCATCTCATTGAATAAAATATTTATTTCACTTTACACCTCAATCATATAATTTAAACAATCATAAAATTTTCTTCAATATGATTTTAGAACCAGGAGTATCCTGCTTCTTCAACAAATTCTGATGTTTCCTCAATTTATTTTTCAATATGTCTTGTGTACCTTCAGATGAATTTTCATAAGCTGTTATTAGTATGAAACAACTTCTGTTGTGTTTCAACCAAAGCTTCAACTGAAATGAAAATATATTTTAGATCCCTCCATTCAATTCTCGATCAGAGTGCCGCTAGATGGCACCAGAGTACGCCAATAAATGTAAATTTTTAGATTTCTCGAAATCAGCTCATACTATTTTGGTATGATTTTGGATTGCATTTCCAAAATACTTAAACACATCACTTATTCAATTCAACCATATATTGAAAGTACTATTTTACTTTTGATGTATATTATGATATTGAAAGTGAATTGCTTATAATGTCTGATTGTGGGAGATTCTGCGATTATGGTCAATCTTTTATACCTATCTAGAAAGATTGAAAATTGTAACTTAAGAGCCGTCTAGCGGCCAAAATAAGCAACTTTGTACTGAGGTAAGTTTGCTTGTATGGAATTGTTTTGGTATGAAGAATATGTAGTAAGTTTTCGTATAAAAATGATATTACAGAGAATTAGATCTTAAGGCCGGTTGCATGAAGTTGAGGAAATGAAAAATATTGTACGAATTACACACATGTTTTATTTGAAAAAGTTCCTATTTTCAAGTATGTAGGTAAAGTCAAACTGATGAAAAGAATAATAGAAATGATCGATAAAAGAAAACAGAACAGATCGGCAATGAAAGTGTTCATGAAACTGCTCATAAGGAAAAAACTAGTTATATTGAATGTACTAATATTGTTTTCCCTATTCAAACTAAATCAGATAACAATAATGAAAATTCCACTGTGATTCACAATGATTCTTTTTTAGAAACAACAGATTTTTGAAAACATCATGTATAGACAATCTTTTACTTCAGATAATTTCTTTTATTTCAATGCTCAAAGTGTACCTGCATATATTGATGAAATTAGGACTTTTGTGGAGAACGTAACTTGAGATTATTCTGAAAATTTGGTGCCTAGGATTAGTTGTGCTCTATCGCCCTAAAATATTCTCAGCACTGCGACGTTGAATGGGACACCTTGTATATTATTCCATTTTCAGATTTTTCCTGAAGAGCTCATTTCATTGACCTCTAACACTTGGGGTCTAGTAGTGACAATTACAGAGATATAGGGTGTGAAAAATCGAGACTTCTCAACTTTGAGATTGTGTACAAACTATTCTTAATTGGACAGGACAAAATTCTTACAGTCGACTCCACCAAAGCTATATTTTATTGTAAGCAATCTTACAGGGACATGTTTCGAAGCTTTAAAGCTTCATCATCAGCGATATTGTTACATAGGAGTACTAAAGTGAGAGAAAAAAGAACAATGTCAGACAAACCCCTCAACAACGATAGGTCTAAAAAACTCACCTGTTCTGGAGGAAAAAAGTTATGTTTACATATTATTTATATTATTGAAAAATGTTTGAGAAAAATTATAAAAAAGTTGAATGGGGACCGCAATTATTGCGGAACCCCTTTGTTAGAGAACTTTGAATATCATGTTAAGTAGTATTCAGAGAAAATCGACAAAATTATTATCTGTTCATGCCGAACTCTTGAGAAGACAAGAAAAATGATATGTCAAAAATCAAACATCAAACGAATTGCATGACTTTGACATGAAGTGGCAGAGGTGACGTGGAACATCAAATAGGCTAGAGATGGGGAGAGTATAATGATATCGAGATGGGAGCAATAACAAAATTATGGTTCATGAAACTTTTGGTAAACTTTAGGGAATCAGTCCTATCAGATGAAATTGAATAATTTTCATTATTAAGTGTTGATAAATGTAAGACAATTGAAAAGCTTAGAACAGTCAAAATGAGTCTGTTCATTGATACAAGTAATTTTCTCGGGATTCTAAAAGGCCTTATGAATTTTCAAGTAAGTTGAGTTTTTTACTTTTATGACAAAAGTGTAAGAATTTAAAGTTACACATCATAACAATAGAAATACTTACCATTTCATCATTCAAATTTTTTGCTAAACTAGCACTGAAACTTGCATGTCCACTCTCTATATTATTTGTTTCTTGTTTAGCAAGTTTCTTCAATAGCATATGTAAGCCAGCATGTTCTATTCCTAAAATGTCCTCGTCATCCAATTTTATTTTCCAATTTGGATTTGAAATGAAACCAACTATGCTGTCATAAATGTTCCTCATATCTTTACCATTAGCTGAAATATGAAAATTATTAAGATAATGAAGTATCGTATCTGGGAACATTTATGAAAAAATAAAGTACTATTTTCTTTTAATAATACGGGTGAACGTGAATTCACACCTCTCTATTGACCTACTGTCTGTTTTTTAATAGATTTTCGTGTATTTAGAGCGCAGTGATAGATTTTCCCTCGACAAAGAGAATTATATAAAAAAATAAATATCTAATATTCTCCTTTAGACTTTCTATAAAAAAGTATAGGAATGGCCAGGTTGTTGGAAAAATATCTGATAATATATGAAATTCTCCTGCCACAATGTTCGTTCCCATACTCCTCCGAAACGACTCAACCGATTATTATGAAATTTTTTGTGCGTATTCGGTAGGTATGAGAATCGGTCATAATCTATTTTTAAATCAAAAATTCAAGATGGCGGATCCAATATGACAGACGAGTTTCGTAATTATGGACCGATTCTATTCAAAATTGGGGATTTTCGGGGTCGGAGATTATGAGTTATTCATCAAAAATAGGAAATTCAAAACGGCGTATTCAATATTGCGAACGAGTTCAGTAATTATGATCGGATTCTTTACAAAATTGGTATTTGGGATTTCTTCAGATCGTATATTATGATTCTATCTACAAAATTTGGTAATACAAGATGGCGGATCCAATATGGCGGACAAGTTTTGTAATTATGATCCGATTCTATTCAATATTGGTATCTGAGGGTTTTTGGGGTAGGAAATAATGATTATTTCGTCAAACTTAGGAAATTCAAAATGGTGGATTCAATATGGCGAACGAGTTTTTTAACTATGATCCAATTCTATTGAAAATTCGTACCTGGAGTTTTTTGGGTGGTCGGAGATTAACATTCTTTCGTAAAAATTCAGAAATTGGAGATGGCTGGTCCAATATGGCGAACGAGTATTTTAATAATGATCTTGGGGTTTTCGAGTTCGGAGATAATTATTCCTTTATCATAATTAGGAAATTCAAGATGGCGGACGAGTTTAGTAATCATGATCCGATTAAATTCTAAATTTGTATCTGGGGATTTTCGGGGGGTCGGAGATAATGATTTTTTCGTCCTGATTCGGTAATTCAAGATGGCGGATCCAATCCGGCGAACGAGTTTTAGTAATTTTAATCCGATTCTATTTAAAATAGATATCTAGGGGTTTTCGAGGTCAGATATTATGATTTTTCCGTCAAAATTGGGAAATTTGAGATAGCATATCCAATATGGCGAACGAGCTTTGTAATAAATAGTAGTTTGAAAAACTAATGAATCACGCTTTTATAGATAGCCAAACTAAAAAAGGGTAGAAAATAAATGAAATAATTGAACTAAAAAGTATTAAAAAATAAATATTAGTTTTAAAAACTTGAAAAATAGAGCTTTTATGGATAGCCAAAGTAAAAAGAAATAGAAATAATGAAAGTATGTTGTCAACTGGTTAACTGAAAAATATTTGCTAGAAATAGTTTCTCATATTTTTATCGAAAATGTTAATACACTGAAAATTTTTGATATGTTCGGGATTTTGGTTCAACCATTGTAAAGCTTGAAATGTAGATATTTTTTCCCAACATTAGTTGATTTGTTCTTGTGTTGTAATAATGTATATCACAATTTTGAATTAGGTTGACTAATTTATGTTTCAGTTAGGTAGTTTTTGAATCTATAAATAATGTTGACACTATCTAGTAACTACCTATATCAGTGACTTTCAAAATATTTAGATCTTTGTAAAGCATCGCTGTGTTTGTCCTATATGGAGAAAAAAATAAAGTTTTAGAAAATATAATACCAACCACTGCCTGCTTGTAGTATAGCGGTCATTTCAGTAGCTAAAGATGCATTGGACAACCAAAACTGAACATCATCTTCAATCAGTTTCAATAGACAGGATATTGAGTAGCCTAAAATTTCTTTCCTCCTGATATCTGACGTTTTCTTGCTTGTTGACGATTCTCTTCCCTGATTCAATTCATTGAGGAAGACTGGATGAAATATTTTAGAATCACCTGGAGCCACTAACCAAAGTAATACCTATTAAAAGAAAAATACAGTATGATAATTATTTTGAAAGGAGCCAATAGCCTGTAACTTTCAAAGGATAAAATAATTTGAAAATGGAATTCGTTTTCCTACATTAATAATGAATATAGGACAATGTTTTGTTATATTGAAAGTAGCTAATGTCACTATGGCAATGATATTTGAAATTAAATCGCACGTTCACATGTATGGAGTGGTCACTGGATGGTATTATAGTTAGATTTTTTTTACAGCTGAACTTCTGTCTTTTTCGATTTTCTATATTACAATGGTTTGAGTGAATAAAAGAATTAGACATATATTCTGCTCTTTGTCTTTTCAATTTCCCTAGTAGCGCCTGATTGTCAGATATGCTTTTAGAGGTTAGATTTTCTGTCAAATCAATCATTGTCGTAGATAGAAAATAGAAATAGGGTATAAACACTCACATCAGTTTATATAGCGATTAGCGATACACTTCGCAGAACAATAGTAATGAAAATGAAAAGAATTCATGTAACATTTTAATATGACAAAATAGACACATATCGATATACTTAAAGCTAGTTCCTTATTGTATGTAAAACTGTACCCGAGTGATAAAGTTTGAAACATGAAGATTGTTTTGATTTTCCACTTTTTGCTGCATTCACTTTTTACTGATAATTTTTTAATTTGGTCGATATTGAAAACGCCATTCAATGATATTCACGTTGCAATTTACTTGATTTCCTCAGTTTCGTTTTCAAATTTTCAAATTCATTACGTAGTTTTGCAATCAATTCCTCTTTTTCTATGATAATGTTGTTTTGCATTTCATGTGATGATAATATTGAATTTTTTTTCAAAAGTCTGTTTTGTAAATCAATGGAACAACGAATCTTATAAATCTTCTGTTTGGGCCTAAAATATAGTTTCATTCCAATCTGCTATTATAAGTGAATTTTAATGTATTTCACAAATGTTGCTTGTCTTCAAATTAATTTTCCATCGAGGCCGTTTCATACATTCCTTCTATAAGGGAATTGTTGATATTTCCTTTGGAAAATTAAGGAAATGGAATCGCCAGTCCCTTCAGAATTCGCGCAATTCATTACACAGCAGGACACTTTCATTTATGCTTTTTGTCTCAATAGTTAATGAAATTATATTTCAATTCTGACGTTCATAAAATGCATTGTCAAATTCAAACAATTCTGAATGAAAAAGCGCGGAACGACTATGGTGCTCTTGTCACAATGCAAGGTGTGCAACTTAATGAATATGAAAATTCAAAAACTGTTAACAGTTGTCAATTCTGTGTCCGAAATCCCATCTAACTAATACTAGGGTCCCTTGATGCAAACTGGCGTATTTGTCATCTAACAGGGTAAGGACAGATCATAGCTCCTTTCTCTTTCAATCATCTAGTGACTTTGGTTTCATGTATTGGCGTCCGTGACATGACATTGCTGTCACGTCACATTCATAGGTGTTAAAAGAGATCTTACAAAATTTCAATTTCATACTGGATCTTAATATGACATTATTCAATACTGTTTTGGAGGGATGGTAAAATGTGCTGCGTTAGGCTGTATCAATCAGTTGGATGGCAAATTTGAATTTGTCAGCTTTCCATCAAATGCATATGAACTTAGAACATGGAAAGTGAAATGACCGAATGGGGAAATTTGTTAAATACATCAGCAAAATATCGAGGTAAAACTAATACGAAATCACATATTATACTTTTTCATTGTGCCTATAACTATCCACTCCACAAGTTTTTGAATGCATTTGAGTAGAAACAGTTTTGATTGAATCGGAGGATTAAAAGAGGAGACATGCCCTTCCATTTAAAAAATTATACCTACATTCAGGAAATATTAAGTGTTCGTGAAAAACTGCAAAAATGTTTTCCAACATGAATATATACAGCACACATGACACATCAGCACATTAGTTTAAATACATACATAACATTTTTCACCATTCCTCAACCATAAGGCTTAGTCTGAAATAAAAATTTAATTATTGATAGGAACTGCCTCAGAACAGTCCCATTTGGTAAAACGTATTGAACTTTCAGAAAAATTTGCTCACTGCCTCACAAAGATTATGCTAGAGTTGAAAAATCAAAAACTCGAAAATTATCATCATCATTTGGATATAATATGTAGAGTTGAATGAGAAATTGCATGTGGAAATTCAATGTAATCAATATAACCTAAAAAACAACAAATGTCAAAAATCTAGTGTTCATCCCCAGAAATGAATAAAGATGGAACTATATAACTGTTTCACAAACACTTTAGAGTGAGAGGAGACGAGGATTTGTCCGTGCCCTATTAAGGTGACAAATCGGTCAATTTACATCAAGGGACCCATTCAGTGACTCAGACAGTTATAATTTAGTTCGACTCGCCAGAGACGACCGGGGACGAAAGGAAGAGGATGAAGACGTTCTATCCGCTGGAATTAGAGTATCTAAACAATTCGGTTTTGCAGATTACGTCGCTTTCATTGAGTCACGAATGATATGACCGACTCCACTTTTGAACTGATACCACCATTTCTAGCGGGCGCTTGGGATTCCGTTCTTAAATTGACGTTGAGTTGATGATCACAACATTTGTATTGGCTCTATATAGGTTCACATTCTTTGCGCCGGTCATCTTTTAGGAGCCAAACTATATTGGTACCTAATCACTGATAGTACACGCGGTTTTCACACTCCATTTAGGAAAGATTAATTTGTATTTAATTTCAAGGTGCATGTTTCGAGCTGTGAAACATATAACCTCTAAATTCACTAAGCTTAGATGAAATTTAAAAATACATAGTACAGATGACAGATATTGGGTACCGGTGAATACACTAAGATACATTCAGTCATGCGCTTCTGTATGTTGAGTTGAACGATGAATGGCAACCCCGGAAAAGATTTTTGTATTTGAGTAGGCGTAAACTCGTCATATTTTAATTTTTTTCAATATCCAAAACGAATTAAAATTGCTACTTCAGAAGTTAAAAAAGTTAGGAAAATTGAAGATAGTAGAAAAAAGTCAGTGATTCAAAGTTTTTGGGCTTGATTTAGGTTGTTCATCTGTATCGAAATTACAACTTCAGGGCACATTTTTTCAGTCGTATCTCTATTCTAATTCTAGTCAACTTTTTTCAATAACAACTTTTGATATTTTCGAAAATAAATGTACTTTACTCTTGAGCAAAATTAATGTTTCATGACAGACCTCGTATACGACTGGAAATAATTGTTATCTGATAATTGCTTTTCGGTTTCTGGCCTTGCAGAACTTCTTATGAAGGATGACATTTTTCCTAAGGTCAATAATAAATAAGTTTTCCATTTGTTGCCAACTTTTTCAGAACCTAGCTAGACATTCAAAATTATTCTCTAATGAATTGTAAATTGACCCTTTGCACAATTAAAAAAATTTGGAAGCGGTTTTGGTTTGTAGGGTAAGGAAGTTTACGTTGACAGGTGGTTGGAAATGTGTACATAAAAAAATAGATTTCCAACAACAATTACACAAGGGGTGGTAATTTTTGATAATTTCAACTAAATGCACGAATCTTTGTAGAACATAAAAATCTCACGTGAACGGAGTCCACGAATGGAGTTTTTCAATAGCAACAGAGACGAGTGCTAATCTGGATGAAAAAATTATTTTTTCAACTATGTCGCAAAATGGCCATTGAAAACGAACATTTTACAACACACTTCGGTTTTGCGTCATTTTTGCTCCAACAGACTTATTGATCAAACGAAACGCACGATGTTCTTTGAACATTATAGGGATTCCCTTTCGTGCGCTCCAAGAAGAAAAAAAAACGGCCTACCAACAATGCACTCTATGGGCTCCTTTTGAAATGAAGATCCAAACGTGAAAAAATTATAGCTATAATTTGCTACTAACAAATTATCAGTATGATACCAAATGATTAGCTAGAATTAAGCATTGATATAGGTTGAAACAACGAAAACGTCACATTTTGACATGAAAAAAAATAATCAGAAATAAGAAATTACCTGTCCAAGGATTCTTTAAAATATATTTCTATTATAGAAATGACTTTATTACGTTATAGGTTTTCACACTGTATATTTGAACTCTGCATTTTTTTATGTACTGGTTTCCACGAAAAGGGATATCCTGTAATGTTCAGAGAACATCGTGAGAACCAAGGGAAATAAGGTAGGAATTGGTGTTCTTCTTAAAAATTTCTGGAGGTTATATGCCTCGGGGAACACCTCCCTTGGCAATGTGTTCCAGAGTCTCGCTGTTCGTTGGATGAACGAGTCTTTGGAAAGAGATGTTCTGCAGGTCTCGAAAGTGACCATGAAGGGGTGCGAAGCCTCAACTCGACGAGTTAATCTCGCGGGGACTGCCAAGGAAGGAACAATTGTTGATATTTCAGAAGATCATCGTCCATGAAATTATCTATAGAATAGAGTCAGATCGCCAACTTTTCTACGGTGTTCCAGAGAAGTGAGTGAGTTTGTGAGTGAGGCATCACCCACGAGACGAATTGCCCTTTTTTGGACAGAATTCAACAGTTTCAGGATATATGTTTGGGTGCTGCACTCCAAATATGGGAACAGTATTCCAGGACAGGTCGGATCTGCGCCTTATAGATCATAAGCAGCTGGCTGGAAGTGAAATAGCTCCTGGCTTGAAACAGAAAGGTTATTGCTGGTAGTAATACCAAGCATGGAAATGGATGTCTCCAAAGATATGGTTACTCCTGACAAGCTTATGTTGGGCACAGTGAGATCGGCTTTTCTAGAGAAAAGGCATGCTTTGTTTTGTTTGCATTGAAATCTACTAAGTGATTGGATCCCCATTCGAGAATTGTTGCCAAGTCCATATTTATGTTGTCAACATTTCTCCCTCGTTTGTTTCTGATTTGCCTGGCTGGTATTGGAGCCCTGGAAGAGAAGGTGGTATGGAAGGTACTATCATCGGCGAAGCTGTGTACTGGACATGAAGTTGCTTCCAACAAATCGTTGATATGGAGTAGAAATACTGTTGGTGCTAGAATTGATCCTTGCGGAACACCAGCATTTATGATAAGAGAGTCAGATGAAACTTCGTCGACCACATGGAGAGACCTGTTTGAGAGAAAACTAGCTAGCAGAGAACATAGCTGGGGAGGCAAGCCATAAGATGGAAGTAGTAGTAGTAGTATTGTGGGGAGGCTGTAGCCAGGCAAGTAGGCCCCCATGGGCCCTTTTTGCCAACCCCTGCTCTCCACATATCTACACATCCTTCTTTTAGTTGTCCTTTTCGAATCTTCCCGTCGTTCTGATGAAGGTCAGGATGTCCGTCCACTCTAATTCGACCAAATCTTCCTGTTGTAGTTTATCTTAGATTTCGAATCTCATCCTTCCATACGCCTCACACTCTCCGAGGAAGTGAGGTGATGTCTCCTTATCTTCTCCGCATTCACGGCAAGTGGGACTATCTTCCACACCTATGAGTGATAGGTTTCTGCGTAACCTGTTGTGCCCTGTCAGTACCCCTATGAGAAGGCGAAGGACTTGGCGATCCCTGCCCAGAGCCATAAAGTGGAAGCTTGGCGAAGAGTCCGCGGTGCCACACTCGATCGAATGCTTTGGAGACATCAAGTGCCACGGCATGTTCATTATTAGGAATAAGGAGAAACTCAATTTGAATTGTGATCATTATAATAATCACACTGGGTGAAACAAATAATTATTTTATACTTTTTGTAGAACTCAGAATTAGGGAGAATGCTCCATTTTTTTAGAACTAACGCTATTCAATAGGTTACCCAATGATTTGAGTATCAGATCAATAAAATTAATTTCTCAAATTTCAACTTTAAGCATTCTTGACATCATCTTCCTTAAAGATTTGTTAACTGAAGGATTATAAAAGATTATTTATCATAAGGATGTAATCAAATTTGTATCACAAGAAGAATTAGGTTTATTATTTTTATGACTTTCTCCCAAATCCAGCTTAAACAAAAAAAAATTGGTATCATCTGAAAAATATCACCTTGATTATGATTCTAGATGTGCTACAAAATGGACCAAAAATGCTAGATCAAAAATTGGTCTAAAGTTTCAGGTAACTTCTCCACAAAGGTTCTTCAATAATAAACTTTTTTTCCAAAACAATTTTACATATAAATAAGTATCAGATTTGAGAGACCCACTGAGAAAAAAATATAGGTTTCTATTTGAAATAAGTAAGTTTAGGATATTTTTGATACTAACCCTATAGTAATGGAATTGCAATTATTACAAGGAAGCCCATGATCTATCATACCATGAACCAAATATCAAGGTTCATTTCCATAACTTCTATGTGATACAGGATATGAATTAATAATCAACATATGAGAATGTGTAAATTTCAAATACACTCACTTTTCTGCCCCATTCATTAACTGCTAAATCCTTGGCGTTCTTCAATATATCAGCCAAAATGGTTTTATGAAGTAAAACAGTATCATCAGTGCAATCTAGAAGAGTTATAACTGTGCAATGGCCATGCTCATGTTTGGAGAGATCTACAATATGTTCTTTAAGTGTTTTCATTATGACCTGAAATTCAAAAGATCAGTAAACATGGTTAAAGGTGTGAAAGCAGCAAGGGTTTTTTAGCAAAGGTTCTTTTAACTTTGCTTGTGGTATATGGAGGAAGGAGATTTTCTATTGCTGGAGATTTTTTCAAACGAGTCCATTAATCTAAAGGAGTGAAAGAAGGCTTGTAACAGTGAAATAATTTGTGATTCCTAAACCACCCTATAACCACCCCCAAAACAAAAAAATCATGAGAGCAGTTGGGACATCTCTTGATCGCGATTTTATTATGTGAATCAATGATTCTAAACTAATTAAACACCCTCCATACAATGAAATGATTCGTGAACCCCACAACAACCCTCCGGAGTAGAAAAATAAAAATTTAGTTGAAATACTTGTTGTCGGAGGTTTTTTGATGGAAATGAAATATTCTAGACCTGCTGAATACGTTTTATTGGGTAAAATAATCTGTGAACCAGAAACTACCTCTAAACAACTCTCAGAAATAGAAGAATTATAAATCAGTTTAAATTCCGGGTGCACAAGATTTTTTGATGAAAACTAATTATTCTAGACCTGCAGAATACGCTTTATTGGGTGAAATGAATTGTGAACCAAAAACAAAAATCATAAATCAGTTGAAAATCCCGTTGCATAATATTTTTTTCATGAAATGAATTATTCTGAACCTGCTGAAAGGTGAAATAATTTTTGAATCAGAAACGGGAGCATGTCGTTACATCCACATTTCATAACTCCCACATCGTGTTGCACATTTCGATATGCCCACATTTCGTAAGTCCCAGAGTATCCAAACATACCCAAAGAAGGCCCTGTTGCCAAATATTATCTTATGTACCAGAATTCAATGAAACGGCCATTGTGGGCATATCGACACGTTGCGTTACACCTACATTTCGTAACACCCACATTGCTTTATACCCACATTTCGTTACGCCTACATTGCGTTACACCTACATTTCGTTATACCCACATTGCTTAATGCCCACATTTCGTTATGCCTACATTGCGTTAATCCTACATTTCGATATGCCCACATTTCGTAAGTCCCACATTTCGATATTCCCACAGTCTCCGAACATACCCGAAGGATGCACTGTTGCCATATACTGTGTTTAATGCGTAATTTTCCGAAAAATATACTTTTGAGGAAAAAGGTTGATTCAGGCTGAGTTAGGTTAGATTGTTTAGAAGAAGTAGTATTCCTTGTTCCCTCGAGCAATTCATCGAAGAATATACTTTTTAGGAAGGATTATTTAGTCCGAGTTGGGTTAGATTGTTTTGAAGAAGTATAGTCTTTTTTGCTCTCTCAAGTGATATTCAGAAAAATATTTCCTAGGAAGGAGGTACATTTAGGCCGAGCAAGGTTAGAATGTTCAGAAAAAGTAGTCTCCTTTCTTATGCAGAAAGGATATTTCCCTTCCTCACATTACGTATTCGGAATTCAGGAAGCCATAGAGGAAATGCTATAGCTAGACGCGTGTACTAGACATTGTGGGCCTAACGCACATTGTGTTTGGCAACAGTGCATCCTTCGGGTATGTTCTGAGACTGTGGGAATATCGAAATGTGGGACTTACGAAATGTGGGCATATCGAAATGTAGGAGTAACGCAATGTAGGCGTAACGAAATGTGGGCATTAAGCAATGTGGGTGTAACGAAATGTGGGCATTAAGCAATGTGGGTGTAACGAAATGTAGGTGTAACGCAATGTGGGCATAAAGCAATGTGGGTGTAACGCAATGTGTCGATATGCCCACAATGGCCGTTTCATTGAATTCTGGTAAATAAGATAGTATTTGGCAACAGGGCCTCCTTCGGGTATGTTCGGAGACTGTGGGTGTATCTAAATGTGGGACTTACGAAATGGGGGCATATCGAAATGTGGGAACATCGCGATGTGGGAGTTACGAAATGTGGGCACAACGCAGCGCACCCTCAGAAACTACCCCACAACAACCCTTTAAAAAAAGAAATCATAATAAAATAATTTGTGAACAAAATACTACCCCACAACAACCCTCCAAAGTAGAAAATCATAAACCAGTTGAAATTCCCGTTGCATAAGATTTTTTTCAAGAAATGACTTATTCTAAATCTGCTGAATACACTCTATAAGGTGAAATGATTTGTGAACCAAAAACTGCCCCACAACAAATAGAAAAATCATAAGTCAGTTGAAATTCCAGTTGCCCAAGATTTTTTGATGAAAATGAATTATTCTAAGCATGCTGAATACGCTCTATGGGGCAACAAATTATTCCCGTAGAGCCTATTCAGCAGGTTTAGAACCATTCATTTTAATCAAGAAATCCTAAGCAACAGGAATTTCAACTGATTTGTGATTTTTTTTTTTATTTCGGGTGTTTTTTTAGGGGTAGTTTTTGGTTCACAAATTTTTTACCCACTAGAGCGTATTCTGCAGCTCTAGAATAATTCATTTTCATCAAAAAATTTTGAACAACCAGAATATCAACTGATTTATGATTCTTCTATTTCGGAGCATTGTTGAGGGGTAGTTCCTGGTTCACTAATTATTCAACCCAATAGAGCGTATTCTGCACGTCTTGAAAAATTAATATTCGTCAAAAAATCCTGAGCAACCGGATTTTCAACTGATTTATAATTTTGTCATTTCGGAGGGTTGATGTGAGGTAGTTTTAGATTCTCAAATTATTTCAACCCATAGAGTCATTTTGCAGGTCTATAATGATTGCTTTTCTTCAAAAAATCTTGAGCAACAGGAATTTCAATTGATTTATGATTTTTCTACTTTGGAGAGATGTCGTGGGGTAGTTTTTGGTTCACAAATTATTTCACCCCATAGAGCGTATTCAGCAGCTTTAGAATAATTCTGTTCTTGAAAAAAATGTTTTACAACGAGAATTTTCATGATTTTTCTATTTGGGACGGCTGTTGTGGGGTAGTTTTTGGGTCACAAATCATTTCACCCAAAAGAGCGTATTTTGTAGGTCTAGAATAATTAATTTTCAACACAAAACTGCAAGCAACAGGAATTTCAAGTTATTTAAGATATTTCTATATTGGAGTGTTGTTCAGGGGTAGTTTCTGGTTTGGAATATCAACTAATTTATGATTTTTTTATTTCGGAGGGTTTTTGAGGGGTAGTTTTCCGTTCACGAATTATTTCACCCACTAGAGGGCATTCTGCAGGTCTAGATTAATTTATTTTCATCAAAAAATTCGGAGCAACCGGAATTTCAACTGATTTAGGATATTTCTATTTCGGAGGGTTGTTGAGGGGTAGTTTCTGGTTCACAAATTATTTCACCTCGTAAAGCATATCAAGCAGATCTAGAATAATTCATTTCATGAAAAAAATCCTATGCAATGGGAATTTCAACTGATTTATGGTTGTTGTGGGGAAGTTTTTGGTTCACTCATTTCACCCAATAGAGCGTTCATTTCACCCTATAAAGCGTATTCTGCATGTCTAGAATATTATTTCACCTCGTACAGTATTTAGCAGGTCTAGAATAATTCATTTCCATTAGGAAACTTTGAGCAACTGGAATATCAACTGATTCATGATTTTGCTATTTCGGGGTTTCGGGGGGGGGGGGTTATTAAGGGGTAGTTTCTGTTTCACAAATTATTCTATCTCTCAGAGCGTATTCAACAGGTCTAGAATAAATCATTTCCATTTAAAAACCTGGGGCAACTGGTATTAGTAGTATTTATTGGTCATATAAATACAAAGTACAGATGGACGGTCACAGATGCACAAGCAGATTACATAGTAGTATAGATAAAAATTATAAAAAATGTGAGCATAATAAGCTAGGTATGATAGTAATTACAACACATCATATGCAATAATAAAAAAAACATGTAAAAATTACAACACATATGGGATAAGTAACATTTACATACCTCTGTAAGATATACATTCTTCAACAGAATAGAAACCGTTTTTTATGAGGAAGTATTTTACTTTTGATTTGAAAATGGGAGATTTTTTCAAAAGTTGAAGTATTATATTTAGCAATATTCGTTTCATTGCATCTAGTATTGTATCTATGAAGACTGTTCTGCAGATGAAACCTTTCAGGATGTAGCTTTATGTAAGTTACACATTTTAAGATATAGATGCAAGTAAGTGGAATAATTTTTTTCTCACGGAAAGTCTGCCTACAGCTCTCTCGGAATCCCATATTAAATATGATGAATAATTCTTTTTTGACCAATGAATACTCTGTGCCATCCTGAGCCGGAGCCCCAAATAATGAAGTTATATGCTAAGTGACTATATACAAAGCTGTAGTACAGTTTCATTAGCCCCTCTTGATCTAGATAGGATTTTATTTGGAAAATGGCATAGAATGACATGTTGAGAGTTGGACAGGCATGGTTTAAATGGGTGTCAGAGCTTAGATTTGAGTCAAAGTCAGTACTTTACTTTCATTAAGAATAAGGTCATTACTTTTACACCTGCTTTCCACACTTATAGTTTGCCATATCTTCACTTGGAGTTTCTCAGGGATTTTTCCAGCTAGGATAATTGTGGTGTCATCTGCAAATATTGTCACTTTGCCTTTGGTGATGTAGTTTGGTAAGTCATTGTTATAGAGTAGAATAATTAGGGGTCCTAGGACAGAGCCCTGTGGAACTCCAAGAGAAATGGGATGTTTTTGGGAAAGTTTGTTTTCAATTTTGATGATTCAATCCATCTCAGTGACCTGCTTTTAATTCCCAATGCATATAGTTTCTCCAAAACCTGTCAAGGCCTTGGAGAGGTCTAACAGGAGAGATACAACATAGTTACAAGCATCAAGTTCATGATAAATGTAGTTCATCATTTCATAACTAGCGGTTTCAATAGATTTCTTTTTTCTAAAGCCATGTTGATCAACTGTAAGAAGGTTGTATTTCTCAATAAAGCTAACAATCTGATTATAGATGCACCTTTCAAGTACTATAGAAAATTCTCACAGAAGTGAAATTTGCCTATAATTCTCAATAATATTAAGCTTTCCTTTTTTATGTAATGAAAACACCAGATACAGTTTCATAAGATCAGGAAAGACACCCCTGTTCAATAGAAGAGTTAATCAGGCAAGTGGGTGCTGGTAGTATATTTCAACTGAATTCACATTTTTCTACTTCAGAGGGTTGTCAAGGGGTAGTTTCTGGTTCACAAATTATTTAGTTGAGGGTGTTCAATTAGTGTAGAATCATCAACACATAGTAAATCCCCCATCAAGAGATTTCTTGGAGATTTCTCAACTGTTCTCATGATTTTTCTGTTTTGTGGGGTGGTTTAGAAATCACAAATTAATTCACTGTGAGGAGCCTTTTTCAACTTCTTCAGATTAGTGAACTTGCATAAAAATATCTCCAACAAAAGAAAATAACCTTCTTTCATAAGCAAATATAAAAACCAGAAAAACTGTTGCTGCTTTCACACCAGTTGCATGGTTGTTGGAATATTGCAGTTTGATTTCAGGATACCACATATAACTTTGTTTGATTGTTTTTATTACCCCAAGAAACATATCTGTTTATAATAGGGATACATGAACACATAAAAAAATGATAATAATTTTAAAAGATTAACTAATGATTTCCACTCAGTGGAAACAAATTCATCCTCTATCTAAAGATGCAAGTTATAACATTTCAATTCTGAGTAATCAAATCATTTCAAATATTTTTCAATCAAATTGTCCTGACCAAGTATTGTTTAAGATTGACTTTAAATTTTCTTAAATCATGAATATTTTTCAATTCATTTGGCAATGAATTGTATAAAATTATTCCATTATGAAATATAGATTGTTTAGAAAGAATTAGGAGGACAGATATTGGTAAACAGGATCATTCTACATATAATATGGCATTAACAATGTTACTCACCTTTTTATCTTTATTTGATCCATGCCAGATACACTGCATAGCAGCTCTAGCGCCATCCTTACTATTGCTAATTACAACAATATGGGAAGCCAACTGTGTAATTAGTTCACTTCTATCATCATTTGAGCATTCAGCCAAGTACTGACACAAAACAGTCTGCACCAAACCAGAGTCTAAAAGGGACTTATTCAAAATTCTCATCAAGTTTGATTTAGTTGCACCTAAAGTAGCAGCCTTCATACTGTCATTGTTCTTATATGTATCACGCAGATGCTTAACATTGGCATCTTTAGAGTTTTTGTATAGATCTCCAAAGAATTCTTGAACAAGGTACTGCTTTTGGATTTGAGATGCCCAAGTGGAGTAGGCATATTCTACTACAGGTGCACTTAATGCATGACTAGCTAGCTTTACAGCATGACCAAGCATGTTGTCAATTATTTGAGATCTTATTTCACTACTGCCATATTTTAATAAACGTTTCACACAATATACACCATATTTTGATTGTAGCATCTCCACAGTCACTGGAATCAGCTCCTGAAAAGTTTCAGTGGTTGAGATTTGGTTTTCTCAATGAAAAAAAACTCACCTTTGATATTTGACTAATGACTAAAGCTGTAGAATATTTCAGAAGCCATTGTACTAATCTAGCAGTATCATGTGCTAACACAAATTTAGCATAATGGCCTTTTCCTTTCAGTAGAGTATGTAATTCATTCATTAACTGGGTGCGTCTTTGTTCACCACCCTTAAGTGTTTTTCTTCTCAAGTCCTCACCCAATTTTTTTGCCCTTGTGATAGTATCAAAGCCATCTTTTGTTTGTTTACGCTTCTGCTTCAACTCTTTCTTTTTCTTCTTGAAATCAGCCCAGTCTTCAGGCTTTTCTGGAAGCTTTTTACTTTTATCAAAATTGATTTTGCCCTTGGATGTGAAGGATTTTGGCTTTGCCTTCTTTAAATGGGTAGGTCCTTCTTTTTTATCACCTTTACTGAATTTAGGTTCCTTGTTAGGTATTTTTTTGTTGAATGTAATCTGGGATTGATTATCCTCACTTGATTTTTCTTTCAGAATTTTCAACTTCTTCTTTGGGGGCCTATCTTCATCAATTTTACCTTTACTGAATTTAGGTTCCTTGTTCAGTATGTTTTTATTGACATTTTTCTGGGCTCCATCCTCCTCATTTGGTTTTTCTTTCAAAAATTTCAACTTCTTCTTTGGAGGGCCTTCTCCGTCCATTACTTTATATTTCATGTCTAAAGGTTTGTAAACTGTTATAAGAATGTAATTTCTCTAGCCACAGATTGTTGAAAAATAGGGTTATAAAAATGGGGAATAAAACTTAAATATTTCTGATACCTTTTTGCATATATAATATGATTGATTATATATAAAAGCTTCCAATGTAATCGTCACTGTGTACTATGTAGACCTATGTAGATATAAGTCCTTGGTGTAGATTGTAGAATGTAGACTACTTTATCCCTCATGTGTTTTCATCAGATTTTTTAAGGTTATTTCTCCTTCTTCTTCTTCTTTATTAATCGAGTTATTTTTTATGGGTGTTTTTTCATCTATGCTCACTAGTCACTAGCTCACAAAGCTGATTAAGATCAAATAATATATACATCAACATTTTCGTGAAAGAATACTAATCCATTTTCTTAAATAAATTTGCTGGAGTTTTTGTGATCGCAGTAAGAAATTGCGATTTATAATTTTCCCTACGATTTCGAAAGTACAGTGTGCGCAGATTTCGATATGCTTTTCCATGATATCTCAGAGTTATCTTTCGAGATAGAACTTTGCGGTTTTCGCGGTCCCATGCCACTTTTTAGTGAAACTCAAGATGACCTGATGGGATTTTGCATAACTGTTTCCGTTTATGAAATACAGGGCGATTTTGAAAATTTATACTTGTTGAACACCCTCTATATCTACGAAGTTTCACAGCGAAAATACCAAATTGAAATTTTATCCCAGAGAATTTCATTAAAAATCCAGTGGCGGTAAATATTCGGTAAAACTGCATTTAGCATGCGATGGGTTTTTTTTCGAAAATTTTTTTTGGTACTTACGTATTTTTGTCTGAAAAACACGAATTTGATAATGAAAATGTGAACAAACCACTATTTATCGAGATATTTCAAAAAAAAGTTCGAAATTTCGACTCATTTTTCCCCTTGCGTTGGATGCATTTTCAGGTACTTGCTCTTCTTATTTTGTCATTGGACACTTTATATACTCATGATGTACTTCAATGACACATTTTTATACAGAAAATTCAACAGGAAATATGATTTTTATGGTGAGTTTTTCCTATTTAGTGAGCAAGCATACCAGATGACGGCCATTTTATCCATAGGCAATCCAAATACGAGATGTCAAATGTCAATAGATTGCTTTGGAATGACATTACACACGCCATTATTTCAAATGATATTCTTCCTTCTTTTCAATAAATATGGATAAATCACAAGAAAATCATATTTCTAGTGGACTCAATAATAGAAAAAAATGTGTCTTACATTGTGATATATATAAATTGTCCAATGATGAAAAAAGAAGGGTGAATTGTTTAAAATTCAATCCAGAAGACAGGCGGAAAAGAAGGTGAAATTTGAAACTTTATAGTGAAATATCTTGATAAATAATGGTTTGTTCACATTCTCATTATCAAATTCGTGTTTTTCAGACAAAAATACGTAAGTACCAAAAAAAATTTTCGAAAAAAAAACCATCGCATGCTAAATGCAGTTTTACCAAATATTCAATAAGGTGCTCATTCTACATTCTGAACGTACATATTTTTATCCTTCCGCTTTTTTTTATTCGAAATGATGAATCGAAAAAAATACTGTGAAGGCATAATATACTGTTGGGGCCGTTAGTGATTACGATTCGCTATTTCAATGATATTTTTCTAGCTCTCGGCCGGAAATTTTTAGTAAACTTGTTTCCGCACGGATTATTTGTTTTGCGTCCTGTCTCTAGATACCCCATTCCAGGTCAGATTAAATTCGTGCAATTTCAACTTCCCTAGTCTTCTTCTTCTTTTAATCTAGTTCTCTTGCTCTAGTAGTAGTCTGATTAGTCTGTCTAGTTCTCTAAATGAAAGAAGAAGTATTTAACCTATATTATGAACAAATATATTTTTTAAGTTTTTTAATTTTTAATATCTATTTTGATTCAAACTGATATGGGAAGGAAAATACCTGGAAGAAAACATCGTGGCATACGAGATCCAGAAAAACAGGCTGCTGTTCGATTCAATGTGTATGTAATTAGTTGTTCTATACCTATTATTTCATAGCATTTCATATTTATTCTGTTCTCTAAAAATGCTGACAGAATGAGTATACTTATCAAAGGATATGTGAAAAAACAGCCTGGTTCTACTACTATTACTAAATTTAGTACTTTAGATGATAGATGCATTATAAATTCAAGCCAAGGACAATCTGTCATATCCTGGGTCCTGGATCCCTCTGTCCAAAACTTGAGCCACCTGTCTAGTCCTAGACTAATTTATCCAATTCTGAAACTCTTTTCGTATATTGTAGACTCAGAATTCAAATAATTTCCCTGTCCAATCTGGTCTAGTCAAGTCCACTAACCATTATCTGTTATGTGTTGCACAATCTCAAACCATTAATTTTCTATGAATTTCACTGCCCCAAGAGTACCTACTTACTTTTCTAAGTTTGATAATAGTGTGGAACAGAATATCAAAGGAAGTGGACATTCATTAAACTACCCTGCAAGCATGAAAACATGCACTGAAAAAAACTAAATAGTACAAAAATTCCTCACTCTTGCAATTTACCCCAGTCCAAAAGTCAAGTAGCTCACCAAAAGTTGACAGTTTCCTAAATACATGAAATCTGGCACTGAGGGGAGTTGTAAGATAACAACTCTAGTACTTAGTGAAATACTTTAAAATACTGACGCCTACAAATACTCTTTCAGGAAAAGAGAGGGCTTGACTGATAGTATCATATGTAAATGTGTGTCTCCATCTGTCTGGAAAAGTTGTCAACAAATGGAAAACATTTTTATTGATAATTTTACAAAAAGTCATTTTTCATAAAAAGTTCTGAAAGGTCTGGAATGGAGAATGCAAATATCAGATCTTTTTTTTCAGTCCTATAGGAGGCACCTACTTATGTCAAAAACCATAAATTCTCAGGGGTAAAGAAACTTCATTTTTGGCAATATGGACAATTGTTACTGAAACAATTTTTAACAATTTCTTTGAAAATTTCATAAATTTTTTTCGAACCAATTGAATTTTGTTCCGTCCTTTAAACTAAATGGGATATTAATAAGTGATAATTATTCTGTCAAAAATGAAGCACCTTATATCTATTAGCATAAGTCTCTCAGTTTCATTTGAAACTATGTAGACATGTCATATCAGATGTTATGGTTGAAAACGAATTACTTTTTTTAATGTTTCTGACATTTTAGCAATGAACCTTAGTAACTAACAAGAAGAATCAACTCCTAATGAAAAAAATAGTGCATCATATTCAACTAATTTCATTGGAATTATGTTTTTTCAAGTTTAATTTGAATTTAAAAGTATGAAGACATTGGATTTCAGATAACAAATTCGTTATTTATTAATAATAAAAATAGGTTATACTTGAGTGTCAAATTTTATTTGACATTTACGCAGAATGGGTCATAGGGTTCATCATCTCATCATATTAAAAGCAACTCCAATTTATGAAATTTTTTTACCGAATCTCCCACGCAGAAGAATTAATTTTCGATGATTCTGCTGCTAGGGAGATTATAATTGATTATTTGACATTGGAATAAAAAAAAATGATGTCTGATATTTTAGTCTAAAAGCTGACAACAAATTTCTTTGTCCGATTAATAGATCCATATCTGCTACCTTATTGTACTGCTGTAACATCATCATAAACTGACCGCGGGATGTCTGACAGGTTTTCAGTGGTGGAGGCGGCTGTGGTATAACCGTAAAGGGTTGAACAAAATCAATGCAACGTACGATTAATAGAGCGCTGAATTTGTGGGGGTTGGTAGCCGATTATGTTTGCTTTTCAATAAAAACTATGCCAGAGACATTGAGTGTTAGGTTAGGTTTAAAAGTGAGTAGGCCCATGTCAGGCCCTCCGCTGCGGCCTATGGCCTATTGTGGCTCACCCTATGGTTATATTTCTCCCAGTATATCTAATCTCTTGACGAAATTACGGAGTACATTGGGGGAACAATTCACCAGAAATTCTGGCCCTACTACACAAATACTAGAGTATTTTGTTGTCGGCCCAAGGTTGTTATAACATTCTTGGCAGTGCTATATGCTCTACCGATTACCGGTTCTGGCCCAGTAAACGATTTTTCGGCCCCCATCTTGCTAGGACGTCCGTTGTTTCGTTCTCTCCTATGCCCGTGTGAACTGGTATCCAGACTAGGTTAACGTTATTGCATTGTGCCAGTCGGTTTAAGGTTTCTCTGCAGTTCCATACTGCTCTGGATTTAAAGCAGTTGGATTAAAGTGCCCTTAGTGCTGCTTGACTATCTGAAAATATTTTTATTGGTTTTCGTGTATGGTGTCGATTTTCCAGCTCCCTGCTTGCAGAATTTCAATGGCGTATACCTCTGCCTGGAATACCGTAGCTAATTTACCCATACTGAATGAGCGTTTCACTACTGGGTTCAATTCCGTATATTCCGGCTTAGACGCCTTCCAAAGTTTTGGAGCAATCGGCAAACCAACATTAATTGGTTGATTCTGCAGTGGAACTTACGCACTGATACACACAATGTTGAATATTTTTATATTCGTAAAACAATTACAACATACATAAACAACGTTACTATCCTAGCAACATAATACAGAATGAATTCACATGATTACAATAAGTGTAGATCTATATTAAACGAACTTATTCTAACACCCCCGCTTCATGTGATATTCCTGGTGATCGGCATTAATCCTATCTTCCTTGTATTCTGTATCAACTTTTCTCCACATAGCCCTTTTGTTAAAGAGTCAGCTAACATATCGTGAGTACTTATAGGATGTATAACGATATCACCATCAATCTGTTTGTCTCTCACAAAATGATATCGTATATCGATATGTTTGGTCCTTGGTCTGAAACCTCCAGTCTTGCTTATATCGATTGCCCCTTTATTGTCACAATAAATAATCATTTCGTGACAACTTTCCGGAATGATATTTCTCAAGAGTTCCTTCAGAAAAATTGCTTCTTGGGTCGCTGCACTCAACGCCATGTATTCGGCTTCGGTCGTCGAAAGTGCTACTGTTGACTGTTTCCGTGATGACCAGCTCACTGCTCCACTGCATAAGATGAAAACATATCCAGCAGTAGATTTTCGATCATCGATATCTCCAGCCCAATCTGAATCGGAGTACCCTACAAGCTCATCTTCAGATTTCTGGTAGCATAATTTCCAGTGGGAAGTTTTTCTTAGATAACGAAAAACTCTTTTGACTGCCTGCCAGTGAAGCTTTCCGGGATTTTGACTGAATCGAGCTAGTTTGCAAACAGCATAAGCTATATCTGGACGAGTACCTTGTGCTGCATACATCAAGCTGCCTATTGCCTCCTGGTAAGGAATTTCAGTCATTTCTTTTCTCTCTGCTTCAGTTTTTGATGTCATTTCTTTCGTCAATTTCTGATTAGCATCCAAAGGACTGCTAACTCCATGGCATTCTGACATACCAAATCTTGAAAGTACCTCTTCAATATATTTCTCTTGGTCCAACGTAACTATTCCTTTTTCGGTATCTCTTTCGATTCTGATTCCTAAACAATAATGTGCTTCTCCCAAATCCTTCATTTTGAATCTGTTTGATAAGTTCCTTTTCAATTCTAACTTATCATGTTTCCTTTCAGAGAATATGAGTAGGTCATCCACGAAAATAGCTATGACTAACCTTTTCCCATTTGTGTTCTTCATGTATACACATGGATCTTTGGACGACTGACTGAATCCCAAATCTTTTATGGCCGAATCTAGTAGTTGATTCCATGCTCTACTAGATTGTTTGAGACCATACAGAGTTTTGTTCAATTTACAGGTTCGTCCATCTGGAAGTTGCATGTAAAGTTCTTCAGTCAATTCAGGATGGAGAAATGCTGTCACAACATCCATTTGATCGATTTCCCAATCATACTTGGCAGCTAGTGCCAAAAGAAGGCGAATCGAACAATATCTGACAACTGGGGAGTAGGTTTCTTCATAGTCAATACCCTGTGTCTGAGAAAAACCTTTAGCTACAAGTCTAGCTTTGTAGCGTTCTATCTCTCCTGTTGCAGTCAGTTTAGTTTTGAAAATCCATTTACTTTTTATTGATTTTCTGCCTGGTGGAAGTTCACAGAGTGTCCATGTATTATTCATCTGATGGGCTCGTAGTTCTTCCTCCATAGCTCCTCTCCATTCTGATGAATTTTCTCCCGACAAAGCTTCCTGAACTGTCTTAGGATCACTAGATATCTCAGTCATGGCATAATAAACATAATCGGAATTGAAAATACTTGTATTTGGATGACGCAATCGTGTCGATCTTCTCAGATCTTCATCTTTGGGATCTTCTAGATGAATTCCTGGTACTTCATCGTTGATCGTTTCATTCGAATTTATTTCTCTTACTTGGTCTTCGGATCTGCTTCCTCGTTCATTTTCTGAGACTTCATTAGTGGAAGATGAGGACGGGCATGATTCCTCCACTTCAACAGGAGATTCTTTTACTTCTACAATGTGAAACTGCTGTTGAGATTCTTCATCTTCCGTTACTTGAGGAAATAGATTGACAAGTTTACTTGACATTTCATTCGAGACAGTGACATTTTCAAAGAAAGTGGCATCTCGGGCAATGACAACTTTCTTGGATACAGGGTGTATAAATCGGAATCCTTTTGAATTTTCACTGTATCCTACAAATATCATTTCTTGAGCTCTCGGATCAAGTTTCTTACGTTTTTCTTGCGGAATGTGAACTAATGATTTGCAGCCAAAAACATGGAGATTGGATAAATCAGGTTTCCGTCCAGACCAAGCTTCTTCTGGTGTAGTCTTCTGAAGAGCTTTAGTGGGTGCTCGGTTCTTGAGATATGTAGCAGTGTTGATTGCTTCGGCCCAAAATTCATTTCCAAGTTTGGAGTGAATCAACATACTACGTGCATATTCCATTAAAGTGCGATTCAGTCTCTCTGCTACACCATTTTGCTCAGGGTTGTACGGGATTGTTGTCTCATGTTTGATGCCGTTGGTCTTCAAAAATTGCAAGAATTCATGGTTCACATATTCAGTGCCGTTGTCTGTTCTGAGGCATTTGATGTAACATCCTGATTCATTTTCTACAGCTGCTTTGTAGTCCATGAATTTCTGCCTTACTTCGGTTTTCGAATGTAGAAAATACGTTGTGGATTTTCGGCTGAAGTCGTCGGTGAAGGTTAAAAAATATCTTGCTCCTCCAATAGACTTTTCTTGAATCGGTCCACATAAATCTGAATGTACTATTTCAAGATGTTTCTCTGTTCTTCTCCTACCAGATTTGCTGAATGGAAGTCGATGAGATTTCGCTTTGACACAGACATCACATTGACTTCTAGAATTTTCTACTGAGTATTCTATACCTGTAGCTAGTTCATTTCTCAGAGTTTTCATATAATCTTGGTTCAAATGTCCTAATCGATGGTGCCACAGATTGAATGAGTCGGATAACTTAACAAAGTGAGCTGACAGAGGTTTGCAGTCGAGACGATACATTCCGTTGACTTCAGAAGCTGTGCCTAGAATGTCCTCTGATTTCAAATCAACTTGTACTCCAGTTATTCGGCATCCATTTTTAGCATCGAAGATTATTGTTTTTTCTGCTTCGACCATCTTACTAACAGATAACAGATTCAGCATTATATTAGGAGAGTGAATGACATCTTGCAGAATAGCCTGCCGTTCATTCTTTAGAATAATGTCGATGTTGCCTTTTCCAGTGCATTCTAATTTCTGTCCATTAGCTATCCCTAATTGTCTTCCATCTTCTTTCTGGAAATCACGGATCCAGGAAAGATTAGGAGTGAAGTGGGCTGTAGCTCCAGAATCAATAAACCAATCTTCTGTGCATGAAAACGACGAAAAATTATTGCATGACAGTGCAACTGGCCCTTGTTCTACTTTGTGGTTTCCCTTGGCATTTTTCCTGGGCTTCGGACATTTATCTGCTTTATGATTGTAGGCATTGCAGTTGAAACATCTGGGACCTCTCCTCGGATTCTGTGTATTCTGAATCTTGCTGTTCCTGTTGCTGTATAGTGCCAGTTCGGAAGATTTAACACTGATATCCTTAACATTTTGTTGAAGAAGTAAACTCTTAACAAATTCAACAGAAGTCACCTGCTTGGAACCTTGAATGCCTAATATCAATGGTTTGTATTCTTCTGGTAAGCCTCCTAGGATTATCCCTCCAACAACGTTATCTTTGAAAGGCTCTCCTATGGTTTCTAGTTGTTCTGCGATTTGAAGAATTCTGTCGATGTACTCCTGCATGGAAGAACATGATTCAAATCTGGTCTTGAATAGGCTTGAATATAAACCAATCATTCGAACAATTCCTGTGTCCTCGTATGCTCTTTTCAAATTATCCCATGCTTCCTTAGCCGTAGTAGCTTTCTTGGTTTCGGCGGCTGCTGAGGGTTTCAGGGATAAATTGATCTTGGCAAGGGCTCTCTGATCAGTATCTGGATCAATAGAATCACCTGGCTTCGGTTCTACACAACACCAGAGTCCTGCATCCACTAGGAAGTTTTTCATCGAGAATTTCCAATCATTGTAGTTACTGCCATCCAGATGTTTGGATTCTGATAAACCTCCAACTGAAGTAGACACTACTGTAGACTTGTGGGTAGAATTATGTTTTTGTAATTCTCTTCGTAATTCAACCAGTTGTGCTTGAATTTCTTCTACTGAAGTCATCTTGGAATTGTCTTGTCAAAAAAATATATTTGACAATGAAAATATCTTCTGAGATGAATCGATTACTTCTTTATTCCTGCGTGCTTTCAGTTCCTTTCTGGGTCCATAACCTGTTAGCAGGGATTGATTCTGCAGTGGAACTTACGCACTGATACACACAATGTTGAATATTTTTATATTCGTAAAACAATTACAACATACATAAACAACGTTACTATCCTAGCAACATAATACAGAATGAATTCACATGATTACAATAAGTGTAGATCTATATTAAACGAACTTATTCTAACAGTTAACATAGGTTAATTCGATTCCGAACCCAGACTTCTCTTTTTGGGAAGACCACAGTGTAGGACGTGTGAAGGTTGGTAGTTTAGGACATGATGTCTGAGGGCATTCCCAGAATGTTGTGAGCTATTATACGTTTTTAGCATTTTGTTGCTTTTCATGACCACTGCCTGCGGTAGACTAATGGCCGCTTGATGGAGTCTGTATGTAGCCCATGTTGCCTCTCTCTCCAGCATTATGTGACGAGGAAGTAATCCGAGAAGGGCTTCCATTGCTGCCATTGGCGTGGAGAGAATGGCCCCAGTAATCGCCAGACACGCTTGTCTCTGTAGTCCGTTAAGTTTAGCCTGGGCCATTTTTTGTTGGCCTGTGCTCCACCAGACTACAGAGCCATACGTGATTATTGGTCGTATGACGGTCACGTACAGCCAGTATACTTGTTTTGATGATATGCCCCACGTTTTACCACATACTCTGCGGCGTGTCCATAATAATAGGCTAGCCTTTCGGATAGTCTTCTCCAGGTGCGAGTTCCAATGTAGCTTTTTATCTAGGGTTATTCTCAGATATGTTGCTTCACTCGCAAAAGAAATTGTTACTCTATTGATGGGACATTGATGGAAGGAGGTATTAAATTTTCCAGCTTCCTTTTTTCTGGTGAACGGTACTATGACCATTTTGTGGGGGTTAATGGAACATTTACTCCCTCCTACACCATTTACATATGGTATCCAGTATATCCTGAAGGACGTAGGAGATCTTCGGATTTATCGCATATTACTAGGACCAGATTGAGAGAATGGCCAGCAGATCATCCACGAGCAGTTGCCACAGCAGAGGGCAGCCCCTGGCCGGTCTGAAGCTGACACTTTCCCCTGTAGAGAGGTCGTTATTGAGTGTTACAATCATACCACCAGACAACATAAATAGGCCAATCAAATTAGGATTTTTCTTGGAATTAATTGCCACCAAACTGAAAATCGTTCAATCCCTTCATTTGTTCTTAAGTAAGTGTAATGCGAGTTTGCGTCGTCGAGAAGGTGAGGTCAACTTTTGGGGGCCCAAAAGAGGTAAATTTTGCACTTTTTTTCAGTGTTTTGCTTGTAGCTCGAAAACATCGCGTCGGACGGAAAACGACACTCAATTCAATAATACAGAGGGTTAAATTCTACAGTACAGCAGAAATCAAGAGTCAAAAACCGGAAACTTTTCTCATTTCAGTGCAAACTTACATTTTGCGAGTTTCCAGGACGACATATCTTCGAAACAGATAGTACTTTCCATTATGCCTCGCCCATGTGACAGCCTTGTGCTTCCTGAGAACTGATGACGACCCGCTCAAATATCTGATCAGCGAATACACCAGATCAAAACTTTTCAGACATTCTGATAATGAAGAAGCACCGATTATAGATGCTCTGGAATTTCAAATGTTATGTAGTTCCCACGTCTTCATCATAATACTGATTCGTATCCTCGACAATTTATGTCAGAACTTGATTTCCCCAATCAACAATTTTTCCAATATACAACCGCAAAAGTGGAACAAACAACTAATAGAGGTAAGGGGGAGTAAAAACAATGAAATCCACATAAAGTATTGGCTTAATGATTAAAAATAATGGTTAGGAGAGATCCACTCTTTCACAAAAGTTTCTGAATTTTATTTTTGATCGATTTTGAATTTATGCAAAATTAGTCTTTCAAAAATCAAAATGACCGAATTCGAAAATCATATATATATATATATATAACAATAACTTGAATTTTTTTTATCTACATGTAACTATGAGTGTTCTCAATTGAAGTATCGGTTTTCTAAGATATGTGGATTGATTTGCTGTACTACTGAACCGAATTTGCAGTTTCATATGCGCATTTTACGCAGAATTGAACCTTAGTTAAGAAACTGAAAAAAAAAAGTGCAAAAATTCACTTTTTTTATTCCTAAAAGTTGAGCTCACCTCCTGAGATAATGCAAACTCACAATACACTTATTTAGGACCAAATGGAGGCATTGAAACGATTTACCGCTTGATGACAATAAATTCCTAGAAAAATCCATATTTGATTGGTTCTCTTAACAGTGTCTGGCGGTATGATTGTAACACTTAATTTTTCTGGCATAATTTTTATCAAAAAGCCAACATAATCGGCCACCAAACCACGAATATTCAGCGCTCTATTAATTGTACGTTGTATTGATTTTTTTTTCAACCCTTTACGGCCATAACACGGCCGCCTCCACCACTGAAAACCTGCCAGACATCCCGTTCAGATTTTAATGATGTAACGGCAGTACAATAAGGTAAGATATTATATCGATCTATCAATCTGACAATGAAAGCTCTCCGTCCCAAACCAAACACGATGTTCTTCGAACATTATAGGGATTTCCTTTCGCGCACTCCAAGAGATAACAACAAGCCCTTTACTCAGTTAGAAATATGTATTTAACGGTTGCTTGATCACTCCAATTTATATATAGATAACAAAAAGCCCTTTACTCAGTTAGAAATATGTATTTCACGGTTGCCTAATCACTCCAATTTATAAAGGCCTGTTCATTTGTGCTTTCCCTACCTGCTGTACTTGATTTTTTTCTGACTTTCTCTGTTTACATCATGCCATGAACAGAGACAACTATGGGAAAAAATCAACGTTCAGCAATACAAACGAACATAACTATTATGTGTATGTTTTGATCATTTCAGTGTTGATGTTAATAAATGATAAATGAAAGAATCCTCCTGGATTCTTCATAGCATATTTTCAAGGTTAGGTGTGCTAAAGCATTAGACATGCGCAAACGCTATACCATTTTTTCGGTAGCCCCTGTCAGCACAAACATGTATATTTCTTAAATTTTCATTTTCAGTATTAAAGACAAAATTAATGCACCACCGTCTAATCCAGATGATCAGGCAATACCAAAAAGTCTTCATAAATTCATAGAATTGAAAAATAAAGTCAAAACTGGAGTCTTCAACATAAAACGCAAAAATAAAAAGAAAAAGAGTCAAGTCTCAAACGAAAATGATATACTTTTATCAAAAAACGAGCAATCTGTTGGAAAACCTGAAAAGCCTATTCCTGTTTTTAAACAGCTTCATGGAGAATCAGATAGAGAGTTTGTGAAACGCATGAATAGAATTTGTATAAGTGTGACTAAAGAAGCTGAGTTTGAACAAAAATATGGAGTCGACATTAAGAGAAATGAAGATGGAGAGGTAAGAAATATAATGTTCAACTTAACAGGGGGGCATAATTATGTAGATAAGCTATTCTTCAGATTGAAGGTGTTCTCAAAAGGCCTAAGGATGAATTGGAACTGATGGTGAAGAAGTTAAAAAATGATAAAAAAGAAAAGAAAAATAAAAGAAAAAAGGAGAAGTTGGCTGAAAATGGCACTACCATACCCAGATTGACCAAATCACAAAAGAGACAGAACAAGTTGAAAGATAAGAAGATGAGAAAACAGCAACAAAATGCTGATGGATTTGAGAAGTATAAAGACAATGTGAAATTTGGGGAAATTGTACATGCACCTCCATCATTGACAGCTCCTAGAAGAGCAGAGAAACTCCTAAATGCCCCAAGGGTGAGTGATAATTTTTCAACTTCCTTAGGACAGTATACAGGGTGGCTGGAATTCCAACTTCATAATTGAGATCTGGTAAACCGTAACATATACGGGGTCGGAATTATTATGACAAAATGCTGTTTTGAAATATGAGAAATTCCGAATACTTACAAAGATTTTTGGAAAAACCGAATATTCGCGATTTTATTTCAAGTAGGGGCTGCTTGCCCGAACTCTGCTTCGCGTCGTTCATGTCAACGGCAGTCGCGTGCGGGAAAGAATCGCTTTCCGCACTTGTTAGGAAAATTACTATTCTTATAGAAGTGAAAGGTCGACGACATTTCTACGGTGTTCCAATGATGTCGAAGCCATCAGCATATGTTTGGGTGCTGAACCCCATTTATGTGGGAACAGTATTCTAAAATAGTCCGTTTCTGTGCTTTGTAGATCATGAGAAGCTGTTGGGGTGTGAAGTCGATTTCTGCACGGAATAAAAAACGAGTTTTTCCAAAGCAGCTTTCGCTATCAATCTGAATAATGGTTTGAACTACCACCAGCGGCCTTCTTGCGTAACTGAAATCGAAATTTTGTATTTTTTTCCTAGTATTTCTTCAATTCCTCGAACACGAATATTTGTGTTTTTGAAAAAATGGTAGTAATCGAAGCCCTAGTGGTATTATAAGTGAAAACACTTTTGAAAATCGACCCAACCATAGATTCATCTTTCAGAATGATAGCCTAAATTTTAGTTCCCAAGAAAATCTGATGGCTTGATCATTATAAGTACAGGGAAATATAAAATCAAATCTTCCACCCTAAATGAGTTGTTGAACTTAGCTTCCTTATATTTTGGATTGACGTAGTGATTAACGTGATCCTTTCTCAACAGAACGCTTTTTCCGGATTTACGATTTACGCCAATTGTCAATTTTTTAATATAAGATATAAGTTTTTCAAGAAAGCATGGGATCTTTATTGATGCGAAGGAAGATGCATCTTATTATTTTACCATTTATACAGCCTGACTTCTCTCATTAGCAATATTTCATTAAAGCAACTATGTAATAGTTTGAAGCCAAACATCTACTATTCTTTTTGTGTACAATTACTTCATGACCACCCTGTACATGTTGACTACTGTTTATGACAAATATGTGTAGGTGATTTTCGATACTATGGACTTCAACAACATTCTTTCAGCCTGGCAAAAAAAGTTTGTTACTGAATAACTTGATGCAAACAAAGGATGAGGACAGAACTCCACTAATTTCGAAGACCAAAGAAGTAATCCGAAAGACTACTAGTAAAACAATAGACAAGAAAGGAAAAAGAAAGGCGTTACCACATGCACTGAGGAGACAACTAGACAAACAACAAAAAGAAATTATAAGTGCATATAAGGAATTAAAATCAAAGATGCATAAAACTTAGTGATTGTGGTGATATAATTTAAGTCTTAAGCATTTTGCATTTATTGTCATTCCCAGATCGACAGGTTGTATAACTCAATGAGAGCTGACTCACTATCTTATTAGGTGGTACTAACAGAGTGTGGTGTCTCTGTCAAGCAAAAATTCATCAATATTTACTGGGAAGTACTGCAGGCAATGACATAATATTCATCGTAAATCATGTTTCCTTTGAAAACATACAAAATTTTAATTTATGGTTGTGTTTAAGGCACCTTGTATATCGATAGATTCCCTAACTTGTTATATCACGTCAGGTCTCAGCAAATTTTGCTGGATAACCCTGCAATAAACAATGACATGTTTATCGGAAATTATGTTCCCTTTGAAAAAATTCAATTGATGGTTGTGCTTAGGCACCTATATCTCTTCTGTCCTTCAGAATTGTAGACAAGGACAAAAAGGGAAAACCTATTTTTCCTCTCTCAATACTAGCTGAACTTCTCTGTTATCCAAAGAAATATATTTTACTTGAGTCAAACATTGAATATTTTTTAAATTTACTATTTTAGATACCTACACCTTGACATCAAAGTCGATCTTAAGGTTATCGGACATCCACGTAGATCACGTTGCTAATATCTTTTAATACTCATAATAATATTCAAAAAAATAGCTATTTATATATCAAGGGAGCAAAGGTATCCATTTCCTCCCGCGTGTGAAGTTTGATGCCTGACGCATAGCGAAGGGCATTGAACACACATGGGAGGAAATGAAATATATGATTTCATCCACGAACTTGAGAGCTTCGTTCTTAAAATTGTGCATCAACGGTCTATCTCTCGAGTCTCTATCCAAACCAATGTGTTACATGATTCAAGGTTACAGAAAGTAGAATCGGAACTTCTGTCACATTAAATTTGTTTTTCGTCGGCCTCGTATTAACGACTAAGTTTGATGTATATGAAATCGTTCATTAATGACCCCTATTAATGAACGATTTGTCTATTAATGCACGATTGTTTTATAGGCAACCAAACATACACCGCGTGCATTCATTGTTTATGCTATAGCTTACGGAATCTGCATTTAAATCGAAAATATGGATTTCATCGAAGATTTTCCGTTAACGGGTTCGCCTTTCCAAGTTTCGGACACGATTTTAATCCCTGTTTTCTAACACAAGGAATTTATTTTCTATGTTGATCATTTCGAAAAATATCAAATGTCACTAATGTCAGTAACAAGGCTACTGGGTGATTCTTAGCAGTTTCCGGATGGATGGAATTCGCGAACCAAGTTTTCTTCATTGCAGGAGAAATGAGAAATATAGTCGACGGAAAAATTTTGTAACCAACTTGTATATTAAAAGGCTATTAATGATCTCGAATATTAACGCACTCGCTTCGCTCGCACGTTAAAATATCTCGATCATTAATCTCCCTCATTAATACACTAGTTGGTTAAATAAGTATTATTGTGTAATTGCATTTTATTTGAAGTTTCGATTGAATAAGTTTTGGAAGATAATAATAATAATAATAAATGCTTTTATTGTCTCAATGAAACAAAAGGCAGAGTTCAACTCGTCGATAAATCGACAGCTGCTCTTCCACTCAACCATATGAGGAAGTGTATGCGATTATTTTAGTTCAAAAATGAAATAATTGTTATTTGTTTCATAATAGGTAGTGATGGAGACACTGATTAGGTACTTTGGTAGCACGGATCTTATATTGGTATCTCTATCAAGGAAGCAAGCTAAAGCCAATTTATTTTACCTCCCACGAGAGGTAATTTTTTTCCTCCCATGGGAATAAATTTTCAGGTTTGTGTCCTTAAATGAGGGAGCAAACGCATAAAATATTTATAACTTCTTTCAATTTATTTGAATTGACTGAATAACAAAATACATACATTGAAAAGTATTTTCAACACAAAATGTTGTAAAATAACCGTACTCCACAAATAATATAACAAATAATGCTAAAGAACTGAAGTGATGTTATAATAACAAGGGCCTATCGTTTTCACCACAACCAATTATTCAACGTCACATTTTATCAACATTCTATATATGTATATCTCTCGCAGTGTCTCGAGATATGCGATTATACAAAGTGGACCACTAAACACGAATCAGACTGAATAACTACCAGGATGTTTGGTAGAAAAAATCGCTAAAATACGACATTTGAGTCTATACACAATAATTGTCAGTATACCCTTTTCTCTACTTTCCTCGCCAATACTGGAAGGACAGTTTGGAAAACACTTCACATTTCAGTTTCTGTGAAGACACTTACATGACAGTCACGTATCGTTCTTATGCTGCTTCTAATTTTGTCACTAAAGGTGCTAGTGAAAATCTTTGTGCCGCCAATAATTCAAACAAAAAAAGTTACAAAGCATGTATCGCACATGATTTGTTCTTGATTTGATAAAGAAATCACTGATAAGAATATCAAAGAGATTCCTTGTACCTTTACTGCCCTCGGAAATAAACATTGTTTATAGCCTATTGTTTGACAGAACAATTGAAAGCTCAATGCAGTAAATATAGTTACATACATCATCTCGCGAATTTACTACAAATCAATCAAATATACATTTAGTTAAAGTCATTAGCGGTGGCTATCTTGGTGTCCGTTATTTCTGATCGCATTGGTGTAGTGAGCCAATAACCTATCCGGCTAAATAGAAATGAATATTGAAAAAAATAAACTGCAATTCAAAAGAAAAATGTAATCTGGAATCTGGAAAATAATCACGCTTAGTTAACGCTTGAAATCCCATGATTCTGAATGAAACAACTTGTTTCTATTTCAACCAAGTGAAAAAACAAGCAATTAAAAAAAACATGTATTTCTCTCTAGGACAACACTGTATAATTTCTTAACTATCCAGGAAATACGCTGTGGAGAGCATTCTCTGATTCCGAAACGCTCCAAGGTAACACCCAACACACCAAAGTTTCATTCTCAAACGCACCCCTGGTGATCACTATTAAAACCAGTTTTAGAATGCTGGGTCAAATACTTTCTTTTAGCGTTTTTTAAACAAACATTCAGGTGATGAGGCATCGCTGAAATCATACCATAGCGAATACAGAAATATTGTTGCCGGCACTGTATTCTTCCTTTGGTAAGTTTACATAAATTTCGTAGAAGGATAGTAACAGTGAAATATGAATTTTATAGGTTATCTTGATTATCATCTGACCTAGCCACGAATTTTACCTGATATAGTCAGTAAATATTTTTGGTGAAATAATGTTAGGATGTTATATGGTCGGTACCGATATAAAATTGTCTATGAAAAATACTGTTATTTATACAATTCAAAAAGATAAAGAAAATCAGTGGTAAGAAGAACTCTACAAACTATGTAGTATAGTGAAGTCAAAAATCAACTTCCTGTTGCTTTGTTAAATTAGCTCTTTTTGTTTCAAGATGAATCCCAATTTGATAGTAGAGGTACATTTCTTTGGAAAATATGTGATTGGATTTTTTTGCCTTAGTTAATGTTGGAAACGTATCATTTGTACCAGTTTGTTGTATTTTTGACTAATTGAAATTTTCCTAAATTTTTTGTTTTCGGATGTAAAATGGCGTAGATACAACTGTACAAATAAAAAAGTTACTTTAATGCATTGCACATAAAAACCTATATCCCCCCTGCAAACATTCTCTTGGGAGTTATTCTGTCTATATAGTATTTGGTGGCCCTTTTGTATGCATGTATTGTATTTTCATTATGCACAAAACTGTTATCTTTAGACTTTGCACTCCTGTTAAAATGGCAGGAATGTCCTCTATTGCTTCCGTTTGTCGCCGCTAGGTAGGTCATTTCTGTTATCTAATATTCATTGAAACGCTTAAAAAAACATTGAAAGCCTCTGTTTGTTCTTGAGGATTCTGGATAAATTCTGAAAATGGATTCAAATTTGATAAAAAAAATTACAATGAAATACTGTGAAATCGATATTTGATTAATTAATGTAAAATTTTATTCTAGTTTTGTAATAACCATATTATTCGTAATTTAATGGGAATGGGAATTTGACACAGTACCTATCTATTGTTAGTACAAATCATCACATCTTGAATAAACTTATTGCATTTATGTGATAGAGTTTCACTTTACATTACAAAAAATATGAGAACATTCCAATCATGGCAACATTCAGCTATTTTTGTATGTTCTAGAACTGCAAAAAATTACTGAATATAGACGGTAATTAGCAGTAATGAAACGATCATCATTATTATTACAACATTCTTCACATGTACCTACCTAAAAAACATAAATAAAGACGTTACCTACTAAATTCTTAGTAGTCGATAATTCACTCAAAAATAACACAAAACAAAGATGAACTTTCAATGGAACAAATTTAACGAATAATACAAAATACGTTGGCCTCTTGAACGCAATGAAAAAAATATGAGAGACCAACAACGAATACAACAAAATAAACTAGTATTTGCACTATTTTCAACTTATCTATAGTATCACAGTCCTATTTTTCAACTGAAAATTCACTAGTGACTATAGGGGACTTCCGTGCTAATGTACTGAATGATTTTATTCACCAATGTTAAACTTCATCATCTCTAGGAAAATTTTTACAAGAACCTTTCATAGTGAAATGGGCATATATACTGGCAACGATTTCATTATAAATGGTAGGATCCACATTCTTGCCAATTTTATACAAAATGAAGAAGTCCCCATAGGTAAACTTTTTCACTATCAACATGGCTTTTTTCTTCTCTAATTTTCTACATTGTGCCCTGAGCAAATAAACACGAAATTTGGGTGCAAACAAAAACAGGCTTCTGTACAACAAGCAAAGCGACGATATGGCTAAAAGGATAAACAACCAGTACCAGAGAACCAGAAACAATTTTTCATTGAGGACATTCAAAGGCAGAATGCACAAAAAGTCATGTTCTTCATCAGAGCCGGAAGGACCAAAATTCCGGTAGGTACATTTGGCTTTTTTTGGGAAAAATATGTCCATTGGATTAACATCTTTGTAAGAGGCGTATGCTAAACCGAAAGACGAAAAGTGCCCAGATATGAACCAGTCCATGAAGTATATTTGAAAGCACTGAAACATGAAAGGTATTCAAGTAGGTATCGCATGGTATTTTGGATAGACAAATATTTTAGATATTTTAGAGGCATCGAGCTGTCCAGAGGTAAGTCTCTCATGGAAAGCAATGGATACCCATTTATTGTTATCAATATACAAGGGCATGATTTATTCTAATGGTAAAACAAACGAGTAAAAAATACATGCTGCCTGAGGAAAACTTAGCCAGTAAAATGAGGCAAAGCAACCTAATAGCCAAAGAGCCAGTGAAAAAAGTATACAGAGTGTCTGGAAATGTTATGTCGTGAATGATAGGGCTGATAGATAGCAACAAATTGCGAGACAATTTTTTTATATGAAGTACTAGCATTATTTTGGCTCACTATCAGCCTATCATTCACGACATGACCTCTGGCAAGTTTGTTCTGGTCACAATTTTTTTACATCTTCCATAAATACAAAATAAATTCATCAAATCTTGATTCGAATAGCTTTTTTTTTGCATATTTTGTAATAACAACAAATAATCATTTTGTTGACTTCTTGGTATTTAAGTAAACTGTTTCAACTTTAGACTTCTTCAGTCTGAAAGAAAGAATTGTGCTCCTATTGAGAACCAATTTGGCATAGAGGTAGACCGATATAATATGACCAAATTTGGATGTGGAACCATCGGCCAACTGCCCCCTGGCGGCCGTGGCGGCCAATTTCCAAAATGACTGCCAATGGACACCCGAAAGACATCAGAAGTTAGATAAAGTTGGCTGCTGATGGTTTGTGAATATTGATTGAATGTTTTGAATGAAATCGTGCCTTTTTTATAAGTTATTATATCCCTGGTGTCCACGTACTGTGGAGAAGCTCTATAGATCTAGAACATGAAAAAAATAAGAGATATAGAAAATCTTTTTGGGGATATGGTACAATATCGTTCGGTCTATAAATCAGAATTATTTTGATTTCTACAGGATGATTTTTCATCACATATTTCGATTTAGTTACAGATCAGTGGAAATTCAAAGAATATGAAGAGACTGACTTGTATAAAAAATTATTTTTATTGACAATACATACATAGTGATTTTCATCCACCGGCTCAATATCAATAATATTTCAACACCTCCACTTGATGAGGAGATCGGAACATTCTTCGAATCAAAATATCACTTGATACCCATTTCAACCGTGCAAAAAATATTCTTCTCTGTATTCACTGGTTTTGTTAGAGAATCTGCAACCATTTCTTCTGTCGAAATTTTCAGAATGGTGGCTGCATTGCCTTTAACAGCTTCACGTACAAAATGATGATGTACATCAATATCTTTTGTTCGAGAGTGGAATAGAGAATTTTTTGTCAAATCAACTGCACCTTTGTTGTCGCAAAAGATTCGAATAGATCTTTGATCAATTTGAAGTTCTTCTTTCAGCATTCTGAGCCATAAAGCTTCTTGTGTAGCATGAGCCGAAGCCATATATTCGGCTTCTGTCGTTGAACGTGCCACAGTTTGTTGCTTCTTGCTTGACCAGCTTATTGCTGCTCCAGCTTCTTTGAAGATGTACTCACTGATAGATTTTTTATCGTCTAAGTCATAGGCGGAATCAGCATCCGCATACCAATAGATTTCAGTATTGCCATTTTTGCTATAGACAATTTTTGAATCAGTTGTTCCTCGCAGGTACCTAAGAACTCGTTTCGCTGATGCTCAATGCTCTTCGCCTGGGTTAGCATTGAATTTGCCCCACTGCAAAGGATATGTCTGGTCTCGTAGCTTGAGATGCATAGAGTAGGCTCCCAATTACCATCTGATTACCATTTGCCTCATCTCTTCTCGTTCTTTGTCATTCATTGGTTCCATAGCACTACTAAGTTTTCTTCCACATTCCACAGGAGTTTTCACAGGTTTTGTATCTGCCATATTGAATCTTCTTAGAAGTTGCTCTATATGTATAACTCGTCTGGTCTAAGGAGATTGTGCCTACTGCTCGGTTTCTTTTTATACGCATAACCTAAACAATGGTTTGCTTCACTCAAGTCTTTGTTTCGTATCCTTTTTTATACTTTTTCTTTGACCCAACATTTCAATTTATTATTATTGGAAAAATTCAACATGTCATCAACGTAAATTGCAATAATGATGATATTTTCCCCCTTCAAATAATAATAAACATCAAATTTAGCTTGTGTTACACCAATATCTTTCAATTCTTCGTCAAGTTTTTGATTCCATAATCTACTAGATTGCTTCAAACCATACGAAGCCTTTTTTAATCTGCAAACTTTCTGCAAATTGCTGTCATTATTGAATCGCTCTGTGAAAAGATTCTTGGTACCCAGAACTATTGGAAAGTATGGTTTGGAGTAAACTGAACTCAAAATTTTCGCGGGTGGCGACAAGAAAAAATCATGAAAACAGGTCAGAAAATTAACATTTTTATATATCGTGTATAGTCTAATCTGGTGGGGACAATCTATTGACATTAGAAATATGCTACAATGAGATATTTCAGTGACAGTGTGTATTAGGGATTGCAGCAATGTACAAGAATAGTTGATCCAAGCTTTCGGAAATCTTTATTTCCATCATCAGGGAGACTATTATGGTTTTGCATGGTACTTAGATCACCTCAATATTCAAAAGGTATTGAGGAGATTCGAGCCTGAAAATAATAATAATAATAATAAAAGTGATTTATTGGTTACCCAATAGGGAAAAATCATGTACCGGCAGATGGCGCTACGAATGACAATATGTCGGATCGAGGTGTGAACAATAAATATTCTGTCATATGATCACTTTGAAATCACGGTTTTTATAAGTTTTGTTTTTCAGTTTCCTCAAAGGTTTAGGTTAATTTTTATTCTTTGTATAATTGGATTGAAAGTTAGTATTCGAATTTCAGTTGGTTGTAGCGTTAATTTCATTGGATTTTTATCAAAATGCCTGTGAAAGTTGAGTTATCATTATCGGACATTCTGGATTACGTGGGTGAACGTGTTAGGCCAATTAAGGAAGGCAAAGAGGTCTTTAGGGCTGGTCACATCATTTTATGTGGAACTGATGACGGCTCCAATGAAAAATGTATAAAAAGTCTATGTATAAGATCTTCCACAATTTTACAATCTCCACATGAAATCACCATACATTTGAAGGATGATACCTGGATATGTGAATGCTCCTGTAAAGCAGGATTAGAGGGATACTGCAAACATATTATTGCTACAATGATCTATGTCAACAGGTTTGTAATTGTTGAAGTTAATATTATTTTCATATTATTTTCAAACTGTTGGACTTGTCTCATGTTTTAGATTCGAGATGTTGGAACCAGTGAGTTGCACTGATTTGACACAAAGATGGGGGAAAGAAAAGAAGGAAATAGAGGGAATTAGTAGGCCCAAACCATTTAAGTCCTTTTGTCACCCAGATATTAAAAAAAAACAAAGGATGAGGAGAATTTCAATATATTAGCTTATGGTATGTCCTCTTGAATTTGTTGAAGCATTTAAGTTTCATTCAAATTGAAATACTTCAGGTGTAGGTGATTCTGCCTTGGCAGTATTTTTAGGAAGGTCTCATCAAGTGTTAGATCCAATAGATGCAGCAGAGTGTGGATCTAATAATCAAGTGGCAGATCGAATAGAAGCGGCAGATCGAATAGAAGCAGCAGATTGTGGATCCAGAATTGTGGGAAGGTTGTATAATTCAATCTTGAAATGGCAAATCAGCCATTGCAATTGGAAACAAATAAGCTCCACCTGTTTGACTTGTCAGTTCTATTTTCTGTGTTGTTTGTTTATATTTTCAGGAGTATAGATAATCATATGATTAATGTACTATAACATATAGATCAGGGTGAGTTTCTGCAAAAACTTCACAAGGAAATTGACTTGGAGCTATATCAACTAAAACCTTGCTGTGAATCTGTTTTGAAAACTTTACAAAGTTCAAACATATTAGAAATAGCAACAAAACATGAACAGGGATGGGAATTGTGGTTGAATGAAAGAAAGATTAGAATAACTGGTAAAAAGCAATTGAGAATTATTTCTTTCAGTACCTTTCACATTTTTTGGTTGGGTTATGTTTAAGCTGAAAAAGCTAAAATTTCAATTTATTTCAATTTTATTTATGAATGATGTTATGCCAAGTATTTTGAATCTCCAGGATCTACTTGTTATTCCATATTTACTTATGGATAAAAGAAAAATGTCTCTGATGCTGACTGGGAGAATCATTGAAGTACTTCTTTCCCAAAGGGTTTTCAAACAAATTTACAGAATATGGTTTGAAACTGGAGAAAGAAGCACTGGAGCTATTCGAAAACAAAAATAGCAACATAGTCATCAGACCTTCATTCATTATTTCAAAATGTTTTCCATGGTTAGGCTTTTCACCTGATGGCGTGATCATGGATGGAATGATCCCTGTAAAATTACTGGAGATAAAATGTCCATATATTGCTAAACTTTGTTTGTTTGTCATAACTAACTGTTTTATAAATATTATTTGATTTCAGGCAAAGATCATGGCCCAGAAATATTCTCAGAAAATTGTGACTTTCTGGAAATCAGAAATTCAAAGGTGGAACTGAAAGTGAGGCATTCATATTATGGACAGGTGCAGTTGGGGATGTTGCTGCTCAATTTACAGTCATCAGTTCTAGTTGTTTATTCTTCAAAAAGTCATATCTTGAAATAACAGTTGATTTCAATCCAATATTTGCAGAACAACTGATGAAAACTGTCACAAAAAATATTTTACCAAAATGATACATGTTTATTGTTTAAATAAATGATCGAAAATGCATCAAGAATGTTGTTTATTTCAATATATGTTATATAAATACAATAATTTACAAGTTGATTGAATAAAAAGTCAGAATAAAAGTGAAACACATTATAATCAAAGTACAAGTACCAAGGGAAAATTAGTAACAATACTCTGAATTGAAACTTTAATTTCTCAAATAATTTAATAAAATCCATTTAAATAGAAAAGATCAATATTGCATATTCCATAATATAATAACTCATAAATTGGTTTTCAATTTGAACATCACCAGAATTACCCAGAACTTCAAATTCTTCTCTGAAATACCATTGTGTTTGGCAAGTTGTTTGGTACAAGTAGTGTAAATTTAAATGATTTTGATGGATACTCCTGAAAAGACAAGAAAAAAAAAATATAAATCAAAATATCTAATATAATCCTTCATTGAGGATTCATTCATCAGAAAATAAAATATTACCTGTGAACTGTATGAGCTTTCCGGCTTTCCATCTGAATTCAGGATTTGTGGCACTTCAAAGAAATCACAAAAATCTGTGTTGGTAGATTTATCCATCATGATAGGATGTTTTTGTATCAACAGTGGAATGTCCAGCAGGATTCATCACATTCTCACTCAAATGTAGTAGAGTGCATCTCTCATCAGGTTCACTAGATACTACCTCTACCTGCTCATCTTCATGTTGTTTGGTCTGCATTTCATTTCGATTCGATTTCTGCCTGAGTCTGAAATGAATTGAATATGATGTGAAAAATGTTATTATTTATTCAGTTGTTTCTCACCTATTTTGGTTACTTCTTACTTCCTTCATTTCTGCTGAATGTGTGAGCACTGGAAGGTTCTCGCTAGGAAGAGATCCATTTTTCAAGCGCTTTCTCTGTGTTGTTGAAGTCACTGTATTGGAAAATAACAAATAAATTCAAATGAAGTGAATGTGGTACCTAGGTACCAAATGACAACAGAATTAAAAATTATATGTGCAAGTCATAGAAATCAAATGTGCAAACCTCTGTAAGAACACCTTCATCAAACTTACCATTGAAAAAATCGTCTTTCACAAAGTGCTTGCTGCAAACTAACATATATTTTGATATAGGTTTTCCTATCTTCAGTATCAGTTTCCATTTTTTTATTTCTTTGGGATTCAGAGGAAATTTATGCAAAGATATGTCCGGATCGCCATATGTAGAGCATTGAGGAACTGAGCAAATTTTTCGAGATCTTATTTCCCTATGGCCTTTTTTAATCCTCTGCATTTTTTGGTGTTATGGTTTATTCACAATAATTCTTCACGAAACACCTTCCAAATATACCAGTTTCAATGTTTTAATGCACAAATAACTTAAAATAACATTCGAACTTCACATTACATCCATATAAACAAATGAAAATAGAATTTAATTGTTCACACCTCGAGTCGTTCAAGTTGTCAAAGATAGATGTCGCCCACTCCGTGATTTTTCCCTATTGGCCACCGACCGAAGTACTTCAGCCTGTAATACATTGAAATCTATTGTATTTCATTTCTTTGATTGAATAATGAAATATAATCATATTTATGTGAATTATTGTTCGATGTGAGTAGAAAAAAGAAGGAAAGTGTTCAAGATTAATCAATTTCTTAATTTCTTGGCATCTCTGCAATGTTGGTGATGCATTCAAGTTCACTTCAACACGACATGTCGCAGCGACAATGGCTGCTTAACAAAATTTAATCCATATTTTACCCCGTTTTGGGAATCACATTTCAATTTGTTTGTGATGTATTTCAACTCAATGTCGTAAGTTTTAAACTGGACCAAATATATTTTTATGGACGAATTTACCTAACCTGACGAGTACGCACTGATGATGACTCAACAGTCGAAAGCGCTCTGCTATGAATATTGAATGAATTATTTTGCACGAAATACAAATCTTCCCTTCTTTGGTATATATTCACGTGCACACAGCCCAGCAACCCTCACTACTACCAAGGTGTTTACTGGAAACTTGTGACTTGAGGTCTCTGTAGGGTGTCTTTGGATGCACTGGGTTTGAATGATCTGCAGGTTACTTTCATTGTTGGAGAACTTCTGTGCTAGTTTTCCAGCCTTTCGCTAATTGTTTGTACATTAGTGAGTTGGCAGAGAAGTTCATTTGGAGGGGTTGTGGAGGTGGTTATGAGGATGTCGTATTTTCATGATTGTTCTCAGGCTAGATCCTTCTGCTACTTCTAGATTCTTCGTGGGTGGATTCCTGGTGTTAATGTATATTTGGTGAGCATATTCGAGTATTGTGCAGCATATGGCTTTGTAAATGTGAGCTGCTGTTTTTCTGCTAATTTCTCTCTTCTTATATGTTAAGTTCCGAAAATGTTTGGCTCTTGTGATACACTTTTTTTTCGTGAGTTTAGAGTGGTGATTAAAGTTCAATTTCGGGTCGAAGTGGACTCCTAAGTACTTGGCTATTGTTCTCGTTCTCACTATATGATTATTCACACTGACAGAAGGTGAATTATTGGAGATATTATGGTTGAATATTATCAGTTGGGATTCTTCTGGGTTTGGCTTTAGTCTCCATTTGTCACACCATCTCATGGTATCCTCGATTGTTTCTTGTAACTCTCTCACAGTTTTCTCAAGTGTTTTGTTGTGGCTAATTATGGCAGTGTCGTCAGCGAATTGAATTCCATAGGGCGATGTGAATCGTTCCTGATAGTTTGGAATATTCTGGACAAATACGTCGAGGCAGTAGATGTTGAACAGAAATGGTGATAGGGGAGTCCCTGTTGTGGCTGGGAGACGGTTGAAAGGTGATGCAATACTTTCACTCGTAGGGATCTTCTTTGTAGGTAGTCTTTTACTAGGTATATCATATTATTTGGGGCAGTCCAACATGAATAGTTTGTTGAGCATTCCCTTATGCCTTACACTGTCAAAGGCCTTCTAAGGAAAATTGATGCGGAATGATATCCAGAAAGTTTGCATGCTTGTACGTTTGATACAAATACTGAAATGGGATGTACTGTTCCACATTTTTGGCGAAAACCATATTGGTGAGCCGGGATGGTATGTCCTACTGTTTGTTCCATCATCAGTCTTTCAAGGTTTTTGCCCAACACTGGGAGGAGAGTAATTGGTCTGTAGTTTCTTGGTTGACTGTGGTCCGTGTTTGATTTTGGGATTGTTATCATTACTCCTTTCTTCCACTCTGGTGGGAAGTGTTGTGTATTTATATAATATTCAAACATCGAGCCTGATTTATGTGGTGATATATGTAAAAAAATTGACGTGTACTCTATGTGAGAGAATAACAGTGGTGGTAGGTAGGTAACAATATAATAATGTAATAATCATTGGTCGATTGAATAGCCAATATTACACGGGATGTGTTACAGTTGGTGGTACACGAGCGTCTGGTCGAATAAGCTACCAACGGGCATTTGTGACCCATTAAAAATCATCATTCCCCTTCGGGAACAATTTTCACGCAATTGTTCACATTATTTTACGCATTTGTGTGTCAAATAATTTGGCCAGTGTATTGATATAGTGAAATTATTAGTTGATTTAGTTATGGAAATATATTGGATTGTAGTGAAAAACGAATCAATTCCAGTGATGTGAATATTATATGTGACAAACATCCCATTTCTAAAAAATGACAAGGAAACCATTTCTAGACTTATGCTTATGAATTCATTCTTATGGTTTTTCATATTATGTCACACCGTGTACCAATGTACTAGCTATTATATCCATGCGCTCGGAAGTACTGGGCGAAATGAGAAATTTATTCATTAGTTTTCTTTCTCATCAAATCAATTAATATCATTCAGTGTATTCCCTTAGAAACATTCTATTTCTTCTAATTTATAAATCCTTTTTATGCAAAAGGTCTCCTTTCCGGAAAAACAACATCCAGGTACAAAGAAAATTTACCAAGTCTGTAAACAGAAGGGAACTAGTGATCAGTGCAAAATATGTCAAATTGCCTTATGTATTGAATGTTTTGTACCGTATCATACATAAATACTACATCTTCATAATAATTCCCCAATAAACATTTCTAAATGAGAATGATTTTTATTGTTTTTTTTTAATATTTGAACATTGAAAAAATTCAAAATGGATCCACAATCGATATTTTATATAAAGATATTGACTTGATGATGATAATGATGAAATATACAACTGTCAAATATATGTATGTGTATAATGTTTTTCTGGGGTAAAAAGTAGTAGTAATGAAGTAAAAATATCATATCATAGAGTATATATTCACTTCTGTGATCACAAAAAGTTTCCGAAAAAAATATTAAAAACAGGGTGTTGTTCCATTTGAAAAAAAATATTTGTCGTTTGTCATGCTTTTGAATCACCCAACTTTTGATAAGGGCTGTGGAGAGGTCTCATTGCGGCATTTGACTCCCGAATATTATTTATTTTTCGCGATAAGGAAATAGGGTGAATATAGGGGTGGGCCTTTTTGATGGATAACCCTGTACAACAGAGTTTTGATATTTTGTCTCAATGTTTTGATGCCATTTGGAAAATATACAGACATTATAGCTCATTTGAATGTTTCAAATCTGTTTCATCAATCTTAGATTCCACCAAGAAAATCATGAATCTTGTAGCCCGCGTTTAAAAAAAATCCGATACAGATCAAAATATATGTTATTGCAATGGAGCTATTGAGCTTTTCCCACCTCGTTTTTCACACTATGTGGATAGTTGGTATATAACTTATAAAAAGACATGATTTAACCCGATCAAAACCATCAGCAGCAAACTTAAGTAATATTCTTTTTACCAACTTTGACTGAGATTCTCAGTGCAGCTCAATAGCTCAGTTGTATTACATGTTTCATTTATCTTAGTCTAATGTGAGTTGTCTCAAGAACTTATTGAGACTATTCCTTTCCCTTCACGCCAACTGAACTTGCTATTCATCTGGCGTCGTAGTGAGAAAAAGGTGAGACTGGATTAATTCAAATAATTCTGTGGTTCTGTCCTGAAAATTGTGGAGTTATATTTTCATTTTGACATGCTTTCAGCTTTGAAGTTTCAGTCCACAGGTTAAATCCTTTGAATACTCACTACAATAATATTTCTATGCTCCTCATTAATTTCCCCAGCCATTTTGTTTATGTTCCTTCCCTTTCCCTTCCTGACAGATAAAAACCTGTTTTTTTTATTCAATCGACAACTCCGTCTCACCTCCTTCTAACTCGATTGATCTCAGTAGTGAGAATGTAACAAGATAAAAAGAATATTACTTTTATCTAACTACAGATGTCTTTCGGGGGTCCACTGGCGGTCATTTTGGAAAATGGTCACCACGGCCGCCAGAGGGCAGTTGGCCGATCGTTTCACAGTAAAATTTCGGTTTATATCGGTTCGCCTCTGTGCCAAATTTGGTGCATTTAACATGAAGTGCACAGTAGTTTAGCTAATCTGTTATACTCATATGGGCATTCAATTATGAAAAAAATTTGAAAAACTCGAAAAAGAGGCTGCCAGTATAGATAGATAAATCAGATTTGATTCAAAGAAGGTATAGTCTTATAAAATTCAGTTGGAGCCCCTCGAACAAGGAATGTTCGCCTCGTGCAGCCGGTCCGTGAACTTCAAACGGTCCTGCAGCGAGCAAGATATGTTTTTTGTTGGAGCTGCTCCAATTGACTTTGGAAATACTATAACAGCATTTTCCAAAGCGACTATTTGAATGCCATATCGCTTCGAAAAGATTCGAACATTTTAATCTGATTTATATTCTTAATTCTTGATAATTTTATTGTCTGATAATTTGTGCTACTATATTCAAAACACCCTATATACCTTCGGAGTCCGGAGTTCAGAAGTAGGTACCTACATGATCAACTGTTGTTTTATTACTGAGCTCATCAATGTATAGGGAAGATTAGCATGAGATAAATAAATCATCCTTGATCCAAATTCAAAAGCAATAAAGAGAACTTACCACATTCAAGAAGTTCAGAAATTCACAGATACAATATCTACACATATAAATATTGTGAGCACAATCTCCATTAACTAGATACTTCACGAAGGTATCTTTCCTTGCACTTGTCCATTGGTCGGAAATCAATGGTCCTCCTAGGAAAAGTAAATGAAAGTCTGTGAGGAATCTTAAACTTGATTGTGTTACCAAGCAATTAGATGTCGTTGATTTCTGACAGAATTAGGTATTATGTAGAGTATTACTGGCACTCTGAATGCCATATCAGGACAAATACATACTGATCAAGAATGAAGAGATTTTGTATTTCGTGTAAAATTTATTATCAAATCGCAAAGCGCTTTCGGCTAAAAATACATACTGAGCAATCTACATACATATAATCTCTGTTAAGAAGAAAGGAGTGAAGTAGGTAGGTACCTATTTTGACTTGTCAAGAGCTTATGGAGTTAAACAGTTCTCTCCAATGCATGTAGAATATCATTTGTTTTCACAACTGCTATGCACTATTGAAATTACTTCTACTTTCACTCACCTAGGTCTCCTATAAGTAGTCTCAGCCTTCCTGCTTCCCATGTTTTCCACAAAAACTTAGGCACATAAAAGAATATAGCTTGAATTCCAAAGGCAATGCTAACCCATTGGTAATAAAAATGCCTGTAAATCTCAGAGTCTTTTGCATCGAAAGGATTCCCTAGACCTGGTAGATTTTTACCTGAGAATAAAAAACATGGTGTGAATGGGACATAGGAACAGATTAAAAGTTTATATGGGACGACCATAAAATTATATACATCGTCTCCTAGTAACCCCCCTCCCCCCATTTGAAGGAATGGAATTTTGTTCATTTATTTTTTGCTCCAATGGTGGTTCAAGTGCAACATTTTGATTTCCTTAAAAAATATGTACCTTCCAAAATGGTAAAAACAGTAAAATTAAAGTGGAGATTCTAACTCTGGGGTACCCACACCATACAATTTACCGATGCTTATTATCTGAAAGGGATGAAGTTTCCACAATTTGATTTGATAAGACTCCAACCATTTGTATACTACATCTCTGAATCTCTGAAGACATAGTAGTGAAGCTTTGTCACAAAGATCAGGAAACAATAATGAATAAGGCTTGATATCTTGAGAACTGATTACATTTTCTATTTTGTCATAATTATCTCAGGTACCCGTATGCGGAGTTTCATCGAATTCATGTACAGGGTGGGCAAAATTTTAAAATTTTTGAAGCAAAAGTACTATTTTCGAACTAGATAGATAACTGCTTATCATGATGAACTCAACTTGAAAACCGCATAACGATATCGATCGTTGTTCCAGATTTCCATTTCTTATAAAATCTGTAACTTTGAAAAAATGGCTGGAACAATTTTTCTAGCATACTTTTTGAATTTATGTTCATAGAAACAAAGAATTTTTGCAAAAAAAAACTTCCAACAACCGCTTTTAAAAATTGAACATTTTCGAAAAACACCTTGTAACTCTAAAACGACATGTTCATCAACGAGTTTGTCATGGAAATTCATCCTCAGGTACCAATATTAGTTTCTATCTGCCTAGTTTGAAAATTGGACTTTTCCTTCTAAATTCACGGAAGTGGAAGTTAGCCACAGCCACAAAATACACCGAGAAGAATGTATCGCCAAAAATTAGCTCAACAATTTCACCCGATTTCAGATGGAATTTGAACGCATTTCTTAGAACGACTGAAGGGAATGGGGAGCTTGAGTCAAATTGGATAGGCAGGTGGTGAAATGATAGTTTGTCAGGTCGTCTAACGGGGACGAAGATGGGTTGAAAAGGAAAAATTATCATCTCTTTTAATACCTTTACATGAATTTTGAAGACGGCAAACGAATCTACTGATCGAATTTGATAGTAAGGTAGTGAACTAATAGTTTGTCAGGCCGTATAAAGGGGAAGAAAGGGAGATGAATAAGGAAATATCTATTTATATATCAATGGAGCAAAGGTATCCATTTCCTCCCGCGTGTGAAGTTTGATAACCGACGCGTAGCAGAGAGCATTAAACACACATGGGATGAAATTATTCTTTGCTCCCAAGATATATAAACTGGTCAACATTGATAACGTCGTGGTCCAAAATATAGCCTGAATTCAAAGTAGAATAACTCACGAATGTCCTTACCAATTTGAAATCGGTTTTCACCGATGATTAGCCTAATCTCTTGACAGTTTGTTGTGGCAATATGGAACTTCTGTAATTTCAGATAACATTACTACGAGGTGATAATTGAATGGGTGTAAAATTGCATCCTGGTCTTCACTTTATCGTTTGAACAGATTTTCGACAATGACCTACACTATATTTCCTTTTCGGAACATAGCGAGTTTCATCACGTTTAAACATATATTCTTCTCCACCCCAGGGCAATCTGGAGATATTTTTTATCGCACCTTGTACATCCATCGTCAAGAATATATATGAATTTCATACTTCTGGAACTACAATCGGGATTTTTTGTATTTTATAATTTATCTTAAAGAAAATGCATCATATTCATTAAAAATGCGTACCTTCATTCTATGACCTTCGATCCGAGAAATTTCAAAACTATTTCGAGGTCAGACACCAGACATCCTCATGACGAAGTAACACTCCATTATTCCCGAGATTATTCCACTAGTAACACAAAGAAAATTATGCTTCATCTACTGAAGACTACGTTATTCTCCATTCCATCATTCAGTATTTCTAGTATCAATTTGTATAGACTTCTTCAGAATTTTCTGTATTCAAACACAATCACATATCCGACGACTATACATACAACGTTGATTCATCGAAAAAGAATTCCAATTTCATTCAATTAATCGTCGAAAAAATGCATCATTTTGAATGAATATTTATAACACGATTATCAAAGCTCTGAAATTGAAAATTCCGAAAACGTTTCGAGAGAAAGCATCAATCAAGAGGATACAGGTGAGAAAAAAAAAAAGAACTGTTCGAACGGATAGGTGACGACCACGATGTAATTTTACACCCATTCAATTAACACCCTGTAGCAATGTTATCTGAAATTACAGAAGTTTCATATTGCTACAAAAAACTATTAAGAGATTAGGCTAATCATCATCGGTGAAAACCGATTTCAAATTGGTATGGAAATTCGTGTTATTCTACTTTGAATTCAGGCTATATTTTGGACCACGACGTTATCAATGTTGACCAGTTTATATGATTTTATCCACGAACGCATATATTTGAGAGCGTTGTTCTTAAAATTGTGCTTCAAGCGGTCTCTTTATCGGCCTCTCTATCGAGTTTCTTGATCCAAATCAACATGTTGCATGATCTAAGGTTACAGACAGTATTTGAATTGAACGAAAATCAATTTGACACTTCTGTCAGATTGGATTTGTTTATTGTGTAATTGCATTTTATTTAAAGTCTCGATTGAATAAGTTTGGAATATGGAATATTGGGTTCAAAAAGCAAATTGTTATTTGTTTTATAGTAGTGATGGAGACACTGATTAGGTACTTGGGTAGCCAGTCACAGATCTTATACGCAAGCAAGCAAGCTGAAGCCAATTTATTTTACCTTCCACGGGAGGTAATAGTTTTGTGGTCTTAACTCTTTATAGGTCCGCTTATGATAAAAGCATGGGCTATTTTATGGACCTTCGATTCATAGGCAATGAAACTATTTGGTAGCAAGCGTAAGAGGTTGGGGGTTCAACGTTTTATGATTTGTGTTCGTCAATTTTTCATGTGTAAATGTTGATATTTAGAAGTGTTAAGTTCGATTGTTCGATTATTGTTCTTATTGGAATGTTGGTGTTGGCTCCTTTCTTTCATATCTCTGAAAACTAAAGTTAAGGAGGGATTCCATTTGGGGAGGCGCACCCTGTACATGCATTTTGAAGATTGCAAACGAATCGACTAATCGAATTTGATAAAAAAAATGTGATGCATAATTAGTCGGCCTTCTAAGGGGGAAGAAAAGGGGTTGTGAAAGGAAATAAAAATTATCATATCTGTTAATGTTCCTTGTACAGGGTGGACAAAATTGGGCGTTTTCACCGTCTATCTCAATAACTAGAGGAGTTATCGAAAAACCGATATACATGTTCCGGGTTCGATTTTGGAGAAACCTCGAATGGCACAATCAAAATTTCGATATCTTCATTCGTTTTAGAGATACAGGGGGAAATTGAAAATTTGCCGATTTCAATTTTATTTTCTGACTACTTTACGGTGAGAGGTATCAAAAAATTTCAAACGTATATTCATACAGTATGATGCGTGGAATCCATTGGCATCATCAGAAATTTTATACAGGGTGACGTTGAGAAGATACGGCAGCCAATTATGTTTTTTCTAATGGAACACTCCGTATATTTTGGCACAGTTGAATAGTCCCAGGCGTTTTCATTACAAATATATATAAAACCCTACCTTTTCCTTCCATAATTTCAGATATATTCGCAAAAATATATTCAGTGTGTCACATTTCTTATGGTTACACCCCCGTATCTTCTGTAAAAATAATTGAGGTAGGATTCAAAAATTCGCAACTGTCAGAAAGATACAAATGATACACTCATGGAGTCATGGACCAAGTGGGATCATCTCCAATGATAACACTGCTCGCCAGCAGCTATGGAATCATCGATATTTCTGGATAATGCTATCAACAGGCAGAATCGAGGTTGAAAATGACACTCTGTATATATTCACCAAAGGTGGAAAATGAATATTATAGAGAATGTTATTTCCAGACAAATGGATATTTGGTGAGAAATAAAATAGGAAATTATTCGATTTGATATCATTGTTATCAAGACATTTGAGATACAGAAATAAGACCAATAAGTTACTCAATTAGGAAATCAGTAGGTTGCGTTGAAAAATATAGCCTCATAGAAGATGTCCACATTCCAGATACAGAACAATTTTTTTTTTAATATATATCTTATTTATTATCTCTTTGAACGCAAAAATATTAAGGCATACTAGAAATAATGGGTAAAGTATCATATTCAGGCATTCTGTCACAAAATATTATGATTGTTAATGTTTCCATCAATATTATGTGTCGAATTAATGTAATGTCACTGGACTTCAATGCGAACATATTCTCATGATAATTTCGTCACAAGCCAGCTATGCCTATACGATATACCCATGATATACCCATAGTTGTCCATGAGAAGATGGCTATGGAAATGACAAACATGTAGGTAATTCATTGCCGCTGTCAAGAAGCGGATTGTTGATTTTTGTGTTATCCATCGAAATGCCTTATGAAAATTCTGAGAAGTATGATATGATATGTGTTTATATCGAATGTGGAAGGCAGAAAGAACAGGCAAGCGAAGTATATTATCAACGCTATCCCGAAAGACGACAACCCCATGTATCGAAGTTTAATAAATTAGAAAATAATTTGATGGAATTTGGATCTTTCACAAAACCAAGACCAAAAAAGTATGCCAAAGAAAATTATGACAAAGAAGAAAATGTTATTGGTTATGTAAACGCCTACCCCTCAGCGTCTTCTAGAAAAATAGAGAATGCTGTTGGTGTGCCAAGAAGGAGTGCTCTGGCAATTTTAAAAAGGTATCATTAGCGCCCCTATCACATATCTGTCAATCAGTTTTTATATCCGGGTGATTATGAAAGGAGGATGACATTCTGTAGGTGGTATGTAGCTAAATGCGAAGAGAGGCAGAATTTTTCCCATGGAGTGATGAGTGATGAGACACATGTCACTAGTGCTGGATTATTCAATAGGCATAATGAACACCACTGGGCCGATCATAATCCTCAAATTCATCATGATAGGAGGCAACAGGGTAGGTTTGGTTTCAACATAAGTTGTTTCATCAAAGGATACAGATTAGCCTACGTTATATTTGAAGAAAATTTGAGAGCGGGAAACTATATTAGAATTATGAATCGGAATTTGAAAGAATTGCTGGACGAAGAGCCTCTTGCTAGATTACCGCATACTTATTTCCAATAGGATGGATGTCCGTAGAGTTACAGATATCCTGAATATAAAGTTTCCACAAAAATGGATTGGTACTAATGGACCAATTCGATGGCCCCCCCCCGTTCACCAGACTTGAGTCCTTTGGATTTTTTCTTGTGGGGATTTCTAAAAAACCATATATACCGCCGAAATCGCCAAAACGATGAAGAACTACGTTAAGACGTTATTTCAGCATTCCAAAAAGTGAGACCCATTCATATCACCAACGCAGTGAATTCTGTAGGGAAACGATGTGAAGTTTGCTTAGGCCAAAATGGAAGACAATTTGAACATATTCTATGAAGCCATATCTTTATACGTTGTTATTTCTTAAATAAATAAATTATTCCTCTTATTTCTGTATCTTAAATAGTTTGAATGTCTTGATACCAATGATATGAAATCGAATTATTTCTTATTTCATTTCTTACCAAATATCCATTCATCTGGAAATTACATTCTCTATGATATTTATTTTCCACATTTGGTGAATATATACAGAGTGTCATTTTCAACCTCGATTCTGCCTGTTGATAGCATTATCCAGAAATATCGATGATTCCATAGCTGCTGGCGAGCAGTGTTATCATTGGAGATGATCCCACTTGGTCCATGACTCCATGAGTGTATCATTTTTATCTTTCTGACAGTTGCGAATTTTTGAATCCTACCTCAATTATTTTTACAGAAGATACGGGGGCGTAACCATAAGAAATGTGACACACTGAATATATTTTTGCGAATATATCTGAAATTGTGGAAAGAAAAGGTAGGGTTATACATATATTTGTAATGAGAACGCCTGGGACTATTCAACTGTGCCAAAATATACGGGGTGTGAATATATACAGAGTGTCATTTTCAACCTCGATTCTGCCTGTTGATAGCATTATCCAGAAATATCGATGATTCCATAGCTGCTGGCGAGCAGTGTTATCATTGGAGATGATCCCACTTGGTCCATGACTCCATGAGTGTATCATTTTTATCTTTCTGACAGTTGCGAATTTTTGAATCCTACCTCAATTATTTTTACAGAAGATACGGGGGCGTAACCATAAGAAATGTGACACACTGAATATATTTTTGCGAATATATCTGAAATTGTGGAAAGAAAAGGTAGGGTTATACATATATTTGTAATGAGAACGCCTGGGACTATTCAACTGTGCCAAAATATACGGGGTGTTCCTTTAGAAAAAACATAATTGGCTGCCGTGTCTTCTCAACGTCACCCTGTATAAAATTTCTGATGATGCCAATGGATTCCACGCATCATACTGTATAAATATACGTTTGAAATTTTTTGACACCTCTCACCGTAAAGTAGTCAGAAAATAAAATCGAAATCGGCAAATTTTCAATTTCCCCCTGTATCTCTGAAACGAATGAAGATATCGAAATTTTGATTGTGCCATTCGAGGTTTCTCCAAAATCGAACCCGGAACATGTATATCGGTTTTTCGATAACTCCTCTAGTTATTGAGATAAACGGTGAAAACGCCCAATTTTGCCCACCCTGTACATGGAATTTGAATTTGAAGACTTCAAACGAATCTACTTATCGAATTTGATAGTAGGGTGGTGAACTCATAGTTTGTCAGGCCGTCTGAGGGGAAAAGAAAAGGGGTTGAAGAAGGAAAAAATCATTATCTCTGTTAATACTGTTGTACAAGGTGATTCACCGTAAATGTCCCCCCTCTAGCTCTGTTATTTTGGAACAGATTCCAAAATTTTAGGAATCATTTGAATACATTTTTCATACATTCTTTTTTCGCAACATCAGAAAATACAGGGTGCTCGGAACAAACGATCTACAGGGTAATAGTTGATATTTTTAAATGAAACACTCTGTATTTCATTTTATTTTTAGATTCTTCCTGAAGAGCTGAGTCCATCAATGTATCACATTTGGAGTCTAGCAGAAATGATTACAGAGATATAGGGTGTTCAAAATCGAGATGTTTTTGTGTTGAAAATATTCAATATTGGTCAAAACGGCTCACATGTGTCTCTATATTAACTTCTAATTTTCTATCTACCGATATTTAATTTAAACAGATACTGGGGGTGATCAGAATTCTTGATCTTAAACCACCCTGTATTTGTTTCAATCAAATATCGGTAGATAGTAAATTGAAAGTTGAGATAGGGACATGAAAGCCGTTTAGACTGATATTGAATAGGTTCCACATAAAATAATCCTAAAGTTGAAAAATTTCTTTGAACATCCTATATTTCTGTAACCATTCCCGATTAGACCCTATGATACATTGATGAAATCAGCTCTTCAGGGAGAATCTAAAACTGCAATGAAATTCAGGGTGTTTCATTCAAAAAATCAATTAGTAACAGTAGCATTTGTTCCAAGCACATTGCATTTTCTGATGTAGCTGAAAACAAAAAATCATGAGGAATCATTTCAAATGATTCCTAAAATTTTGAAATCGGTTCGAAAATTACTGAGCTAGAGGGGGTGGACATTTATGGTGAATCACCCGGTATATTGAAGTTGAATACGGCAAACGAATCTACTCATCAACTTTGATAGTAGGGTGTTGAAAATAAATCATTGGTAGATTCGTTTTTCGCCGCAAGAATCCATGTACAATGGAGATGATTTCGTTTCTTTTTCAACCTTTTTTCTTCCCAGTATTGCTATCTCCTAAATACCTAACCATGAAAACCTCCATAGATGGGCATTATGGTGGATAATGAAAATCTGAAGAGGCCCCTAACATTTGGGGCACTTCCATGAGCAAGTTGATGACACAATGAAGATGAAGATATATATATTTCTATCGTCAACAAAAAAGTTATTATTTCGGATGAAATTTTCACTTCCCGGTACATGAAGTGCATGATGCATGTCCGAAAAACCAAACTTCTAATTCGAAAGGCATTTTCTTTATTAATAAAAAATTTCATCTGCGAAGCATTCATTGTTCATCACAATAATGACTTAATCTTCATATGAATATGAAATAATTCAACACGACCCATCCCCCCCTTCATTAGGCCCGCGAATGTATTCAATATTCACCAAGTCAAAAAGGGAAAATGTGTCCATAGACGATTTTCTGAAGGATTTGCTAGAAACAATCAGCATTTATCGGTTGTCTTTGTCTAGGCGTATTGGCAACGCTGTACGACAAATATTATGATGGTCAGACATTTTATGCGATACTCGTGGACAGTAGCCAAACTACTTTAGATTATGACTATTACCAGCAGAGGCAGCACCTGCTGGAGCGATTAATCTATTTGAGAGGAATTTGGTAAGGGGTTTTGAAAACCCTATTTTAAAATCGAATAAATCATTGTTTATGACTGAAATAGGATTCAAGTAATCCATATTCGTTACATCTTACATGAATAATCAAAATATATCATACTTTTCGAATAATATAGATTTTACAGCAACTTTCAATGATTAATTCACTATTGTAGGAAAACTGTAAGTTCAAAAATTTTCAAAAAAATCAGGCATATTTTAATTCTTTGTTAAAAACTGCTGTGAGATTTTGACAAAAATTCATCGAACAGTTTTTGTGAAAACTAAAAAAAACCTATAAAAAAGGGAGTTTTCATTTTTTTTCTCAAAATTCGTTCGATAGATTTTCATCAAAATCTCACAGAAGTTTTCAATTAAAAACCTTGATATACCAGATTTTTTTCAAAATTTTTGAACTTGCCGTTTTTTTTCACGTGGGTTTACATGAACCTTAAATCATAGGGACCCTGCATAGACAAGACATGCACATTTCAATGTTTCAAATCTCTATACATACAGGGTGTTATTTAAGTACGTGGCCAAACTTGAAGGGGTGATTCTTTGAGTGATTCTAAGACGAAAAGTTCATATAAACATAGGTCCGGTAATGCTTCGTTTTCAAGATACAGGGTGTCAAAATTTTTAAAAGGAATCGTTCTTTTCGTAAATATCTTAATAACCCTTCAACCGATTCCATTGAAATTTGGCAGTGTTATTCAAGGTCGTAAAGGGCTAATTTAACCCTAACTATATCAAAATTATCATGTCCAGTGGCGTCCCGGAAGGCACTGTAAACAATATTTTTGACAGAAAAAATGTGCGCCACTGATTTTTTTGTAATTTTTGTATTTGTTTCACATTGAGCAACTAAAATTACAACTTTTTTATATTCAGATTTTTTTTCGTATCTTGCTTTGTTTTTGAGAAAAAACATAAAAATCACTTCATTGCACATCACTGTGACAACACAATAAAACATTTCAACTACTAAACCATCAAAAACTGGGGTCTTACTAATATTTTTTCATATTGATACTCTATTCTAGTCTTGGAATTTTCTATCAAAATTAATGCAATTAAAAAACAAAAAATATGTATGTATGAATTGCAGCACTTGCCTTCGGCTCGTCACAGGGATGTGCAATGAAGTGATTTTTATGTTTTTTCTCAAAAACAAAGCAAGATACGAAAAATATTCCAGAAATAAAAAAGTTGTAATTTTAGTTGCTCAATGTGAAACAAATACAAAAATTACAAAAAAATCAGTGGCGCACATTTTTTCTGTCAAAAATATTGGTTACAGTGCCTTCCGGGACGCCACTGGACATGATAATTTTGATATAGTTAGGGTTAAATTAGCCCTTTACGACCTTGAATAACACTGCCAAATTTCAATAAAATCGGTTGAAGGGTTATTAAGATATTTACGAGAAAAACGATTTCTTTTAAAAATTTTGACACCCTGTATCTTGAAAACAAAGCATTACCGGCCCTATGTTTATATGAACTTTTCGTCTTAGAATCACTCAAAGAATCACCCCTTCAAGTTTGGCCACGTACTTAAATAACACCCTGTATATACCTAGCAAAAGTTGGTTATTATCTTGGAGATGAATGTTTCCCGGATTAACCGGAATTCCTGGAAATTCTCCGGAATACCTCAGAATTCCTATGAGATTCCTATCAATTGTACACCAGAGTTGGAATTCCTATTGAATTCCCATGTGGTCAACCCCTCCATTGAAGTTTTAGTAGTGATTAACCTTAGGTAATCTATTTTTGCATATTGAAGTGATGATATATGAAAAGGAGGTAGGTATAATGAGTAGGTATCAGCCATAATATATATTTCAGGATATTGGAAAATGCTTTTGTTTATCATCTTTCAAAGCACACGAAAGGAAATATCTATATTATACCTAGAGAGGATGAGGAGAGAAGGCAAAGGTACAGGTATTGGAATTTTCTTTCAAGTTTCAGAAGTTCTTGAGAATACTTTCCCATAGGCAAATAATTTCATTGCTTAGCCATTCCATAATCAAACAAGTCTCAGTAGAGCTGTCTACATATCTCCAGATGGATTACAAATGGATGTGTTGACTGAGCTTGTAGAGTTTGGCTGACTGGTATAATTGCTAGTGATGGAATGATAAGCAAGATTTCTATCTATAGTAAAGTAAATGGTTGCAGACTTTCCTTCAATGTTTCAAATATGTTAAGGATGAGCATATGTCATCACCAACTAGGCAAATAGCTAGTCTTTCAATGAAATTTCCAGCCAGTAATTTAAGCAATTGCATGCCCTTGTCTTGAATATTATGTAAAACTTCTGATATTCACATTATTATTTCATTAACACTTGGTTTTTGTCAATGCATTATTGAAACCTTCATGAATTACCAACCATTGCCAATGTAACTATCTCAGTACCTATCAAAGTACATAATATGCTATTTCTGAACACCTCCAGAACACAATAATAAATAGTATTTGAGCAAACTGAGATGTTTATGTTCAAACCATGATGTTCAAAACCAAAATGAGTAATTTACTTCAGTCTCCTACACACTACATACTTGATAATGCTCAAGCACCAAGAATACAGAAATACTCACTGTTTATTGTTTTCTTCAAGGTGAATGTACCACTAATCCAGCAAAAAGTATCAATAAAATCTTTACTGATATCTGTTTTTCCAATATGACAATTAATTGGCTCTCCGAAATACTGCTTACTAGTCAACAATATCGAGAACCCAAGAAGGAGAACAACTGTTACTTTATAATGTAATTTAAATACATTATTATCGGCATGAATTTTCTCCAATCTCAATAGAGTCCTTAAAGATTGATAAAAATCTATCATTTCTAGGCTACAAAGCTACTATCATGAAGCACACGCCAGCAGTTGAATATCAATGATATGAATAATGAAACACGAATTCAACAAGAAAAAGCCACTTCACTACTTATGTTTAAAAAAAATGTTGAAAAAAACAGTACATTCATGATACTCATTTCAAATTCGTTTTTTGTAGATTGTAGTCCATTTGCACGTTTAAATGTCGATCGTGCCTACTAGTAGTTCAAAAGTAGGTTGGGGTTACAGGATATTGGGATTTAATCCGACACTTCTGTCCAATCTAATTTCAATTTCACCGTAGATTCGTCATGTCCAATATTTTTGCCCAATCGTTGAAATTATATAATATGATTTTTATTATGAACATCTATAATATGAATGGTGTATCTTATCGATATGAGAAGACATTGTTTTGCTGATTATTAAAATAATAACAAATAGCCAGGGAGCACTAGTAGACATAGTTGGAGAAAATATAGTACGCAGGTGAAATCCAAGGTAAAATCTTCATTATTTCAAGTATTTCTACATACGTGATCATTTTTGAAATAACTAGGCAACAACAAAATAAATATGGCAGACAGAAATATCTACAAGTGATCTACTACAAGTAAAAACCCATTCGAGTTACTAGTTACAAGCAGATGAGATGTGCTACTTTGCTGAATGTATAAGTCCGATAAAAAAGCGGGGACTACTACTTTCTTGTCTTCTGAAACGTTTGAACGAAATGAACAAGAAACTTTCAAGAACAGACAAACGTTTCGGCATTTTTAGCCACAGAACATCAACATTCTGATATCAATATTCACCAAACCCATTTATAACCATGTTCCTAGATTTTTCTTTAACGATATCGATCCTGAATCAGCATCTAGAATTTTTCGTTCATTATGTCGTTGGCCATTGTATCGTTAACATAACGATATCGGATTCTAACGTTATTACTGAATAGACCCCTAATTAAGTGAAAATGTTCCATATGAAAGGCACAGCATAAGGATTATACGACTCGTCTCAACTGCTATTCCAGAAAAACTTGTTTTAGCATGAACATTTGCCTAATTTACAGTTGCTTAATCTTTATGCTGTAATAAAAGTATGTTTCATTGTAAGTAATTCATATCAATTTTGACCCCATTCCGAACTTTTGTGCTATGAAAGTTAGTCAAATGAACCACTGAACGTATAGATATTTTTATATCACAGAAAACATGATTGGGCGGCAAGGGGCGGCATATATAGCCGGGCCATAGCTGTCAGCAGCGGATATGTGTCGGCTTTATCATCTCTCGCCAGTCATGAAAGTAGTTGCATGAGGTATATAAATTCATATACAGAGTGACCCATTCGAAAGCGTGTCACTCTCATACATTGTTCATTTATGGAAGGGTATTCACGATTGTTTTTTCGGAATGTGGAGGGAGAAAAAGTGTATTTTGGAGCTGAGCGGCGTCTATTTTTATAAAAAACCAAGGCCTACTAGATCACATTCAGAGTGCGTAATAGGAAGTTTTCGGAAAACATCCGCGTACACCACCAGAGTCGGAGGACTCTGAAATAGATTCGTACCAAGTTTCATGGAAAAATATCGAACTTTTATTCGAAATGGCAGCCCTCGTTATCTCAGTTAAATTAGTCGTGTATGCCGGTATGAATAGCCATAAATACAGGGTGATTCAAAAGTAAGCGGCATCCTTTCAGAGGCGTATTCCTTGCATGAAAATAAGGCAAAAAGTTCCTATTGATAAGGATCCGAAAATGCTTCCTAAGGGAGCTACGGCCCTTTGAATAGGACACCTCAAAGACGGTTTTTTCTCTATAACTTTAAAATCCTTCACAACAAATTTTTAAAAATTGGTGTACGGCATAAACATTCGATGGTAAATAGGACTCCGTATTCGAAATAATTTCCAAACGAAATCACAGTAACCTGAATATCCGGAGAAGAAGGGATATTTTTACACTTACCCTCTCCCGCATGTGACGCCCCTGAATGAAATTCTGAAATTTCGAATACGGAGTCCTATTTACCATCGAATGTTTATGCCGTACACCAATTTTTAAAAATTTGTTGTGAAGGATTTTAAAGTTATAGAGAAAAAACCGTCTTTGAGGTGTCCTATTCAAAGGGCCGTAGCTCCCTTAGGAAGCATTTTCGGATCCTTATCAATAGGAACTTTTTGCCTTATTTTCAAGCAAGGAATACGCCTCTGAAAGGATGCCGCTTACTTTTGAATCACCCTGTATAATCAGTTTTTTAGAGACGAATATCCTGTTTGACAGAGCCGTGCTTTTCACTGAAATAACGAAGGAACTGAAGGGCCACCTATACTTTTTTTTTTGAATCCCGACTTTGAAGTCGGGGGTCTGACTTTAAAGTCGGGGGTCCGAGATTAAAGTCGGGGGTCCGACTTTAAAGTCGGGGGTCCGAGATTAAAGTCGGGGGTCCGACTTTAATCTCGGACTTCATGGATAAGTACGAAACGGGTGTTCTCAGACCCATTCTATTATATATCATTGAATTTGTCTTTCTTAGCTCTATCCAAGAATGAAATTAAATACATTCGAAAATTCCGAGAAAATGATCGGTTTGGAAAATACGTCATCACTTTTGTTTAATTCGAATATCCTTAATATTGACAAAATATCAATATAACATATATAATTAGTTAATTCATAATGAGAACTGCGCATTGAAAACTTGATTCTCAACGTTTTCATAAGGCTTAGAAATTTGGCTATTTATTGAAGAAGATTATGAAAATAGTCCGGAAGGGTTAATAACTCATACCTACAAATGTAATCATATATCATTGAACTCATCTTTCTGAGCTCTACCCAAGGACGGAATGACATTCAGGGTAGTTCATTTGTGAAAATATATGGTTTGTATTGTAATCTTTCTGCACCCTTTAAACAAACAAATGAGATTCTTAGCTATTAAGTGGAATATAAACAATCACCCTATACGTACGATAATGATCGTACAGGTGTGATCCATTATTTGACATTCAGTGTACATCCAAAAAGGATGATTTTGACTGATCCTTATGTGATGATTATCCAATGGATGTAAAATTGTTGTTTGTACATCAATGTGTTTCTCGAGTACATGTAGAAAATTCAGGAGCATGTTGCTGACGTCAAACTGATGAGTAACAATGGAAATTATCTATTTCTGTCCACATATTTAACGAATATAATGTAGCTCCAGACTCCAGACTCTAATCTCGGACCCCCGACTTTAATCTCGGACCCCCGACTTTGATCTCGGACCCCCGACTTTAAAGTCGGACCCCCGACTTTAATCTCGGATCCCCGACTTTAGAGTCGGATCCCCGACTTTAATCTCGGACCCCCGACTTTAAAGTCGGACCCCCGACTTTAATCTCGGACCCCTGACTTCAATCTCGGACCCCCGACTTTAAAGTCGGACCCCCGACCAGCCCCGACTCTAAAGTTGGGATTCAAAAAAAAAAGTATAGGTGGCCCTTCAGCGCCTTCGTAGAAAACTGCATTTACGTACCCTTTACGTATATCTCAATCCCAAAAGAGTCACACAGACTGAAGTTTCCTACGTGAAATAATAAAAAATAATCGATAATTATTTACAGCGACTTTGCCTAGCTAGACTTAGACTCATATACTACAGGTACGAGCACTGCAAATACGTGTGGCTCATGCTCATGATACGTCCTTGCCAAAGCAATGGATGTTTGGTTGCATATATACCGCAATATTTATTGATACAGGCAATGAACTTCTTTCCGAAGTGGTGCAAAGTTACCCAGGCAGGGGCAAAAGTAACCCTAGTTCACGGTATGTGATCTAGTAAGCCTGGGTTATTAAAAAAATAGACGCCGTTTAGCTCCAAAATACAACAGTATATTATCCTTTCTCGTGAAAGGATAAGATACTGTGGAAATAGACGTGAAAATCGCTCCATGAATAACACATTTATAAGGGTGGCCTGTTTTCGGAAGGGTCACTTCATTTTTACTACTGGTATACATATACAGTGTGTGTCTCACTTCTAATGGAAACACCCCTGAATCTTTGATAATTGTTGAGTTAGGATTCTGGAATTTGCAGAAGCGAAAGGTATACTGGAAATACACACTATAACCCACTGAAGTCATCTTCAGTAGAATTCACTGCTCGCCAACAGCCATGGAACCACCCACATTTCCAGAAAATGATATTAGGAGGCAAGGTGTAGGTTGAAAATCACTTCGGATTCGTAATCCGGACGTCCAGTTCACTCGTTTTTCATATTTTTCCTGAACATTTTCCAGTTTTGGAAAATTAAATTTTGCCTCACTTTTAATGGAATTACTCCCGTATCTCACGTGATTGACTTGATCTTCAGCCCCTCCTTTTCTTCTACAAATTTCAGAACCCTACCTCAATAATTACGTAACGGGGGTGCTTCCATGAATACTGAGACAAAATTTGATTCTTCAGAACTGAACACTTTCTCAGGAGAAATATGAATAGTTAAGAATGTTAACTCTTGATTCCAAATCTGAAGGGATTTTAAACCTATCTTGCCTCCTAATATCATTTTACGGAAATGTGGGTGGTTCCATGGCTGTTGGTGAGCAGTGTATATAACTGCTGAATATGACACCACTTGGTTATTGTGTGTATTCACATTTTATCTCCTGCTCCTGCAAAATTCAAGAATACTAACTAAACAGTTACGAAAGATACAGTGGTGTTTCCATCAGAAATGAGACACACGCCTAAATGACCGGAATGAGGGCTAACAGTATCACTCTCAGGTCAGTGTCAAAGTCTAAAATCCAAAAATTTTGCAGGATAGCCGAAAAAGCTATTGTCTGTTTCATCGAAAATATTCGAAAGAAATGATAAATATTACGTATTATTACTCTCAACTTTACGACCAATTCTTTCATCGACGTAGAAGAAAATATCGTAGCAAGACGCCAAGTGACACGAAAAGAATAAGTATATTAATCAGCTCTACCTGGTGTTACGTAGTGTTCTAAACTGAAGTTGAAACCACCATGCGGCGCATTTTTTGCTATTCCATCAGTGTTTTTTTATATTGTTCTGGTGGTCGTTTCGCGACTTTTAGAAATCTGAGTTGGCAACACTGTACGACACTTAACTCAAAAACCCAAGTTCCGCGAATCCGCGATACGGAATACTAGTCACGGCCGTTATTAAAAGCCACTTGAATAATAATAAAAATAAAGTATTTTTTAATTTTCATCAATTATTAATATTCTTTATTATCATAAGTCATGAGACTCTCATGAGGCATAAGTAAACTCTCAGGACGCTTTCAATTAAAGTCTATTGCCTATTATTAATAATTAAGCACTGAAACATCTTGAAGTGAGTAATCATCATCATTTTATTCAGGAAAATTCATGTTTCTTGGAAACAATATTAGCGTGATGTTCTCGATATGGGTGCATGTTTAACATTGGAACGTGAAGAAGGTAAAGCAAGAAAGCGAAGTGAAGAGATTGATAGGCAGTTAGGAGAATTCGCTAAACAAGAAAATAATGTTATTAAAATACTACTTCTTGGTAAGAAGAACATCAAATCAGTAGACAACATTATTATTTTAATTATCCATTTCAGGTGCTGGCGAAAGTGGGAAAAGTACCCTAGTGAAACAGATGAAAATAATCCATGCAGATGGATTTACACATGCAGAACTCAGCAGCTTTCGACCAACAGTATTAGACAACCTATTGGCATCTATGAAATATGTTCTTGCAGGAATGGGAGCATTGCGAATAAACCTAGAACATCCAAGGAATAAAGCTCATGCTCAAAATGTTCTTGTAGCTAAGAGTTGTTTTGACATGAGCTTTATGATTCTACCTGGTGTGGCAGCTTCTTTACAAGTGCTTTGGACTGATAGAGGTGTGAGGTTAGCTGTTGCAAGAGGTTATGAGTATGAATTGAATGACTCTGCTCTCTAGTAAGTTCATTTCATTATTTTTATCTCAATAAAAACATATTTTTATTATACAAGGGAAAAAAGTTGTTGATTTTAGCTCCAGGTTGTGTTGTTTCCTGATGTGAAGCAGAGGAAGACAAAAAAACACAAGCTAATATCTACTATTTTCCCATGTATAATACACTATTTTTTTCTGTGAATAAAGGATGAGTCAATATTGAGAAAATATTACATATTAAAATCAGAAAATTGAAGGCATCAAATTTGAAGTTTTTAACAGGAATGACACCTGCCTTGCAGGCAACTTTTTGCAGGCATCTTCATCATTATTTTGAAGCAATCAAATATCTGTCAGTCTAATTCTATGATTTCAATTTCAAAAATTGCGAATTTAGTGGTTGTTTAGTAATTTACATAACCACAAACACTAGAGGAAGATAAAAGGACTTGAAGTTCTTTCTGGGAGATGGTGTATAGGCTTATTTTTTGAAACTATATGTGATATATATCCAGGAAAAAAGTACCCACTATTTTCCCAAGGGAACAACATTATTTATGAAAAGTGACATTTTAAAACATGTTAACAGAAATGAAATTTCAAACTCACAGATAAAAAAACTTGGCCATACAAATCATTCACATTCCATTATACAGGGTGTAACTAAATGAGTGTAAAACATTTGAGGGGGTGATTCCTCATCGAAAAAAAGATAGGATTTTTCATATAAAGAAACTTCATTGTAGCATCCCATATTAAGATAGAGCCCCTTGAAGGGGGTACATAAAATTTGTTTAAAATGTTTCTTCACAAGCACTGAAAAAGTTACAGGATTGAAATTAACCTGACACTTTTTTACTACCAAAAAGACACTTAGCAAATAATTTATTTGGTCTGCCCCATGGTTGTAAGGGGTGGAAAACGCAACCCCTAGATTTTATTTCCAATGTCCAAAAATTTATTTCAGAAAGCCTGTTTCATTCTAAACAAAAAATGTTCCTTGAATTTTTTGCCCAAAATAAACCAGTTCGCAGCAAAAACTTATTTTACGAACAATAACATACATAATATCACCATAAAACGAAAATACGAAACTAATTTAGTAGCGCGCTATTAGCGATAGTGACAATTAAATTGGTATCAAGCTGTCAGTTTGTAAATTTTTAAACTTGAAGTAATACTAATTGCGTGTATTGTTGTTCTGTTATTAATTTGTGAAAAAAATTGTTAAACAAATTTTATGTACCCCCTTCAAAGAGCTGTATCTTAACATGGGATGCTCCAATGAAGTTTCTTTATATGAAAGATCCTTTTTTTTTTTCGATGAGGAATCTCCCCCTTAAATGTTTTACACTTATTTAGTTACACCCTGTATATCCTTATTATTAGAGTCCCTGTATGTATAATTCCCTGTATATATTTGTCAGTTTTGTTGTAATGAGAGTACAGACACTATGACAAGCAGTGACGGAAGGCATAACCCCAAATTCTCAAAATGACTTTTGAACAAAGACATGGATATGCTTTTCCATGCACTTCGGATCTTCTATCCTCTACTGCCGCGGTGAAGGGTACATCCATATATCTTTCTCTGTCTTTATTTTCATAAAGAAGTGGCGTCTCATCTCACTGGCGAAAAGGGGTCATAGTTTGTAAATAAATTTGTTGAAAGTATTTCTCCATATACTTAACAAAGGGTATATGTACTTGCTGGTTAGAATGGGGGAAATGGAATAAATGAAAGAACTCGCTTCCATTTTTGCAATTCTCCACTACACAATTAGACATTTTAATTTTTGAAAACCTGAATTTTCAAATAATTCAATGTCATGTACGTTCATGAACTGTCAGTGCCCGCCAAATTGTTCATGTCATTTCAAATTTTTTAGGGTTATGCCTTCTGTCACTGCTTGTCATAGTGTCCGTACTCTTATTACAGCAAAAGTGTCAAATACATACAGGGACTCTACTTATTATTACCTAACAAATAACAAATATAAAATCGAATGTGACTAATTACCAAATAAATTCCAATGTGAATCCATCCTATTTAGAATTTTCGGTAATTTTGCACTTATCATGCCATGGGTTTTTTTTGGAATATTTTTTTTGGTACTTATGTATTTTTGTCTGAAAAACACATATTTGATAATGAAAATGTGAACAAACCACTATTTATCCAGATATTTCAAGAAAAAGTTCGAAATTTTGCCTTATTTTCCTCCTTGTGTTGGATGCATTTACAGGTACTTACTCTTTTTATTTTGTCATTGGACACTTTATATACTCATGATGTACTTCAATGACACATTTTAAGCTAGGAAATTCAACAGGAAATATGATTTTTATGGTGAGTTTTTCCTATTTAGTGAGCAAGCATACCAGATGACCACCATTTAATCCATAGGCAATCCAAATACGATATGTCAAATGTCAATAGATTGCTTTGGAATTACATTACACACGCCATCATTTCAAATGATATTCTTCCTTCTTTCCACTAAACATGAATAAATCACAAGAAAATCATATTTCCAGTCAACTCATATAATAAAAAAAATGTGTTCAACATTGTGTGATATATATAAATTGTCCAATGATGGAAAAAGAAGGGCAAATTGTTCTACAGGAGGGAACGAAGGTGGAATTTGTAACTTTATAGTGAATTATCTTGATAAATAATGGTTTGTTCACATCTTCATTATCAAATTTGTGTTTTTCAGCCAAAAATACATAAGTACCAAAAAAAATTTCAGAAAAAAACCCATCACATGATAAGTGCAAAATTACCATTTTTTTCTTTCATTTCCCATTGTGGGCATATGCTATGAGTAGTGATGGGTGATACCTGGGTACTTATGATTAAGGGCAAATACCTAGGAGCTGGGTATTTATGAAGATATATCATATATATGAACTTTTCAACAGAAAACTTGCTATTTATTACACTATTTTTGCAAGTTTAATGTCTCAAGACAGGTTTTTCAATTTGACCACCTTCTAAACAACCAAAAACTCTTAGATTGAACAACAGTTCATGAACTCACTCCCAGGAGTCTGGGATCTGGTATCTGGTAATCTGGTGCTACAGAAACAACACCCTTGACAAAAAAACACAATAAACAAGAGAATCTATATATAAAAAACGACCCACTTGAAAAACCAAATAAAACTTATTCATAAAAAAAACTGACTCCTATCTTATGTCAGAGGAACAAGGAGCAACGAAAATGTAAAACAAAACAAAAAACTGACTCTTCCAGTTTTCTCTTGTGAGTCTTGTGTAAGGAACAATAAAATAATGTATAACTTGAAAAATAAAACACCTATTTTATTCTTCATGTGAGGAACAAATACAAATAACAACTTGGAACATACTAACTTGAATAAATACCCTTAGGATAAGTACCCACTTTTGGGTGGGTATTTATCCTAAGGGTGAATACCTGGGTAAATACCCAGCTACTGGGTAAATACCCACAGCACATCACTAGCTATGAATGAAAAAGCTGATTTTACATACACATACATACTGTCTGTAGAAGAGAGAATCCTAAAAAACTGGAAACATGATTTTACCTAACTAAGCTTTATAGACCGTTGGCCCATAACACTAGGGGTGTCGATTATCTACGAAGGTATGCCCTTCAAGAGACATGAAGATTGAGTTGGATTATCGGGAAAAAAGTGGTTAGTTGGATCGGTACCCAGTCGCCCATCTCCCTAATCAATCAACTTCCTGTTGAAAGTAATGTTGAAAATTGTTTTATAGAAGAAGCTTTAAAATTCATTGGAATAGTCGCATCTCGCCAAATTAACCGGGCGCTAGCCGATTTGCATACGTCTAGGTCGGTCCCGAAGGGCGGCATACGGACCGCAAGTTACCATTAACCGACATTTCTCTCAGATTATTTACGATGGTATGCCCTTTGGTTAATTCCTTCATTTCGACCCATGAATCAATGCCATAACATTTGCATACAGTTTGGGTGGGCGAATTTAGACTTATTCGAAGGTCACTTCACATCATTGACCTGTATGTACAAGATTATGTACGAAGCTCCCAAATTTTGATCAAGGTTAGTTAAGCATAAACTATGTATGGAATAATGATTTGCATACGATTTGCGAGTTGCGGGGATTACATTTAGCCCAGTAAAATTAGCAAAAATGGCGGCAAAATTCGTTCAACACCCTGTAAGAGCTCAAGATATCGACAATCAAATTCTTTCTAACTTTAGAACTTACACAAAACTCGTCCCGATTTATCCGTTTCGAGTTATTCGAGGTCGAAGTTTCGAAAAATCAGTTTTTGGTTCAAAAACCACTAAGAAACTAATTATTATGTCTGTACGACGCGTCTGAACTGCCATCCTAAAATAACTTTTTTTTCACGGATATTTGCCTAATTCACTGTTGATCTCCTAATTCACAGTTGCAACTGTGAATTAGGAAGGAGAATCATTTTTTTTTTAAAACATCTCCTAATTCACAGTTGCAACTGTAAATCAGATGTGTAAAAAAAAAGTTTCCCCTTCCTAATTTACAGTTGCAACTATTAATTATGCAAGTACTCGTGAAAAAAAAGTTTCTTCAGGATGGCAGTTCAAAAGCGTCATAGAGTTGGCCTAAAAACTAAAAAAATATATTTTCAACTCAATAACCCAGTATAATAAATATTGTTACGTTATTTGTGTGCAGAAGCGAACACCACCATTTATTCACGAACTGATTTATTTCACGAAGGGGAACGAACATTCATTTATAACAAACATATAACTACTATTTATGTCGAACCATTTATATCACGCGGTATATGGCTGTCTCTCTGACAATCACTGACCACCTGCTGTCCGCTGTCCTGTCGTCCTTATATATAAGATGATTTGGCTGGCTATATGCTTGTCGAATGTTCCCGAAAATCATCAGTACCCTTCTTTTGTTCTCGAAGCTTCTCATAGAAAAGTATCTCTCTCTCTAATAGTTCCATCGATTGTTTTGAGATGTTTCTGTCGCTGCGACACATATTGGGTGTTCGAAAATATGCTGATTCATGTTAGAATTATTGGGATACTCGGGAACAATCTGATACGCGTGATACAGGAAGATCGTTATACGCCTTCTTGATGATGTTCGAACCCCTCTCAGGGGAATATTACAATATCGTTCATGAAAATAACAAAAAACATGGGATCCAAGATTGATCCTTTAGGAACTCCCATTGTATCTCCAAGAGGATCAGATTCATAGAATCCAACAAGACTATCTGCCGGTTCTGCAAATGAGATGCGCCCCCTGACATCCCCCCTAGAGTCATCCTCTATCATCCCCGGCCCCCGGCACTAGTAGTAGGTGCTAGATTCGAGCTTAGTGACCCCAAAACCTCCCTGAGAGCCCTTGGCACTCGATCATCCTGGAATTTCCAGTTTCAACTTTTTAATATTAGAAAAACTGAAAAAAATAGACTCCCTATAGCAAAATCGACGTATGCTCACAATACATTCGTATGCAAACGCTATTTTCTTATTCAGTATAACTGAATCTATCACCTGATTGAATGGCATACAAAATTATATAATCTTGATATACATATATAATCGATGATGTAAAGTGATCTTCGAATATGTCTAAATTCGCCCACCCAAACTGTATGCAAATGTTATGGCATTGATTCATGGGTCGAAATGAAGGAATTAACCAAAGGGCATACCATCGTAAATAATCTAACAGAAATATCGGTTAACGGTAACTTGCGGTCCGTATGCCGCCCTTCGGGACCGACCTAGACGTATGCAAATCGGCTAGCGCCCGGTTAATTTGGCGAGATGCGACTATTCCAATGAATTTTAAAGCTTCTTCTATAATACAATTTTCAACATTACTTTCAACAGGAAGTTGATTGATTAGGGAGATGGGCGACCGGGTACCGATCCAACTAACCACTTTTTTCCCGATAATCCAACTCAATCTTCATGTCTCTTGAAGGGCATACCTTCGTAGATAATCGACACCCCTAGTGTTATGGGCCAACGGTCTATTATTCAATATGACTATCTGAATCCTTCAATATTTTATTTTACAGTTTATTTGAAAATATGGAACGAATCTGTGACCCAAAGTATGTCCCAAATGCCACAGATGTACTCAGAGCTAGAGTACGAACTCAAGGAATAATAGAAACTCAGTTTCAAATAAATGATATGATTGTTAGTATGTATGATGTGGGAGGCCAAAGATCTCAAAGAAGAAAGTGGATATATTGCTTTGATGATGTTAGAGCTGTTTTATTTGTCATATCACTCAGTGGTTATGATATGACACTTCTTGTAAGTAAAAATTCCAGTAAAAATATGGATTATTTTCTTGATGGTTATTTTGAATAATACATTCAGAGGATCATAATAGGGATGCAGATTCATTTAAAAATGTATTGATTTTTGAATCCATTTTAATCAGAACCCTGAAAAATATCAAGGTAAAAATTAATCCATTCTCAAAAATCGAAAACCTTGCCAAATTTGTAAAAAAAAAATGTTTTTTTTCAGATTAGGTATCATTATGATATAAGTTGAGAAATATCATGAATGCAATGATAAATTATAAAATTTTATGAATAATGATAAAATAAAAAAAAAAATTACCCATAACCAAGAAATATAAGGAACAAAATGATAAAAATAATCCATTGGATGAATCACATGTTCCAAAAAAATCTATTAAACAATTGATTTTTTTTTCTCTGAAAGATTTATTTCAGAATCAGCATACCTAGTTCATAACGAATTACTCAGGGACTTGCTCACAACTGATGACCCACCGAAATATATATTTTGTTTATAACCTTTATTTACAGATGTCTCATTATAAGCACAGGGATTCTACAGGGTGTCCCTAGAAGGTCTGTACAAAATCTTAGCACATGGTCCTGAGGTTAAAATAAGCTGATTTGAAGGAACTCACCTCAGTCTAAAATAGCTCAATTCCCAAGATACCGGGTGGTGAATTTATACAAATTTAATCAATGAGTACACTCCAGTAAACTTCAAAAAAACAATTTTGAAACATCAATTTTTGCTCTGCTCATTCAACAAGTCATTCACTGACCAAATTACATCCATGAAGATAAGAACACACATATTTTATTCCAAATAATTTGAATATTCCTATTCAACATCCAACACTAAAAACCTAAATATTTCGAAAACGACTTACTTTTGCGAATATTCACAAGTGTACCTTTTTTGCTTGCAAATTTTCAGAAAATAATTTCCTCAACAAAAAAGTGATAAACTACACTGAGAAAATAGTTATGGCCATTGGTAACTATAAGAAGTGCATTGGCAAGCGCCCTCTAATGGCCACAGTGAAAAGGTGTCCATCCCAGAAAGCCCCAGGCTACCAATGTATGAAGTGGTACTTTCAAAATTGTTCATAGGTTGTGATAACTTCGATTTTATTTTTCAACTTCACCACTGTGTATCTTGGAAATCCAGCAATTTTAGACTGGTGTAAGTTGCTTTAAATCGGCTTATTTTGACCCAGAAATATGTGCTGAGATTTTGTACAGACCTCTTAGGGACACCCTGTATAAATCATAATAGCATCATAGTGGCATTTGAAATTGTGCCGTTCTACTTGCGTCTGCAGAGTCTGGGTCATAAAATGGAATAGTGGTGGGGACTTCGCTTAATCCTATGTCAATCAGCATGTCATAAAATGGAATAGTGGTGAATGAATCCGTTTTGCCCAAATATATCAAATCAGAAGAATCCAAGAAGCGCCTGCCTGTTAAGAAACGCCTAGGGCGCAAAAAACATGCAACAAATTAACAAATAATCCTTGTGCTGATAACTGCTTCTGTCGACTAAATTCTTCCATGAAATGGAATATTCTCAGAATCGTGATTAGGTTTTCTCAATTCAGAATTTCTTTCCTTGACTTGATTGAGATCAACTCACCATATCGGTACTGTACTATAATTTTCATGTATCTGAGTGGCACAGCAACCCGGGCGAAAGCCGGTTTTTTTATTCTGTTTTTTCAAGTGAATTTCCGGAAAATAAACTTTTTAGTGGAAAGGTTCATTTAGGCCAAGTGAGGTTAGAATGTTTAAAAAAAAAGTAGTCTTTCTTATGCAGCAGGGATAATATGTTCCTTCCTTCCTGAGAAAAGTACTGTGGTGGCATTTACTGTTGAAGCTGATAGTGATTCGCTATTTCAATGATGATTTTTTCAGGATCGGCCGTGAGTGAAGCACTCGGCCGAAAATTTTCTGTAGACTTGATTCCGCGTCAATTATAAGGGTATTGCAATTATTCTATATGATGTGAAAACATTCGTTATTACTGCCAATATCAGTGATTTGAACTTGCCGCCATTGCCCAAATCGCTCTGATTGGTCTATAGGAATCGCCTATGCATATGTTTGGGCAAAACGGATTCATGTTGTCGGTCATATCAATTGCGGCGGAACTCTCTTTAAATCTCAGGGTTTTTTGATTTGGGTCCACACTGTATATATATTTGCAGCAAAGAAACGAGCAGAGTCAGACAAACCAGTTTTATTATTCCTAAACTTGCTAGGTATCTGCAAACTGACAGATCAGGCACACTGCTACTCAAATAAACGTATTTCAGCGCAGTTGGAAACCACAAAATTCTGTTCAATAGCAAACACTTCGCTAGGTATAAAAGGAATTAATAGTCGTAGGTGACACTCTCTGATACGCAATCCCAAATTCACTCAGCTCGCGAAGAACGACTATTTCTTGAAATTCTGAATATACTTTTTTCGACGCTCTAAATAAAAACTGGCATAGGTACCACAAGGCAAATAGTAAATAGCTCCAGTGCAGTACTCGTGGGGTGATGATAAGCCCAAAACCAGAAATGAAAAGGACGAAATTGGAAAGTTGGATACTACCCTAACTCAGTTTCGCTACATCTCGCCCCCCCCTAAACTTGGTGCCGCCCTAGGCGGTGCGCTAAGTTGGAGAACAAAATAACTTCAAATGGGAAGCGTGAAAAATTCCCCGTTCTCTATCATCCTGGTCGTTTATTAGAACATAGGTGGCGTCACTAACCTTTTTCTTAATACGATAAGGTCCTGTGAAGAGTAATAGCATTTTTTTCGTCTCGGACTTTATCGCTGATGATACATTATTTGCACGAAGTAAGATTCTGTCACCCGGCTGGAAATCGTAAAATGGTTTCCCGGGATTGGCTGCAGCACGACGCGCAGCTTTTCCTCTTAACGTGGCTTCAGCTAAGATCAATTTTTCCTGGACAGGTATTTCCAAACCCTGATAACCTTCAGGCAGGTTGAATTTACCTTTTAACAACCTAGGGCGAGAAATGCCGGATTGGAGTTCGCAAGGAGCGAACCCGGTACTCTCGTGGACAACCGAATTCAACAGTTCAATAAAACGGGGCACCTCCCAAGCCCACTTGGAATGTTGCTCGTGACAATAAGTGCGCAGCAAGCGGCCAAGTTCGCGCATAACCCTTTCCGATGGATTGGCACAAGGGTGGCGCACCGAACTATATACAATCTGAATACCTTGAGCTTGTAAAGTTGTTTTCCAGCTACGAGATGTGAACTGAGTGCCGTTATCATGTAAAACTCGTTTAGGTATTCCAAAAGCGGGAAAGTATTCTTTCACCAGGCGATTCAACATAGCCTGAGTATTCGCTTTTTTCAGGGGGTATAAAGCCACATGTTTCGTAAATAAATTCAATACCACGAAAATATACATCACCCCTCCGCGACTGCGGATTAATGGCCCAAAAATATCCATCGCAATGATATCCTTCACTCCCTCTGGTATTATCTGCATTTGTGCAGGTTTTGGCAAACTAAAAATTTTTGTCTTTTGACAAATTTCACAATTTCTAAGCCTCCGTTTAACCGATCGATGCATGTTCGCCCACCACAATTCTGTTTTCAACGCAGACCAAGTTTTATAAATGCCAAAGTGGCCAAAAACTTCATGATACTTGTCAATGAAATCCGAAATAAGATGACGAGGAACACACAACAAATAATCTCCATCGGTAGTTCCATTTTTGAATAATACTTCATCCGATATTGTAAAAAGAGTTTGAAGTTTGGGATCCCTTGGCAATTTTTCCTTAATTTCCTGAAGTTTACTGTCTTGGTCCTGACTATGCCCAAAGTTATCTATCAAAGTGTGGAATTCTTTCGGTAATTTTAATGTGGTCAGTAACTGAAAACATTTATCCGTCGGCACCGGAAATCTAGCACAAGCGTACCTACTCAAGGCATCGGCTTGTAAATTTTCTCTTCCAGGGACAAAAATAACCTCAAAACGATATTCCTGTAATATCAAAGTCCAACGAGAAATTCGATCTGACAATAGCCTACATCGGTTGATGAAAGTGATAGCCTTGTTATCGACATAAAGGAAAAATGAACGACCGAGCAAGTATACTCGCCATTTCTGGAAAGCGAACAAAACGGCAAGGATTTCTTTCTCGGTAGATCCATACCTCGTCTCTCTGTCTAACAGCATACGAGATGCGTATGCTATGACTTTACGTTTTCCCTCAATCATCTGGAAAAGTATCGCTCCCACGCCTACGTCACTGGCATCTGTTTGCACACAAAAGGGCCGCGAAAAATCCGGGTGATATAAAAGGGCATCATCCTGCAACAGAGCCTTGAGTTTCTGGAAAGCCTGGTCATGCTCAGCAGTCCATCTCCAGGCAGTCGTTTTTCGCAGCAAATTTGTCAAAGGCACTGATAAATGTGCAAAATCTTTTGAGAACATCCTGTCATATTGACATAACCCTAAAAAACCCTGAAGCTGTTTAACATTCTTTGGCTTCGCATAATCCTGAAGGGCCTGGATGCGTTCGGGATTTGGCCTAATTCCGTCGCCGTTGACGATATACCCCAAGTACGATATTTCCTGTTGAACAAATCGACACTTACTAAGTTTGACAGTAAGTCCAGCTTCCCGGAGCCTGCTGAAAACCCTAGTGAGATGTACCACGTGATCTTCGAAGCTAGCACTCATCACCAAAAGATCGTCCAAGTAGGCCACCAAAAATTCCTGATAAGCTGGTTCAAAAATGGTATCAATAGCTCGACTGAATGCGCTAACAGCTGTCTGAATGCCAAACGGTAAAACACAAAAACGATAGGTTTTATTATCCACCATAAAACCTGTGTACTGTCGGTCTTCCTTGCGCAAACCAATCTGCCAATAACCATGCGATAAATCGATGCTCGATAAGAATTTTTTTCCAGCCATCAACCTAACTATTTCCGAAATAGGCCTCGGTAATTCGAAATCTGGTTCCATTACAGAATTTAGCCTACGAGCGTCCAAGCAAACTCGTACACTTCCGTCCTTTTTAAGGGTAGTCATCAGTGGGGAGATATATTTTGAGGGAGCACGCTCTATTATGCCCCACTCTTCCATTTGCATTAAAGTTTTCTGTACCGCATCTCTATGTGCTACAGGTATAGGATACGGCTTTACGAAAAATGGCGTATTATCAATTAATTTGATAGAATGGGTGTACATATAAGTTCTACCCGGTTTGTCTGAGAAAATCGATGAATATTCTAATAATAATTTCTCGAAAATAGCTTTATAATTTTTTGACAAGTTATTTTTCAAAATAAGTGATCGAAATAAGTTATTCTGAATGTTCGGACACCCTGTATAGCAAATATCCGAACTATTTTCACTTTTGACATTGATATCACAAACGCTCAAAAATTTGCAATGTATGCCTGGACTATCACCAACATTTAACATCGGTAAAAAATTACTGTTTTTATTCACTAACGCAGATATATTCAACGAGGCTGGACATTCGTGAATATCTGAAATTTCAGGTACAACAAAAAACTCGCCATTTATTTTTATTACTAGATGTTTCTCGGACAAGTTTATATTCACATGGAAAAAACGTAGAAAGTCGCATCCTAGAATAATGGGATATGTTAAATCTGAAATTACCAGAAATTCATGACTGATCTTTTTTTCATTTATAGAAAAAGGAATATCAGCTTGTAAAGTTACTTTTTTAAACTTAGTTTTGAATGCGCCCACAACTCGTATACCTGTACATTTAAAATGTGGAATATCACTATGAAAATTGGAAAATTGATTCCACACATCTTCCGAAATAGCAGATATTTGACTCCCAGTGTCCACCAGGGCCAAAAACCAAAAATCAAAAAATTTCACACATATTCTGGGTGAACGATCATCAAGGATTTCGTGATCAAAATTACATTCCTCTGTCATTTCTTCCATAGGGTTATTTTTTATTATTACTGTCGCCCCATTTCGCCCTACCTCCAAATCGGAGCTTATTCTTGGAGGCTTGGCTCGTTTTCCGAAAAATCATTGTCTAGTTCCAATTTAGATATATTTTGAGGATTTCTACTGTAGTTTTTATTAAAATTTTGGGATCTATTCATCTGATTACTTTGAAATTTTTTTGTATCCTGGCACGAACTACCACTATTTTGCACTGCGGAATTATTGCAAAAATTGTCGGCTTGCCGGAGCCTGTTCAGTGCTTGTGATAGATCATTGACTCCCACAAGTAACACTGAAATATTTGGTGAATAGTGGCGTGCAATAATACTAATTAATTGTGATTCCGTATAGGGGGGTTGAAGATGCTTAGCAAGTACCACATACTGATTGAAATGATCTGTTAAAAGTCCCTCACGGTATTTTCCGGACTCCAATTTGAGTTTCACTGTTAACTGCTTATCATCACCCCAAAAATGTTCCGTAAAAGCGAGTTTGAATTCTCTATAAGTTTGAAAACGGTTAGCAAATGCGTCCCACCAAGTTTTTGCAGACTTATTCAAATGACTATTAATTATGAGAGCAATTTTCTGAAATGGTAAATTTTGAACATCTAAAATATTTTCTAAAGATTGTAGAAAGTCTATCGGGTGAACTGATGCATATTCATTATCAAAATTTGGAAGAATCTTACTGGCCTCCACTATTGACATGTTTGGCAAAAGGTTATTATTTGTATTATTATTTGGGCTTGAATTAATGTTACTTTGAGCCATCATTGTGGAAACTACGGTGGTGACTAATCGCACTAAATCTTCTTGACTTGGTGGAGGATAATACATCTGTTGCGTTTGACTATATGAGGGTGGTGGCTGCATCGGAGCAGAAAAAGGAACAAAATTTGGTTGAGGTGGTGCCGCAGCAGCCGCTTCATCTTGAGTTGGATTTGCTGTTGCAGTGAAATTCCTCTCCCCAGATGGTACATTTTGAAAATAATTAGGAAAGGTCCTACCTTGTGATGGTGGAAAACCTCGAAAAGGTGATGTTGAACCTGATCCTGAATTATTGTTTGTCAGATTTTCATTTCTTCTTACTGCCCCCGTATGTCCTGTCTTCGGTGTATTACTCAGACCCATTTCTTCACACAAATCCAATGTGGCCCCACGTTGGGCGCCAAGTTGCGGCGGAACTCTCTTTAAATCTCAGGGTTTTTTGATTTGGGTCCACACTGTATATATATTTGCAGCAAAGAAACGAGCAGAGTCAGACAAACCAGTTTTATTATTCCTAAACTTGCTAGGTTTTGTGATATTAAGTAATCCAGAGAAGAAAATTCAGAAGAACTTTTCAAGATAATATTTATTTTAACAACTAAACTTCCATAGATACTCAACCATAACATACAGGGTCACATAATAATATAATTCACATCTGAGAGATAAAGCCTCATTTCATTCAACACTCCCACTCTTTATGACTGATGGGAATTGAACACCTATGATTTTCAAAATTCTCAGGAATGTTTCCTTTGGAACTGCTTTCGTGAATATATCTGCAGATTGTTCTTCTGTGGGGATGTATGAAATCATCAATGAACCATTTTCGACCAATTCTCTGATGTAGTGATACTTCACATCTATATGCTTGGTACGTCGATGATGTTGATCAGCATTCCTCATCAAACGTATTGTGCTCTGATTATCAACCATCAATATTGTAGGATGATCCATAGGAATATTCAATTCCATTAAAAACTGTCTCAGCCAAACAACTTCTTGAGCTGCTTCAGAAGCAGCTACATACTCTGATTCAGTTGTAGACCGTGACATACATCTTTGTTGACGAGAAGCCCAAGTGATAGGACCACCCGCCAGTGTGCTAATGTAGCCACTTGTTGAGCGTCGTGTATCCAAATCCCCAGCGAAATCTGCATCGGAAAAAGCTGTCAGTTTGGTTTCTTCTCCAGAGTACATGATGCCTAAGTTCTTTGTCCCCTGTAGATATCGCAATATGCGTTTCACAGCCGTCCAATGAGCAATACCAGGATTAGCCAAAAATTTACTGACTTGACTAACTGCAAACATTATGTCTGGACGTGACACAATTGCGAGGAACATTAAACTACCTACGACTTCTCGATAAGGAATTTCTCTCATTCTTGATTTTTCTTCATCATTTTTAGGACACATATCAAGTTGCAAGCTGTTATTTGGATCTGCAGGTACTGCACACGGTTTGCAATCTTGCATGTTGAACTTCTTCAGAATTTTCATGACGTAATTCGGTTGATTAATGAAAATTTGACCTTCACTAGTTCTCGAAATTTCTATTCCAATGAAAACTTCTGGTTTGCAAATTGTTATTTCAAATCTGGATCCAAGCTCTTGCAATATTCTGTCGATTAAACTTGTAGATCTGCAGAATAAGAGACCGTCATCGACATATAATGCCAAATAAACTTCTTCTGACTGAAATTCTGCATAGAAAACACATCTGTCTGATTCAAGTTGATGGAACTTGAAAGTTTTCAAGAATCCAACAAATGTTTCATTCCAGTTACGGGGCGATTGTTTCAAACCATATAAACTCTTTTGTAACTTACACACCAAATTGGAATTTTCTGTTATTAAGCCTTCTGGTATGTCCATAAATATTTCTTCATGCAAATCTCCATACAGGAAGGCGGTTTTCACATCGAACTGGCTGATGTTCATCTTCTTCATAGATGCTATTGCAAAGAGTGTTCGAATTGAATCATACCTAACAACTGGGGAAAATGTTTCATTATAATCCAACCCAGCTGTTTGTGAGTAGCCCTTAGCTACTAATCTAGCCTTATATCTGTATATAGAACTATCTGGTTTATACTTGATTTTGAAAACCCATTTGCATGGTATACTCTTACGATTTTGTGGCAATTCTTGTAATATCCAGGTGTTATTTTTCTTCAAGGAATCGATTTCTTCCTTTATTGCGGCTTTCCAATATTCCTTCTGATCACATGAGATAGCCTCATCATAAGTTGTGGGTTCATCAACTATTGCTGAACATGCAATTGCTTGATCGTCCGAATATCTTCTAGGTCTATGAATATTCTTACGATCTCGAAGACTTCGGCTTGCTCCCACTGTTTGTGATTCCTGTTCATTTCCTTGAATTTCGACTTCTGCTTCTAGGTCAAAAACTTCCTGTGTAGAAGTATTTTTCTCTTCTTCCTGATTTTCTATTTCCTCTCTTATTTCATCTTGATTGTTAGGTTCGAATAAAATGTGGTTATTTCCAGTATTAGAATCTCGTGCAAAATGTTCATTAAAGATCACATTAGCAGAAACTGTGACTCTTCTTGTGATCGGGTTATACACTCTGTAATTTGTGCTGTTTCCATCATAACCAACCAGCACTTGTTTTGTGGACTTGTGAGAAAATTTGGATCTGAATTGTTTGGGGATGAATGAATAAGCTTCTGCTCCAAAAATTCTCATATGATTCAATATAGACGGTTTACCTGTCCATTTTTCATATGGTGTTATCCCTTGGTTAGCTTTGCACGGCCTTCTATTCAAAGTATATACAGCAGTATTGACTACTTCTGCCCATAAATTATTGGGAAGTTTACTATTTGTCAGCATGGCTCTTGCACTTTCAGTGATAGACCGGATGTCGCGTTCTGCCTTACCATTCTGCTCTGGCGTATATGGTGAACTGGTTTCATGGATGATACCGTTTTTCTTGAAATGATCGAGGAAATGGTGATTCTTGAATTCTAATCCATTGTCACTCTTGAATATCTTGATGGAATTTCCGGTTTGGTTTTCCAAAAATTTTTCAAATTCCATGAATTTTGCGAAAACGTCACTTTTGTGTTTAATGAAATAAACAGAACGATAAGAGGAACAATCGTCTTTGAATAACACAAAATAATCAGCACCACCTAGAGATGTCGTTGGCATTCTTCCACATACATCAGCATGAATGTATTCTCCAACTTTGTGTAAGTTTTGTCTCACTATCTCTCTAAAGGTTTTTCGATGCTGTTTACCGTATTGACATGCCTCGCAAAAATATCCATCAACATTTCGAATTTTCAGTCCAGGGATGTTACCAGTATCCGCCATCTCTTTTAGAGTTTGAAAATTCACATGACCCATACGCTCGTGCCAAAGCATGACTGGGTTTGTGATCGCTGAATTTGCTTCCTGTTTTTCAACAATTTTGAACTCCATCACATAACATTGATTGCTTTGTTTTATGCCTTTTGCAAGCAGTTCATTTCCATCGAGTACCTGTATAGTACTATGATTGAAGATCACCTTGTAGTTTCTCTTTGTAGCTGCCCCAATTGAGAAGAGATTTTTCTTCAACTGCGGTACATACAGGGTATCCTCGAGGGTTTTTGGCACTGAACGACCATCAACCAGTGCTATGATTTCAATGGATCCAACAGCTTTAGCATATACGAATGAATTGTCACCGATCTGAATAGGAATTTCATGATCCAGTACATTCATATTTGAGAACCATTCTTCATGGAAAGTCATATGCCAAGATGCGGCGCTATCAGCTAGCCACACATCTGAATAACCATTGGTAGATACATTCTTCATTTCTGCGCTAAGAGCTTGATTTCTGTTCTCCTGTGTTTGATGTCTTGAATTATATCTTTCTACTGCTGCTTTCCTTTTTCTGCATTCTATTTTCAAATGCCCTCTCTTTTGACAATAATAGCATGTTAGATTTCTTTTAGTTTTATTGTTTGAATCTTCTGAGTCGCTTTGGCTTTTTGAAATTAGATTTTTACCTTTCAAATTTATTGCCGCGAATGCAGTTGCTGCTTCCTCTGTATGAGTGAGCTGAGTTTCCTCTTTCAGTAAACGAGTGGCAAGATTCTCGAACGTCTGTTTCGTTTCATCATATGAGTCCCAAGCAGTTATGAATGAGCCATATTTCGCTGGTAGACTGCCCAAGACCTTGGCAATTTTATCAATCTCACTCACTTTTTCATCCACATCGGTCAACGCTTGTGCCATTGCTTCAACTTTGCTTATATGTTTAGCAATACTGTCTGATTCACTCATTCTATAATTGAAGAATTCTTGTTTGAGAATGACCTTATTCACTGCAGAACGTTGTTCATGTATTATTTTCATTCGTTTCCACATATCAGATGCAGTTTCACATGACATGACCGTTTGAAGCTGATCAAATTCCATGGATGAAGATATTATCAGCATTGCTTTAGCATTTTGACTATCCCAGTCTTGAATCTGTTGTTCACTTGCATTATCGGCTGGTTTCAATAACTTTCCGCTTACCAAATCATGAACTTTTTCAGCTTTGAAAATTATTTCCATTTGGTACTTCCACAGTTGGAAATTGCTGCCATCAAATTTCTGTATGGAAAGTGATCTGACTTTGTCCATCTTATATTCTTTCACTCTACCCTGTGTAACACTTGTGAAACTTGCTATGTAGGTGATTTCCAATACTTGTGATGAACACCCAGGTTAAATTTGTCAGAATATGAAAAATGAATTGTATGAAAAGGACGAAATTGGAAAGTTGGATACTACCCTAACTCAGTTTCGCTACACAATGTTGCCGGATTGTGCTGATTTTCTTTAACATGAGGAAGAAAGTACTTCAAAGGAAGTGAGAAGAGACTATTATTTGAAACAACACAATCAAAATCGGCAAATAGAAACCTCTACTCTAGAAAATACTTTTGTCAAAACTTTTTCCCAACAGTAAATGCATCCACAGTACTTTTTTCTCGACTTCTTTCAGGGAAGAAGGAAAATATCCCTCCTGCATAAAAAAGGACACTACTTTTTCTGAACCATTTCCTAAAAATTATATTCCTCCGAAAATCACTTGAGAAAACAGAATTAAAAAAGCCGACCGTCGCAGGCATTGAACTCGGGTCGCCGACGTTGTATTAAAGTTGTTTATTCTATCATATATACAGGGTGGCCCACGGTCGATGGTACCTTAGACGTATACGGAAAACTGTACATTGGATTATCCTGAAAATTTGGTTACTCTAATAAGCGTTTGTGATCTAACGATTCAAAATATTTTCAGCGATGCAGCGTTGCCACTTTTACCAAAAAGTAGCATCATCTTTGTTATTTCATATGGAACACCCTGTATTTCATTGCGTTTTTAGATTCTTCTCGAAGAGCTGATTTCATCAATGCATCACACTTGGGGTCTAGCAGGAATTATTACAGAGATATAGGGTGTTCAAAATCGAGATTTTTCAACTTTAGGATTTTTTTGTGTCGAAACTATCTAATCTACACTAATCTTACACTGATCTTACACTAATCTTACACCTCTACCAAATTTGAACCTCATACCTTCGAAACTGTGGCAACCATGGCTTGTCTAATGCATGCATAATTCTCATGTTTACAGTATGAACACTGACATCTAGATGAAAACCTTTTTATAGTACATTCAATATTTTGTGTTTCAAAATTACCCCCTATCTGAAATCGATACTCAATAAAGTAAAGAAATCGTTCAATTATTTTTTTTAAAATATTTTTCTATAGACTGAAATCGATAATTTTTAATGAAACCCTAAAGCTTCAAGCTTCTTGATATATCCAAAATTCCCTAGCCCAAGTGGAATTTTTTTTCTGAAAATGGTGGCGCAGGAGATATTTTTACTAAAATCAATATGGCGACACTGTGACATCGATGACAGTTTGTTCGAGCAATCTAATTAAATAGAAGATTAACGAAGCACTAAGTTTTTGATGAAACATGCAAAAATTTTGATGTATCGCCAATCAGAATTCCTTTTAGTAATTCAAATTACATTCTTTCTCTTGAATATTCTTCAAAATTCTTGATAGGAAATAGTACTTTTTTTGAATTGACATATAAGTCAGTATCTATAGATCAGAAGCTGTAAATCATTTACGGATATGCAAGTAATGAAAACATTATACTATTCTTTTGTAAGATCGAAGCTTGAATACGGATCCATGATTTGGAATCCACACTACCAGGTTCATAGTGATAAAGTAGAGAAAGTACAGAAAAAATTCTTGAAATTCCTAATATACAAAACTACTGGTGTATATCCACCTAGGGGACAAAATTATAAGAAAACACTGGAAATTTTTGAATTCAGCAGTCTTGAGCTTCGCAGAATAATGATGTCAATAACATTTTTACACAAAATAGTACACCATGAAATTGATTGTCCAGATATTGTTTCAAAAATAAACTTTTATGTTCCACGAATTGGGTCTCGTCAAACTCAAAAATTTCTATGTAGTCGTGCAAATACAAATTTAATGTTGAAGTCACCTGTAAACATTATGTGTTCGAATTTTAATAAAATATGTAGAGACTGTGATATCCACCATAGTAGTCTGGGGCAAGTTTTGACATGCGTCAGACAAGCTCACAGGAGGTTTGTAATGAATAATGACGTATATTTTTTTTGTGATGTACTTAGCATTTTAGTAGTTGTTAGTGCAAAGTTATTAAATTCTTTTTATCTAGTATATTTGTTATGTAAGTATATGCATATAGTTTGTATGTATTTAATCAATCTATCAATTTGTTAGTTGAATTAGGCTTTGTTTATTCTAGTATTAGTTGATTTATACACTTGTTTTATGTTCGAGTTTCCGTCCTGTAATTGGCGCAAGCTGTTGGACGAAGTACCCTTAAATAAATAAATAAATAAATAAATAAATAAATAAATAAATAAATAAATAAATAAATAAATAAATAAATAAATAAATAAATAAATAAATAAATAAATAAATAAATAAATAAATAAATAAATAAATAAATAAATAAATAAATAAATAAATAAATAAATAAATAAATAAATAAATAAATAAATAAATAAATAAATAAATAAATAAATAAATAAATAAATAAATAAATAAATAAATAAATAAATAAATAAATAAATAAATAAATAAATAAATAAATAAATAAATAAATAAATAAATAAATAAATAAATAAATAAATAAATAAATAAATAAATAAATAAATAAATAAATAAATAAATAAATAAATAAATAAATAAATAAATAAATAAATAAATAAATAAATAAATAAATAAATAAATAAATAAATAAATAAATAAATAAATAAATAAATAAATAAATAAATAAATAAATAAATAAATAAATAAATAAATAAATAAATAAATAAATAAATAAATAAATAAATAAATAAATAAATAAATAAATAAATAAATAAATAAATAAATAAATAAATAAATAAATAAATAAATAAATAAATAAATAAATAAATAAATAAATAAATAAATAAATAAATAAATAAATAAATAAATAAATAAATAAATAAATAAATAAATAAATAAATAAATAAATAAATAAATAAATAAATAAATAAATAAATAAATAAATAAATAAATAAATAAATAAATAAATAAATAAATAAATAAATAAATAAATAAATAAATAAATAAATAAATAAATAAATAAATAAATAAATAAATAAATAAATAAATAAATAAATAAATAAATAAATAAATAAATAAATAAATAAATAAATAAATAAATAAATAAATAAATAAATAAATAAATAAATAAATAAATAAATAAATAAATAAATAAATAAATAAATAAATAAATAAATAAATAAATAAATAAATAAATAAATAAATAAATAAATAAATAAATAAATAAATAAATAAATAAATAAATAAATAAATAAATAAATAAATAAATAAATAAATAAATAAATAAATAAATAAATAAATAAATAAATAAATAAATAAATAAATAAATAAATAAATAAATAAATAAATAAATAAATAAATAAATAAATAAATAAATAAATAAATAAATAAATAAATAAATAAATAAATAAATAAATAAATAAATAAATAAATAAATAAATAAATAAATAAATAAATAAATAAATAAATAAATAAATAAATAAATAAATAAATAAATAAATAAATAAATAAATAAATAAATAAATAAATAAATAAATAAATAAATAAATAAATAAATAAATAAATAAATAAATAAATAAATAAATAAATAAATAAATAAATAAATAAATAAATAAATAAATAAATAAATAAATAAATAAATAAATAAATAAATAAATAAATAAATAAATAAATAAATAAATAAATAAATAAATAAATAAATAAATAAATAAATAAATAAATAAATAAATAAATAAATAAATAAATAAATAAATAAATAAATAAATAAATAAATAAATAAATAAATAAATAAATAAATAAATAAATAAATAAATAAATAAATAAATAAATAAATAAATAAATAAATAAATAAATAAATAAATAAATAAATAAATAAATAAATAAATAAATAAATAAATAAATAAATAAATAAATAAATAAATAAATAAATAAATAAATAAATAAATAAATAAATAAATAAATAAATAAATAAATAAATAAATAAATAAATAAATAAATAAATAAATAAATAAATAAATAAATAAATAAATAAATAAATAAATAAATAAATAAATAAATAAATAAATAAATAAATAAATAAATAAATAAATAAATAAATAAATAAATAAATAAATAAATAAATAAATAAATAAATAAATAAATAAATAAATAAATAAATAAATAAATAAATAAATAAATAAATAAATAAATAAATAAATAAATAAATAAATAAATAAATAAATAAATAAATAAATAAATAAATAAATAAATAAATAAATAAATAAATAAATAAATAAATAAATAAATAAATAAATAAATAAATAAATAAATAAATAAATAAATAAATAAATAAATAAATAAATAAATAAATAAATAAATAAATAAATAAATAAATAAATAAATAAATAAATAAATAAATAAATAAATAAATAAATAAATAAATAAATAAATAAATAAATAAATAAATAAATAAATAAATAAATAAATAAATAAATAAATAAATAAATAAATAAATAAATAAATAAATAAATAAATAAATAAATAAATAAATAAATAAATAAATAAATAAATAAATAAATAAATAAATAAATAAATAAATAAATAAATAAATAAATAAATAAATAAATAAATAAATAAATAAATAAATAAATAAATAAATAAATAAATAAATAAATAAATAAATAAATAAATAAATAAATAAATAAATAAATAAATAAATAAATAAATAAATAAATAAATAAATAAATAAATAAATAAATAAATAAATAAATAAATAAATAAATAAATAAATAAATAAATAAATAAATAAATAAATAAATAAATAAATAAATAAATAAATAAATAAATAAATAAATAAATAAATAAATAAATAAATAAATAAATAAATAAATAAATAAATAAATAAATAAATAAATAAATAAATAAATAAATAAATAAATAAATAAATAAATAAATAAATAAATAAATAAATAAATAAATAAATAAATAAATAAATAAATAAATAAATAAATAAATAAATAAATAAATAAATAAATAAATAAATAAATAAATAAATAAATAAATAAATAAATAAATAAATAAATAAATAAATAAATAAATAAATAAATAAATAAATAAATAAATAAATAAATAAATAAATAAATAAATAAATAAATAAATAAATAAATAAATAAATAAATAAATAAATAAATAAATAAATAAATAAATAAATAAATAAATAAATAAATAAATAAATAAATAAATAAATAAATAAATAAATAAATAAATAAATAAATAAATAAATAAATAAATAAATAAATAAATAAATAAATAAATAAATAAATAAATAAATAAATAAATAAATAAATAAATAAATAAATAAATAAATAAATAAATAAATAAATAAATAAATAAATAAATAAATAAATAAATAAATAAATAAATAAATAAATAAATAAATAAATAAATAAATAAATAAATAAATAAATAAATAAATAAATAAATAAATAAATAAATAAATAAATAAATAAATAAATAAATAAATAAATAAATAAATAAATAAATAAATAAATAAATAAATAAATAAATAAATAAATAAATAAATAAATAAATAAATAAATAAATAAATAAATAAATAAATAAATAAATAAATAAATAAATAAATAAATAAATAAATAAATAAATAAATAAATAAATAAATAAATAAATAAATAAATAAATAAATAAATAAATAAATAAATAAATAAATAAATAAATAAATAAATAAATAAATAAATAAATAAATAAATAAATAAATAAATAAATAAATAAATAAATAAATAAATAAATAAATAAATAAATAAATAAATAAATAAATAAATAAATAAATAAATAAATAAATAAATAAATAAATAAATAAATAAATAAATAAATAAATAAATAAATAAATAAATAAATAAATAAATAAATAAATAAATAAATAAATAAATAAATAAATAAATAAATAAATAAATAAATAAATAAATAAATAAATAAATAAATAAATAAATAAATAAATAAATAAATAAATAAATAAATAAATAAATAAATAAATAAATAAATAAATAAATAAATAAATAAATAAATAAATAAATAAATAAATAAATAAATAAATAAATAAATAAATAAATAAATAAATAAATAAATAAATAAATAAATAAATAAATAAATAAATAAATAAATAAATAAATAAATAAATAAATAAATAAATAAATAAATAAATAAATAAATAAATAAATAAATAAATAAATAAATAAATAAATAAATAAATAAATAAATAAATAAATAAATAAATAAATAAATAAATAAATAAATAAATAAATAAATAAATAAATAAATAAATAAATAAATAAATAAATAAATAAATAAATAAATAAATAAATAAATAAATAAATAAATAAATAAATAAATAAATAAATAAATAAATAAATAAATAAATAAATAAATAAATAAATAAATAAATAAATAAATAAATAAATAAATAAATAAATAAATAAATAAATAAATAAATAAATAAATAAATAAATAAATAAATAAATAAATAAATAAATAAATAAATAAATAAATAAATAAATAAATAAATAAATAAATAAATAAATAAATAAATAAATAAATAAATAAATAAATAAATAAATAAATAAATAAATAAATAAATAAATAAATAAATAAATAAATAAATAAATAAATAAATAAATAAATAAATAAATAAATAAATAAATAAATAAATAAATAAATAAATAAATAAATAAATAAATAAATAAATAAATAAATAAATAAATAAATAAATAAATAAATAAATAAATAAATAAATAAATAAATAAATAAATAAATAAATAAATAAATAAATAAATAAATAAATAAATAAATGAATAAATAAATGAATGAATAAATGAATGAATAAATGAATAAATGAATAAATGAATGAATAAATGAATAAATGAATAAATGAATGAATGAATAAATAAATAAATAAATAAATAAATAAATAAATGAATAAATAAATGAATGAATAAATGAATAAATAAATAAATAAATAAATAAATAAATAAATAAATAAATAAATAAATAAATAAATAAATAAATAAATAAATAAATAAATAAATAAATAAATAAATAAATAAATAAATAAATAAATAAATAAATAAATAAATAAATAAATAAATAAATAAATAAATAAATAAATAAATAAATAAATAAATAAATAAATAAATAATCAGTGCTTGACTTGACACACTACGCCTCTTGTCATTTTGAAGGGGCCATGAAGTAAAAGTGAATATTTAGGTCTTTGAAACAATAGAACAAGTGTTTCAAAGACCATTCATCCACGAATACTTTACCGATATTTAGGTCTTCAAAACAATAGAGCAAGTATTTCAAATGCCAGTTACCCACGAATACTTCACATTTTTTTTTGGATACTTAGAGATCATTTATTAAAAAAATGTTGAGAAATAGTAAAAGATAGGGTGTTCCATTGCAAAAAAAGTAAGTTTGTGTCGTATGTCAGAAAACCACACCCTCAAGTAATTCTCGGTGCAACATTATTGTTAATAACTTCTTAAAGATGAAATAAGGGGTCCAAGAAGTATAAATTTCCAAAATTGCCCTGTACCTCATAGGCGGGAACAATTACCGAGCAATGTCCTATGAAAAAGCTGATTAGTCCATTTTGAATTTCACAGCAAAACAGTGCATCCCATTTTGGTTGATACTTCGGTTGAGACTGACAAAAAAGAAGGAAATATCAGAAAACTTCTGAACCAGAAACACTACGAAATCTCAGTTTGTTATTCTTAATTCTCAATTTGATTGACTGATGAAAATGAATAAATCCTCATGAATATTTCCTTGTTATCAACTTCTCAAGTTCAAAGTTTGTACTTTAATTCTTAGAATCTATAAACCCAGCATGAAGTAACAGGAATTGTGACTGTTTTCTGAATAAATCTGCACGAAAGGCAACTTCTTATACATCATTGATTTCATGATTGAATTCAGAGAATTTCAACAAAGTAACATTTAGTGACGTTGAAGTTGAAGTTAGAAAAAAGTGACGTTTTTCTACGAACGTCAAAAAAGGTTTGCGTATTTATAACACTATGCGAAGTGACACCGTGTGCGAACTAGTGCTCGAAGTAAAACAATGCGCGTAGTGAATATTTCGCGCATTTCATGTAAACTATCGAGATTTTTGTATTATAACGTTTGTGGTCCTCAATCGAACAAACATCCAAAGAATCAGTTATTTCTAAATGTGTAACAATAATTAAGGCTTTTTAAGCTAGGTCAACGCTAGGTTTTAAGATTAGCTTAGCATATGGTTGAGTGTGATTTCAATTAGGTATAATCTAAGTTAGTTAAAATTTTAGTTAGGAACTAAACTGGAAATGGTTTGTTTAAATTGTTTTGAGGTGAGAAAAAATATGTCTACAGTTCCAAGTTTATTATAATTTCTGCACATTCAATTGATTGAGGAATGAAAATGGTGCTGTGTATTAGACACACAGTATTGTGTATAATTTTGTAAGCAAAAAGTAAATCAACTATTTCTCTCCTCTTCTTTAGCGATTGGAACTTGAACTCATTCAATAGAAGGTCATAATTATAGTTCCTTTCGGGGTAGACTTTTTATGTTTTTGTAAAATGAGTATTGTAGAAAACGCTGTACCGTTTGAATAGCAGAAATTGTTTATTGGTGGTACGGATTCCATACCTGACCGCAGTATTCTAGTTTACTTCTAACCAAACTAAAGTATAACTGACAAAGTGCTTCTAATGATTCAAAGTCACTACAAGTACGAATTAAAAAACCAAAGGATTTCAAAGCTTTGGAAATCATTGTTTCATAATGACTTGAGAAGGTAAGTTTGCAATATATATGACACCCAGGTCCTTGTGTTGTGTGACCCGTGTTGGAGATTTATCATTAATGACATAGTGGTACATGAGAGGAATATTTTTCCGTGTATACGTTATCACCTTATATTTGCTGACATTAAGCGATAGTTCATTTATTGAACACCAGTTTTTCAACAGATTCAGATCATTTTGTAAGGAAATGGCATCTGATAAGTCGTTAATCCTTCTGAAAATTTTCATGTCGTCAGCAAATATGAGGGAATTAGACTCAAAATTGAAGCATATATCATTCACTTATAACAAAAATAATAAGGGTCCCAAATTTGAGCCTTGAGGCACACCTGATGTTGCTATAAACTGTGAGGATTGAACTCCTCCGTATTCAACATAAAGTCTGCGGTTTTTCAGGTATGTACTCAATACATTGATAAGGTTTCTGGAGAATCCAAAAGATACTAGTTTATCTAATAACCTGCTGTGTGATACGCGGTCAAATGCTTTACTGAAATCAGTGTAAGTGTAAGTAACATCAACTTGGCATTTTGATTCTAGAGCATTCGAAACAAATTCCGTAAATATACAGAGGTTTGTCGATGTACTGCGACTTTTCATGAAGCCATGTTGGTTTTCTGTAATGAGGTGACGAGTGTGTTCATACATCAGGTCCGCCAAAAGAATCTCGAATAATTTCGAAAGAGCAGAAATTAGAGCATTTGGCCTATAATTTGTTATTTCTGTTGGTTTTCCTGATTTAAAAATAGGACATATACGTGAGTATTTCCATATATCAGGAAATGGTCCACTTCTAATGATCAGGTTGAAAATAACGACTAAAGGATCCAATAATTTGTCAATAGATTTTTTTAATAGCTTGGGTGAAATATTGTCAGGTCCAGATGACCACTTGTTCTTGAGCTTTTTGCAAGCATTGAGAATTTGAACTCGAGTAATAATTGGAACGTGTAAGTAACTACTAATTCGAGAACTATAATTTGTGACGTTTGTAGAAAAAGTGTTGTTTGCAACTCGTGCGTGAAATGAAGGATATCGACTATTTTTACAAGTATTTGAGTTTTATTTTCAATTCAAGTTCATCAAAAAATGTGGCACTGTTGTCGATCCGTATTTATTCATATGAATCGTTTATTCCAATTAACCATCAATATTAGCAATATCTCTCACTCTATGAATTGTTCATTCTTTACACATGACTTTTTTTTAGGAAGATCCCAGTGTTAACAGACTTGAAGAAAGTTTGAACTTGTTCGGACAGATTGTGAATAATCCTTTTTTCAGAGAAGCCTCATTCGTGCTGTTTTTGAACAAAGGACCTCGCACAAAACCATAGGGAATTGGCCCACAGTGGGATTTGCCTGAAATTCACATATGTTATTGGTATGGAGTTTCTGATCAAATGTTTTCATGTGACCAATCCTCTAAGACAAAAGATTTAGCTCTCAGGGCCGTATTTAGTATAAGTAGGTGCCAAATAAACAATGACACTTTTTTTTTCAAGCCCATGATTTTTGTATCTCCCATTATAATTTAATTGAATGAGAAATGTTGCGAAATCTTGGCATTTGTCTTTTAGCACAAGTCCTCTGTAAAACATGCCTTGTCCTAAAGGACCGTATTTAGTAAAACTGTATTTGCCAAAGTGCCGAATCGAATTGATTTTGTTATTTCTTTCTTATTTCTTGTCCTATTTCAGTGGTCGTTTGATTAGATGAATGTAGATTTCTTTGTGGTCACCATCTTAATATTCAAGAAATATCGGTTTCAACTTTGTTAGTAATGAATCAGATGAAGTTTCAATTAGATAGTAGAGTTATATTTATATTATAGTGTTAGGTAATTGAAAAAGTAAATGACCGATTTCAACAATCGAAACGTGTTCTTATCTTTCCCTGTTACCATGATTCCTAAAAAGCTACGAGAAATGTCCTACATAAAGATTAAATGTTAGGCCGACCATCTTGAATATTAAGATGGTGACCACTTTTGTTATGTGCACAAAGAAATCAACATTCACCTATCAAACAAGTAACAACCACTGAAATAGGACAAGAAATAAGAAAGTAATAACAAAATCAATTCGATTCGGCACTTTGGCAAATACAGTTTTACTCTTCGATCATAAAATTGTTCGGAGGTTTTACTAAATACGGTCCTGTAGGACAAGGCATGTTTTACAGAGGACTTGTGCTGAAAGACAAATTATAAGATTTCGCAATATTTCACATTCAATTAAATTATAATGGGAGATACAAAAATCATGGGCTCGAAAAAAAAAGTGTCATTGTTTATTTGGCAGCTATACTAAATACGGCCCTGAGAGCTGAATCTTTGGTCTTAGAGGATAGGTCACATGAAGACATTTGATCAGAAACTCCATATCAATAACAATGGCGAATTTCAGGCAAATCCCACTGTGGGCCAATTCCCTATGGTTTTGTGCGGGGTCCTTTGACTTGTTCAGGGAGAAAATTTTATATTCTAGCAGACATTTGAGGCTTTATTTTCCAGATTATAGAGGTGAGTGCTAAGTTGAAAAATGCAATTGAACAAAAGTTGGTTTTCAAGACAAGGTGCTGAAATGATAATTAAATCGGATTATTATTAATATGTAAAAAACGCTTTCGTCCATTTGAATTAAATTAGTAAATTTATAATAATAATAATATTCAATAAGTTTATTCAAAGAACATTTTCCATAATAAGAGTTATAAATATATAGTGTATTGAATAAACTGAAGGAAAACCTTACGAACTTGTTGTAAGGATTGTTGAATACAAATACAAATCAATCAATATAATTGAATTACATATTTCATTTCATTTCACGGCACACGTATTGTTTTTTCAATTTTTTTTTATTCATCCATTTTTTTTTCTTTCATATTCGATCTTTATATTTCCTATCATTATACGAGTGAGCCATTGAAAACGAAACAGCGGCTCTGTAGGTCGGCAAAACCGGATTATGAAAAGAATCTGAAACACGTCAACTACATTTTCGAGGGGGACATCGTTCTAAAATATTATCAGCCCTGCGGCGTTGCCGCTTTTAACGAAAAGAAGCAACAACTTTGTTATTTCAAATGGAACACCTTGTATTTCATTGCATTTTCAGATTCTCCCCGAAGAGCTGATTTCATCAATGCATCACACTTGGGGTCTAGCTAGAATGATTTCAGGGATATAGGGTGTTCAAAATCGAGATTTTTCAACTTAAGGATTTTTTTGTGTCGAAACTCTTCATTATTGATCAAAACGGCTTTTATGTCCTCATCTCAACTTCTGATTTACTATCTACTGACATTTAATTGTAACAGATACAGGGTGATCAGAAGTCTAAATCTTGAACCACCCTGTATTTGTTTCAAATAAATGTCAGTAGATAATAAATCAAAAGTTGAGATAGGGACATGAAAGCCCTTTTGACCAATAATGAATAGTTTCGACACAAAAAAATACTAAAGTTGAAAAATCTCGATTTTGAACACCCTATATCCCTGAAATCATTCCAGCTAGACCCCAAGTGTAATGCATTGATGAAATCAGCTCTTCGGGGAGAATCGAAAAATGCAATGAAATACAAGGTGTTCCATTTGAAATAGCAAAGTTGTTGCTTCTTTCCGTTAGAAGCGGCAACGCCGCAGGGCTGATAATATTTTAGAACGATGTCCCCCTCGAAAATGTAGTTGACGTGTTTCAGATTCTTTTCATAATTCGGTTCTGCTGACCTACAGAGCCGCTGTTTCGTTTTCAATGGCCCACTCTGTATATAATGATTGATATTTTGGCTCTCAATATTTTATACAGTGTGACCCACTTCTAATGGAACCACCCCTGTATCTTACGTAATCGTTGGGTAAGAATCCTGAAATTTGCTGGAGCGAGAGATATACCAAAAATGCACTCTATGACCAAGTGGGGTCATCTTCAGTGATATACACTGCTCGCCAACAGCCATGAAACTACCCCAATTTCCGGAAAATGATATTAGGAGTCAAAATAGGTCGAAAATCACTTCAGATTTGGAATCAGGACGCCCAATTTACTAACTATTCAAATTTTTCCTGGAAAATTTTCAGTTCGGAAAAATGAAATTTTGTCGCATTTTTTATGGAAGCACTCCCGTATCTCACGTAATTGACTTTATCTTTGGACTTTCTCTTCCCCCGTCAAATTTCAGAACCCTACCTCAATAATTACGTGAGATACGGGGGTGCTTCCATAAAAAAATGCGACAAAATTTTATTGTTCCGAACTGAAAATTTTCCAGGAAAAATTTGAATATTTAGTAAATTGGGCGTCCTGATTCCAAATCTGAAGTGATTTTCGACCTATTTTGACTCCTAATATCATTTTCCGGAAATTGGGGTAGTTTCATGGATGTTGGCGAGCAGTGTATATCACTGAAGATGACCCTACTTGGTCATAGAGTGCATTTTTGGTATATCTCTCGCTCCAGCAAATTTCAGGATCCTTACCCAACGATTACGTAAGATACAGGGGTGGTTCCATTAGAAGTGGGTCACACTGTATATAGTATTTAAATATTAATAAGATCAGCAAATATTTTCCTTGTCCTTTCCTCTAATGTCCAATTTTTTATTTTGATTTTATAGCACCTAGGTGATTTTATTTTTTTGATATTCAGAATTGTATCGAATAAATAAGGAATGGAATATCCATAATTCCTTTGTCCAATAGTTTTATTTGTTTTATATTTCAAGGTTATTACAGTTTTATTTCTTGTATCATGTATATGACTTTTGAAATTAATATCATTTTTATTCCTGAAAATGTGAATCAATAAATTATAAATATATATCTGATTCATATTCATTTTTTAAAATTCTTTATATAATAAATCTGTAGGATATAAATAATCTTTTCCATGAATAATTTCAAATACCAATTTTTGGATACTGTACTCAAGCAAAATATATCATTTTGAAATTATTAATGTTCAATGCATATTTTAAACGTTTGAATTTAGGAATGAGACATCTTATTTTCCTTGTAACATAATCAACATGATAATCCCATTTTAGATTATTATCAATCAATTACGCCAAGGTATAATACAATGAGTTTCTTGAATGTTAATTTCACGATTGATCTTGTTATTACCTAAGATTGGCTGAGAATTCTGATATGATCTGAATGTCATGTATTTTGTTTTTTCGAAATTGATAGTCAACAAATTATTATCAAACCAATTTTTGATAACATGACTTTTTGGGTCGCTTTTTGGTTTCTCGATTTTTTCCCGTTTGACTTTGCTCTCGAGGGTTATAGAGTTGAGAAAAGAGTCAAAGTCGTTCAAATTCGCTCAAATTTGGATGCATAGAAAATCAAAATAAAAATAACTCTCCATTTAATATTTTGGATCTAAGAAATGAATTTGAAAATGGAAACTTTCAATTTTTTTAAAACTGATTCAAAAGGTATAGCTTATCCATAGAAACAATTCCTTAACGTTGTGTTGTATTATTTTCAAAGCAAACAATATTTATTAACTCCAAACTTGTTAGAACTAAATGATGATAATGAAAAATCTGCATTCTGATGCATACTTGAACACTGTATACCAATTCACTTTGACTTAATCCGCTATTAGGCTATGGCCGAGAAATCATGAATCACCCTGTATATTATTTTTAAGGTCCAGATAAAGATGTCGACCGGGGAGCTCTCTTCATTCAGCACAAGTTCATATTGAGAAACGGTGATTCCAGAAAAGTATTATATCCTCATTTCACTACTGCCACAGACACAGCCAACGTAAGAGTTGTTTTTCAGTCTGTCATGGAAATGGTGATTTCTAGTAACTTAGGGCAGGTTACATTGTTGTAAATGATTTTAGCAGATTGTTAAACACCACAGGAGTCTCCCTGTAGTGAAATAGCCCAGGAACGCAAATACCCGTACAGCACCAGCTGAATTACAAAATCCTGTTTTTTCCATATCTTTTCAATGCGAATTTCAGTTGAACAAAACAGTTGTACAAAGCATAACATGCTCCACAACTTCTTTATTTGGAACTTTTCACTATCTCTGAAAGGAACCTAGATTCGTTTTTTGTTATTCCTTTTGAGAATGTGTGAAGCATAATAGTTATTTATATACTAAGTGCGTTATACCGGGTGTAACAGGATCATGGTACACCCCCCGTATCTCCGTTAGTTTCAGAGGTAATTGATTGAAATTTGGGATATCCCATATACATAATACTTTCGTTTTTTAAATGGAACACCCAGTATATTATTACAGTTCTGAAATCTAATGCTAGAAAAATCGAAATCCCGTCAAAAATACTAAATCGTAATCGATTTTCGGGTAAAACTCAATTTTTTCAAATGGAACCATATTGGTACCGTGGCACCATTTAATAGTACTATTAATAAGCAGTGTTCATTTAAAAATCGAGAGTTGGTAACACTTCCGGCGGAACCGGAACTGGTAAAAAATCATTTGTAGGTCAAAAAGTGTATATGGGATATCCCAAATCCCAATCAATTACCTCTGAAACTAACAGAGATACGGGAGGTGTACATGGTATACAGTGTGACCAATTTCTAATGGAAACACCCTCATCACCAGTCATCTTCCGTGCTATACAGCCATGGAACCACCCCAATTTCCGGAAAATGATATTAGGAGTCAAAATAGGTCGGAAATCACTTCAGATGCGGAATCAGGACACCCAATTCACAAACTATTCATATTTTTCCTAGAACATTTTCAGTTCTGCAAAATTAAATATTGTCGCACATTTTACGGAAGCACATCTTACGTGCCAACCAATCAAGGGGTTCAAACTTGAACGATGGAAACTTGTTATTTTTTAGACCTCTAATTCGGTTTTCTCCATTCACTCTTTTTTCCACGCCCTGTATGATGAATATAAATTTGTCATACATCCAAACTTTATGTACCTATTACTGAATTACTGAACACACGAAATCGAATTCAAAATGTTTTTACTAAATTGGCGAAAAACTATATTTGGAAATTCAAGGAAAAAACTCACTTTGACTTGCTATCACTAAAAAGTAGATATCTGAAAATTCGAGTGTAGGAGGTCTTCCTCATCCATCTCCACATCATTTAGGTAATTTTGCACTTATCATGCGATGTGTTTTTTTGAAATTTTTTGACTTCCTATGGATATTTCATGATTCAACATGACAATAAATGATAGTGTAGAGATCGAAGCCTTCAAAATGACCCACTCATTATCATTGTTGGCTTTATGAATGTCCAAATATATTCACGTAAAAACAAGGTTGGTAGATCGTGTAGTTCTAAAATTGTTCTATCCGTCATTCGGTTGCCCCCTTACGAACAACCCTCAGAGGTCTTCGAGAGTCTTGTGCGAGCAAGGAATGACGGGGGCCTTACCTTTTAACGTGTGATCCCAAACACTTTCTTGGACCATCAGAAAAATTTCTGCAGTCGCTGGGAATTGAACCCACGACCGGCAAGCGAATGCGGATTAGAGACACTCTGTCCGCACGGCTACCTGGCCTCAGTTCATTCAATAGAGTGACCCGTTTGAAAGCCTCTTGATTTTGACGATTGTTTTGTTTTTTCAATTTGGAGGGGGGAACGGGCTGGAAAATCCAGGATCCATATTAGTGATTTTTTTAGAAAAGAATACTCGTTCTCCACCGGAAGTGGCGTCCCCTGAAATAGACCTGTACCAAGTTTCATAATAATATATTCAATATTAACTTGAATGGATTCTGATTTTCAGCCTAAGAATCAGCATCTGATAGGGCTCGGCTTCTAAAAAAAAAAATAGACGCCGCTTAGCACCAAAATACACCTTTCCAGTCTCCATATTGACAAAAAAATTCGTCAAAATCGTTTCATGAATAAAAATGAGGGTGGTATGCGGTACAGTGCCTTGAACATCTCACGCCCTTTAAAGAGTGTGGACATGTTGGTAAACAGCTGAACACAAATATGTTTTATAAGAAATGGAATGTCACTTTTTCTGTTCCCCTTCAATGAACGAGTGCAGAAATTATTTGAAACCCTAACAGTGGCGTAACTCCTTCAGAAAAACAATTCATAGTTTATGAACTTCGTATTCGTAGGTAGGCTATATTAATTTTCGAGAACTTTACCACCCTGTATCTCAAAAGTTACGACGTTTAAGTCATACGTTCATATAAAACTTTCTTCTTAGAATGAGCCCAAGAATCACCTCCCCAAATATTGACATTCAATTATAAAACACTCTGTATATTGACCTGCCAATATCTTGGAAAATTATTTTTTCTACAAGCGTGCGTGATTCACCCTATACCCGCACGCGATTTAGTTTGGGAAGTGTCATTTTCCCGCAACAGAGCGGGAAAATTTTCCCACACTAGTGCGGGAAAACAAAGATATGATAAAATCGCTAGTATATAAGTGGTTGGTGATGGAATATCAAAGTTTGAGTTTGTTTGTTGCAGTATTAAGTATGTATGTTCAGAATCATCCATCAAATTGCACTATTTATTGTAAAAATTAAGAAATATTGAGAAATAAAAATTGATTATTATAAAAAATCCCCCTATAGATTTGGATTGATCTGACGGGAAACGTCAATTCGTCATGCAAATCAAACCTCAAATAAGTTTGAAATTGTCGAAGTGACAGACACAGCGTTACTGTCATTTTCGATTCAGTGGAAATGCCACAATGTGATCAAAAACTTCTAGCTATAGGGATTTGATACAGATGCGTTATCACCAACGAAGTCTTAAGAAAGGTTTGAGAAGCCATACATACGCGTTTTATTGAATGGTGCAACAATAAAGAAATGAAAAAACCGAATGAAGAATAGGTATTTTTGGCTCATTTCATAGAAGTGTCTGGAACCTAGAGACCAAACTCCTAATGGGCCTGCTGCCTTCCGCAATGAATCAACATAATGCGTCAAACTGTAAGTTCACAATAGCTATTACTAATAATTAATAGATAGAGAATATATATCTCTTGTTAGTTGTTCCTATTTGCTTGAACAATTAATTGAACGATTCAATCAATTTCCTACGCTTGTAAAAAAAATATTGTTCCTAACTCATGCGGAAAGTTTCTTTCCCGCACTCGACTGCTTGCCCGAACTCCGCTTCGCGTCGTTCGTGTCAACGGCAGTCACGTGCGGGAAAGAATCACTTTCCGCACTTGTTAGGAAAATTACTATTCTCTATCTGGTTTTCAAAATGTTTTCAACGTTTGAAGTTTCAGAAAAAGTCATTAGGAAGAAAATGACGTTTCGAATGAATTTTATTCAATTGCCAGTCTAGTTTGCATACGAAATGTCCTTTTCATACTATCGATGGGATATAAGAGATATCGGAAATACCATTGTTATCAAAAAGTTGAAAATGCAAATAACTCGAAGAACGAAGAACTTTTACTGAAACGATTATTTGTAATATGGATTGATTCCACATAACGTGGACATTCATTTTTGTCCTAGATACCAGTGTTGCTCTACCGAATCTGGTCAGTAGTAGTTGGTCTTTGACAAATAAAGAATATGTAAAATTTCATAGCCGACCGAGCGATCTTGATTGGTGAGATGGAAAAAACAGTATTTCAAAAAGGATAAGGTGAATAGTGAGTACACAGAACCAGTGCATAACTATATGAAATACAGCAATTTGCGAGCAGCGTCAGAAAGTGGTACTGCTATACTCATAAATAGAAAATATATTCCGCATAACGTGGATATGATTATTTGTCAGAGATACTAGAGGGTTATTTCATTCACATTATCTGTGAGATCCAGTTGAAGTATTTTGGTGAAGGTGGGGGAGGCAGCTACGTCAATATTTACCACATTGGAATTCCTATTTCTTTCATTTTATCCACTGTACCCAGCGAAAACCTCAGGTTCTTTAATTTGAATCCGAAAGAAAAATATTTTTTGTTTATTTATTTTGTATTGTCATTGTGTAAACCTAATTGATCATGACTATAAAAAATAAAAAGATTAAGTTGTTGTTCATGATGCATGATTTGACCTCTGTTTCGTTAGGAGAAAGACAGATTACTTCATTTGATAAAAAAGATCCAATCATCGGAGTATTGCCACAATCTCTGCTCTAGGAGGTATCAGGTGTCATCATATCAGGAATCGTCAGTTCCTTGAAACCTGGATAGATTTGTTACCTAGAATCAGATTTCTATAGTATGTTTCGGATGAAGAGAGATAGCTGGAGCCATACAGCAAAGAATAGTATAGGTTCTCTGCATATACAGTGTGGAGACTTTAACTGGAATGAATTCGTTAGCGGGAAGGTGAATAATTTTCCTAAAAATACGTCAACGATTTGATGTATTTACTGACCTTTTGCAAGCAATATCGTGAATATATCCCTCCAGGGGTAGCTGAAACCACCCTCAACATGTTTTTTTCAAATATAACCCTATGGCTTGTGACCCCTCATTGGAAAGCTGGTTGAAAGATGAATCCAGCGTACTAGTCAAATTTCAGTTTCTCATATTTTGAAAGGTTGCACAAAAGTGAAATGTAATTTTAAAATTCATTTTTTTTCATCGTATCAATCGTTCAAAATGTGTGTTGAACAATTGATGGCAATTTTTTGCAAAAACTGCTATCTGCTATTGTAATCCAGTGTTTTTATAGAGCCGCAAAAATTAATTTTGTTTTTTTTGCTGTATTCACAGTTCGAAACGAAGTGTTGTAAACTGGTGGAGATGCCCTATATCACTGTTACTAAAAGATGAAATTTTGATGAAAATACGTTGAAAATATATCAAACTTCGAAATTATATTTTGATTATATGCGACCCCCAAACGTACCGCAAACTGAAATATGATCAGTACGCTGGATTCCTCTTTCAACCAGCTTTCCAATGAGGGGTCGCAAGCCATAGGGTTGAATTTGAAAAAAACATGTTGGGGTTGATTCCAGTTACCCCTGAAGGGTTATATTCTCCATATTGCTCGCCAAACGTGTCTTGCGAATTTTCAGAAAAATCATTCACTCACCCAGAAGTGAATTCATTCCAGTTAAAGTCTCCACCCAGTGGATCCAAAACATATTGTTTGCGGAGCCTTTCATCTGGAAACATGAAATTACCTGAATAAATTCTCACTTTCCTAATCCCTAACCCTACCATTTCGCAACCTTTGTATATTAGTCCGTGTATTTCGTTCATCGACGTCCACGCTATTGATTGGAAAGTCGAGTGTTTCCATAATATTCTCCATCTTTTACTCCGTAAACAAATATTCAACTTTAACATTAACCACGTTTACCAACGATGGAGTTGGTAAACCCAAGGGCAGGTAGGGGAGGTGTACCCAAACGGAAATGCGTCATGGATAAACACAATGAAATTTAATGGGATCATCAGCTCTAACCATGTGAATGAAATATCCTTTAGGCAGCTATTTCGCTGATTCGCTCTACCAGAGCTCATCAGTGTAAGTGTTAGTCTCTGAAAAATAAACATAGTACCCGAAACTATATACGGCCGTCCAAACGATCTCAATCGGTAAGATGGAAGAAACGCCATCTCTTTATATTTATATGGCCAATAAAAATCACTAACTTACTTACTTACTATATACAGGGTGTAATTTAATCGATGGCTCAAAATATAGGATATGGGTCCTTAGCTCATTTTGAGAAGAAAAGTTCATATGATATGCACTTAACCTCATAACTTCCGAGCTATAGGGTGTTGAAATTCTATTTTCTCCTTATTATTTGTTAAGAAAACTTTCACTAGAATAGGGAACCAGCCTACTACTTCGAAATGCTTTCGTTATACCACAAAGGCATTAAAATAGTTATTTTTTACGCGGAAACGTTGGGTCGGACGGAAAATTCAGGAACGTCATTTCATTGAATACCAGGGGGGTCAAGAAAGTCAGAAAAAATTGTTTCTGGTAAATTTTTTCGACGGTCACTATCGAATGCCTGCAAATAGAAAATTTGATTTCAGAGTGATAACTCCATTTCAGTGTATACCAGGAAGGGGTCAGAAACTACAACAAAAACTTGCACATTGAAAATGCGCAGCAGGCGAAAATACTTTTTTAATAAACTTGATGATGTTTCATCAATTTTGAAATAATTTGCTATTTCAATTTCAAATGATGCTCATGGTCAAATTGTTGCAAAATGAATGAGGATATCATAAATCTTATTTTGGGAAAAAGCAAGGGTGTATAATTTTTTTCATTTTAAAATCTCCAGTATACACCCATACGGACGGCACTGGTAGAAATATTGAAAAATCTCCTGCATCAAAAAATGTCTATTGCTGCTAAGTAGGTGCATGCCAACATTCATCAAGGTTTGTAGAACAGTATTGAAGTTATGATGAAAAAACGATTTTTTTCTCGACATTTCAACAGTCTATAGTTCTAGAGTTGAGAGGTTTTGGGCATATGTTCATATCAAGTTTTCTTCTCAAAAGGATCTTAGGAACCATATCCTTTATTTTTAGCCGTCAATCAAAATTACACCCTGTATAATATATGGATTGTCGACGGGTTATTTATTACTTACGGGAGACCCTGTATTTCCATTATATTGAGTGCAATTATTATTATAATGTTTTGTATGAGGATTTTTAGTCCAAAATATAAAAACATTTTGTGAAATAGTTCCTACCTACATCATTTTAAGCAATATTTTCTACTTCTTGCCAACAGTGCCAATGGTTTTCTGACATTTTCATTTAAATTTCTCTTTCAATGATACTTACTTGATAAAATAAGGTTGAGATTCACAAACAACTAACCTGAACATGCTTCGCTTAATTTCTGGAAAAAAATATCACATATAATTATTGACATAAATATTTCGACATTATTTATTTAGTTAAGTTTCTCTTTTGCCATATTTTTAATTGGTCTCATTTTTTATAGTTATTAGTTGAAATGTTAATTGTTTTGAATTCGTTCATTATTTTTTGGTGTATATCAATGATTATGCAGCACTGACTCAAAAATGTGTCTGCAGGATATCTTTATGTATTTTATGTTGGTGAAAAATTTGATTAAACTGATGAAATGATATTAATTTCTTAGTACACTCGTCTTCAGTAAACATGTCGCGGTTGGACGGTATGAGCGCTCTTATTGCAGCGGTGATTAAGAGAGCTGACACCGTCCATATGCGACATGTTCTCTGAAGACGACTGTACATAAGGGATTGAGTAGAAATTTCAATAATGGACTGTCAGTATATGAAATTACTCTTCCTTTGTTTTTTTATAAATGGAGGAAATTTATAGTGTAGGTATTTTTTTGTTGATATACACAGAGCATTTAATTTATTTCGGTATTAATATTTATTGTGTGTTGTGAGCACTATTTCCATTTATTACTTGCTCTGAAGTGTCCGATATATACAGGGTAGAGTTGTGCATTCTTGTACTGATCATTAATTTGAGAAGAATGTCGACCTATCATTTTTAGTTCTCTAAATATCGCCAAAAAATAAATATTTGTTTTGTTTTCATTCTTCCAACAGAAAATTAATCACATCGTCATTGTCAACAGTTTTAAAGAAGGGAATCAAAAAGTCAAATGTTATAGCAATCAGAATATAATTTTGAATCTCTTTTCAACGCTTTAAGAATATTAGCTTTCTGGCTATATTTTATTTTTATTGGGCTAAATTTTCTTCTGATATTAAATCAGCGAAAAAATGCACATCTTTGTCCTATTTCAATCGTGTACTACAACTTTCAGGGCAATGTATAAGAAATGTAGAACATTCGTTTATTTTCATTTTATATTGATAAGATAATACTAACACTCAAAAGATCTCTTCAATGTGTTCTCTGAACTAACAATAAACCTAGTGCAAAACTGTTTATAAACGTTTTTATTATTGTAAGGCACAAAAAGTGACAATAAGAATTGAGAAATAGAGCGATGAAAAAGCTATATTTGTATATTAGTAGGTTAGGTATATAATGTGCTCTAAATATTGTTTTCAATATATATATATAAAGGAAAAGAAAATCTAACATTACTTTTAGTTTTGAAAATTGCCTGTGATAAAATGGCCTTACTATTGTGCAAAATGTCGATCTAGTAAATAATAAAGAAATTTGAAAAGTTTTGTCTACTCAATCTTTCTTCTACGTTCTGTAATGAATTGATCTGTGTACAGGGCGATTCAATGTTTCTTACATGACACAATTGATCCCTCAGTAAACATGATATTGCTCGCGATTCAATAGCCCATTGATTTAATTGATGGCATACCTACTGTTGATACGATTTTTATTTGTCTCTTGGAGTGCACGAAAGGAAATTCCTATAATGTTCGTGGCACATCGTGCCTAGGAGGGATAAGGAGAGAAGGTAGGTGTTGGATTTTTTTTAATATTTGGAGGTTCAACTTCTTGGGAATACTTTCATTTTTTTTTGATGTATGATGAATTGATATTCATCATACATCCAAAAACAAATGTCCAGATGACAGTGGTTATGTCAACAAATTATATTTCTCAGATGTCGGTTCGTTATAGTTTTAGTTATATTATAGGGAGATGAAAATTGTTTATATCATGAAGATTGGCTGAAAGAATAACTGGTCTACAGGTTACTGATGAGGATTTGATATACGAAATGAATTTTATTCGAGTGAAGTCATATTATAACCTGTTTGTGAGAGATATAATTCCCATATATCACTGATACTAATGATTTTTTGTTTGGAAGTTCCAAGCTCATCAAGATCAGAGTTCATAAAAGAATACTTCTCCTATACATTTCAATTTTCATTTCAATACTGAACATCAGTGTCGGATTTATACTGACTTACGCCGGGGGCTAACTATTACGAAACCGCCGCGCCGCCGCCAAATAATATATTTTTTTTAACCAATATGCTTTATTTTCAATTCATAATAACAAATTTCAACAATACAAAAATTTTTTTTTGTCAGTTCCGAAATTCAAAGTACACTACCTACTCGTTCACCTAATCATTACGTATAACGAATTGAATTATATTTACTTCCCACCTTGAACCTAATAACAACAAATATACAGTGTGACCCACTTAAGACCGGAGCACCCTTGTAAAATCTATAGTTTTTAACCGACTTTCTTTTTGTTTCAGCAGAAGGACTATCCGGAGATCTACGTTCACACAAATTTGCAAAATAAAATTTCAATCTACAGGGCATACTATGTTATTTTTTTCATGTTAATAATTGCGAAATATCATTAGCGCTTTTTAAAAAAAAAATCGACCCACCACTGAATTCAGCATCCTTCAATTAGGTTGAGCGCAGAATTTCATTGAGAAATTTTGATTGGCAACAAAGTTATAACAACAATAATTTTGATTGCTCACCATATTTTATGAATATTTCAGACAAATTCTGAGAAGCGGCAACACTGTCAACACAAATATTGAAAATCATTGAGGTTTCTGGTATACATTTGAATTGATAACACAAATTATTATCGAGTTATAATCTCTAGAATGGTACCCTTTTGGAATGATCTACATTTTCAATTAGATAGCTGCCCAGTGCATCATGCTAGGATTATCAGACAATGGCTGAATGAACAGTTTCTTCGGCGCTGGATTGGTCGAGAAAGTGAATTAATTGGATGGCCACTCCGGTCCCCCGATTTAATCCCTCTTGGCTTCTTCTTGTGGGGTTTTCTTGTACAAAAAGATCACAAAACCCGCCCAAGAACTAGACAGGAGTTGTGTGAAAGAATACGTCAAGCTTGTATAGGGAAGTAACACCCGAAGGACTCAAAAATACTGTGAAAAATAGTTATAAAAAATGTATTCAATTGAATAGTGGTTTAGTGGAAGCAACAAAAATTTGAAATGTATTTATTGATTAGGGCTAGATAGTTATATGGACCGAGATTATTCAATGATGCATATTATTGAACTTATTTGTACGATGGCTGGTAGAAAATTTGGGAATGATAGAATTTAGATGAAGTTACTATTTGATACAAAAATTCTTGGTTGATAATAATTATTGTGATAGAAGCCGATTTTTCGACGTTATGGATTTTTCATTTTATACCAAGATAATTTCCATTTTAGATGTTATAACTCGTAAATAATTTATGTTATCAATTCAAATGTTATACCAGAAATTTCAATAATTTCCAATATTTGTCTTGACAATGTTGCCGCTTCTCAGAATTTGTCTGAAATATTCATTAAAAATGGTGAGCAATCAAAATTAATGTTCTAACTTTGTTAGCAAATGAAATTTTTCAATGAAATTTTGCGCTCAACCTAATTGAAGCAGGATGCTGAATTCAGTGGACGCGGGGTCGATCTTTTTGAAAAAAATCGCTAATGATATTTCGCAATTTTTAACATGGAAGAAATAACAAAGTATGCCCTGTAGATTGAAATTTAATTTTGCAAATTTGTGTAAACGTAGATCTCCGGATAGTCCTTCTGCTGAAACAAAAAGAAAAAGAAATCGGTTAAAAACAATAGATTTTATAAGGGTGCTCCGGTATTAAGTGGGTCAAACTGTATATATTTTAGATAAATGCTGAAATACACTGAAAAAAAATTATATTAGTGGCTAAAAAAAAGGAGAACCACAGCATCAAATAGGTGCCGAAGCAATTCATTTGCTGGAATAAATAGATCGAGAGAGAGAGAGTTATATGTACTTTTGTTGGATGTATATATGTACACACCAACTGGCCATCGACCTCATGAGAGGTCTTTTAGCCTTGTGTGTTTTGTGTAGGCTTTGTTACTGACTACAAACGCCACCTTAGGAGCAGCACTGTCAATTGAAACGCAATAGTGAACCGTGCGGAATCATCTCCGGACGAGGCTACGAAATTCAAAATTTATAACTCGTTTTATAAATGAAAATTCGCTGCTTCGCCGGTAATCTGATCTACAGGGTGTTTCAGTTTTTTGTAGCAGGACTTCAACAGCTTGTAGGAGATATTTTTTCAAGATGAAAGTTTCATATAAACATATATGCGTGGAAGCTTAGTTTCCGATTTACAGGATGGTAAAGTTTCAGGTTTTTTCTGTCGTGTTCTTGAATTTTCTCCCATAATTTTCGGAATAATTGATTTAAATTTGGTAGACGTGATACACTCCAGAAACTCAATATTTGAAGCTATTGAGCATTTTTGAATACCTACAAGGTGATATACTTTTGGGAGTCGTACCGAATTTAACCCTGTAGAACTTTTTTGCGTGCCGCCTCTGCTTTCAATGAGACATCGATTCAGATTGTCTCTCCAATTTGGAAACTTTTTGCCTTCATGTATGTTTTTCGAAAACTATGGATTTCGAGATAAATGCCAAAAATAATTTACTTTATTTGACATTTTGTTATCGAAGTTGAAAAAATAAAACGTGTTGGTGATAAATTTCAAGTGAAAACTGTGTTCAAAACTGAAAATACAATGAGATCAATTCTAACTCAAACAAAGCCGAAAAATGAAGAACAATCATCAAAAAATTGTATTTACAGTATACCTTGTGTTTGTGGAAAGTTTTATACAGGTGAAACCAAGAGACCTCTTTCAGTAAGGACGAAGGAACATAAGTACAATATAAAGAAAAGAAACATCGATAAATCGAAACTAGCTGAACATATCCTTACTGAAGACGGACAACATATGGCAGAGTGGAATAATATTAAAATTATTGGAAAAGAAGATAACAACCAGAAGAGAAAAATCAAGGAATCTGCTTGCATTCTTCTGAACGGAGACAATAACATTGCTTCTTGTTCAGTTGATATAGACAGAACATGGTATTCACTACTAAAATCTGAACATGAAAATGGTAAATTCAAGATCAATTAATGAAAACATCCTGTAACTCATTTGATTGCCAACGTCACCAATTGTCATTGAAAACTGAAAAGCTTCAAGACATTATACGACTTCGCTATTGAAATAATCTCTTCTTATGTTGAAAACGGGAGCAGAACCGGTCACGAAACGTCCAAAGATAAGTGAAAATTTGATATTTTTTCTATATACCTTTATTTCCCTTCTCCAAAAATTTTTTTCAATACAAATTGTCACTGACAAGCTAGTGAATTTTTCTTTTAGGCTCTCTGATAGGAAAATTCTTTAAACGCAGTGACATTTTGGGGAAAATCATCTGATTTGTCCTTACTACACGTATATTGAAATAATATTCATATTTTTATTTTATAGAAACGAGGAGAGAAAATCCCAAAAAATTTGGAATAATGAATTACAGTAAATGCTCAAAGTATGAACCGTTTTGTCCCAGACACATTTAAAATTGGCGCTGAATTGAACGTCTCGCGTTATTTAAATGCTGAACTGTTATATCATGACACGCATTTCTTATTCGATGGATAAGTTTTTCTCTTGTTTGAACCAGGGTTTGATAAACTTTTGCATTTAAAAATCCCCAAACTAAAAAGTTCAAAGGGGTCAGGTCTGTCGACCGTGGAGGCCACTCAACCGGCCTCATCCGACCTATCCACGCAAAAACGTTCTACAGGGTTAAATTGGGTACGACCCCCAAAAGTCTATCACCCTGTAGGTTTTCAAGAACGCTCAATAGCCCAAAATATTGAGTTTTTGGAGTGTATTACGTGTACCAAATTTCAATCAATTATTTCGAAAATTGTAGGAGAAAATTCAAAAAACACAAAAAAAATCTGAAACTTTTGACACCCTGTGAATCGGAAACTAAGCTCCAACGCATAAATGTTTATATAGGACTTTCATCTTGAAAAATTGTCTTCTATAAGCTGTTGAAGTCCTGTTATAAAAAACTGAAACACCCTGTATATAGGGACATGATAGGGACCTTCTGATTACAAGTCGAGCGCTTCACCAACTGCGCTATTCCCCCGTCTATAGTTATTCAACCAACTAGTGTATTAATGAGGGCGATTAATGTTCGAGATCATTAATCGCCTTTTAATATACAAGTTGGTTAAAAAAATTTTCCGTCGACTATATTTCTCATTTCTCCTGCAATGAAGACAACTTGGTTCGCAAATTCATCATTCATCCGGAAACTGCTATGAATCACCCAGTAGCCTTGTCACTGACATTAGTGACATTTGACATTTGTCGAAATGATCAACATAGAAAATAAATTCCTTGTGTTAGAAAACAGGGATTAAAATCGTGTCAGAAACTTGGAAAGGCGAACCCGTTAACAGAAAATCTTCGATGAAATCCATATTTTCGATTTAAATGCAGATTCCGTAAGTTATACCATAAACAATGAATGCACGCCGCGTGTATGTTTGGTTGCCTATAAAACAATGGTGCATTAATAAACAAATCGTTCATTAATAGGGGTCATTAATGAACGATTTCATATACATTAAACTTAGTCGTTAATACGAGGTCGACGGAAATAGTTATTTAACCAACTAGTGTATTAATGAGGACGATTAATGATCGAGATATTTTAACGTGCGAGCGAAGCGAGCGCGTTAATGTTCGAGATAATTATTCGCCTTTTAATATACAAGTTGGTTACACATTTTTTCCGTCGACTATATTTCTCATTTCTCCTGCAATGAAGAAAACTTCGTTCGCGAATTCATCATCCATCTGGAAACTGCTAAGAATCACCCAGTAGCCTTGTTACTGACATTATAGTGTCATTTGACATTTGTCGAAATGATCAACATAGGAAATAAATTCCTTGTGTTAGAAAACAGGGATTAAAATCGTGTCAGAAACTTGGAAAGGCGAACTCGTTAACGGAAAATCGTCGATGAAATCCATATTTTCGATTTAAATGCAGATTCCGTTAATTATAGCATAAACAATGAATGCACGCGGTGTATGTTTGGTTGCCTATAAAACAATCGTACATTAATAGACAAATCGTTCATTAATAGGGGTCATTAATGAACGATTTCATATACATTAAACTTAGTCGTTAATACGAGGTCGACGGAAATAATTATTTAACCAACTAGTGTATTAATGAGGGCGATTAATGATCGAGATATTTTAACGTGCGAGCGAAGCGAGTGCGTTAATGTTCGAGATCATTAATCGCCTTTTAATATACAAGTTGGTTACAAAATTTTTCCGTCGACTATATTTCTCATTTCTCCTGCAATGAAGAAAACTTGGTTCGCGAATTCATCATCCATCCGGAAACTGCTGAGAATCACCCAGTAGCCTTGTTATACTGACATTAGTGTCATTTGACATTTGTCGAAATAATCAACATAGGAAATAAATTCCTTGTGTTAGAAAACAGGGATTAAAATTGTGTCAGAAACTTGGAAAGACGAACCCGTTAACGGAAAATCGTCGATGAAATCCATATTTTCGATTTAAATGCAGATTCCGCTAGTTATAGCATAAACAATGAATGCCCGCGGTGTATGTTTGGTTGCCTATAAAACAATCGTGCATTATAAATAGACAAATCGTCCATTAATAATAGGGGTCATTAATGAACGATTTCATATACATTAAACTTAGTCGTTAATACGAGGTCGACGGAAAAATATATTTATTTTGCGAAAAATGGAATATTGCATTGTTCTAAACGTGCCTGTTACAAGTAGCAAATTTTATGGCTGGTCGTAAGAGGTCGTACTGATTCGTATCAAATAGGTTGATTGATTTAGGATACTCGGATTTTCAAGTGATCACTGAAAATTTACTTATTGTAACTATTGCACACGATATAAGAATTTGAAAACAAAATCTTCCGAAGTAGAGAATTAACATTTACTATTATTAGTATAACAAATCCAGATTCATTCACGATGGATGGCTCATTAGACGTTGGTATAGGGTTGTTTAAAAAACAAAATTTTCTTTTCGATTAATATCTTTATTTTTATTAATGGACCAATTTGATCGATGTTGGTTCTGTTTGAAAGGGAATTGAATAAGACAAAATGTCAACTCCATATTTATTGAATTCCTCTATTGAACAAAATGGTGGGCATACCTACACTTGGCAGAACATTAAAACTTGCTGGAACTTTTTTGAGTCGCACAACTGTATAGACTCCTACAATTGCAGCTGTAAATTAGACATGCAGATGAAACATTTTCAGTTTCTACTGTTGCAACTGAAAATCAGGCGCGAAGATTTGTGGCAAGCTGTTTAGTATGTAAGTGCAGAGCCGTCAAAAGAAGAAGACGTTATTCTAAGAAAATACACTCACCCTCAAACTTGAATCTCTGATATCGAAGGGTTGTAAATCGAAGGATGTCCCTGAGGGACATTTCGATTGTTATTCGATCCTGAAAATATTAAGGGCGCCTGTGCAGAGATATTTGAAGGAATGTACCATCAGGGACATTTCATGGTTGTCTAGAAGGGAAATCATATAAGATATGAAGTCATGCCAGAATATGTACTACTCGGGACATCCGATGGATGTCCCAAAAGGAACGTTTAAGATCATATCCCATCAGGGACATGCCAAGGACGTCCTTGCATGGACATTCTACAATATGTACCACGTGGGACGTTTAAGGGATGCTATTTCTAGGACATTTGAAATGATGTACCAGCTGGGACATCCCGTGGACGTCCTTGCTCGGACATTGCATGATATGTACGGGATGGGACGTCCCAAGGACACTTATTTTTGGTTCGGGACATTCGGACGTGAATTGTACCCAATAGGGACGTCCCTAGGACGTTGTGTGCTATTAGGGTAGTTCACCTAATTTGCTTCTGATGACGTTCAACTTTGAAGACAATATTTTTTTGGTATCAAAATTGGATTTTGAAATACAGCTCAATAAAAATGCCTCGAAATGGGGTGAATATTTCAAAACATAACAATAAACCATCCTGTCAAATTGGATGCGCGCTCGTAATAAGTAGGTCACTTTATTAATTTTCTCCTGCTCTTTCCAAATATCAAAACAGATCTACAAAATTTTACCATACAGAGTGTTGTTTCTGAAATAAACAAGTTTTCTGTTTTTCCTTAGGACGGACCTGGATTCTGATCTCAATTTTTATTTTTTTACAACGTGGTTCAAAAATTATAACCAGATGAAGATTTTGCCAAAATCGAGATAACGTCCTGTATCTCAGTTATAAAAGGCGGTAAACACATCAATGGGGGTGATTTGAAATCAAATTGTCCTCTATCTGCCAGTGTCGTATGAAACGGCACAGCGATTTATTTGCTGCTATTATTGCGGACATACTTCCGTCATGTGATAACAAGTTGAAACAAGAAGCAAATGAAAGGGAAAAATGTCCCTCTTGTGAATATTCAAACGTGCCGCGATTCTGGCTGATCTAAGTTAGTGGCAGAGCGTCAATACTTCCGAGAATATTTCGCCCCCTTCTAAAGATAGTACCCGATGGACAAGTGTAAAACTCAACATGTGGATAATAATACTTGAAGTGTGAGCACAGCATGAATTTCACACTGGTCCATCGGATATTATCTTTCCACGAGTGCGTAATATCCGCGGTTAATTGGCGCTCTGCCACTAACTAATATCAGTTTGAAGCGCGGCACGTTTGGATATTCGCAAGAGGAACATTTTTCCCTTTCATTTGCCTTTTGTTTCAACTCGTTATCACATGACGGAAGTATGTCCAGAATAATAGGAGCAAATACATCGCTGTGCCGTGGATTTGGCTAAGACTGAGGGGTGGTACAGGTAGGTTCCTAAAATCTACAATTCAATTGGTATCGGATAGCATAATTTTTATCCCGTTATCAAATCGCGAAATCGAGTGCAAATTTCCGCACAGGAAAGTGCGATTGCTCAATCAATATGCTCATGATAGTGATTGGCACAGGTGCCATTCGATGAAATACAATATTTTTACTTTTCTTTGGACATATATCATTTCGTTATCAGATGACGGTAGGAATCTGCAGCCGGCTCTTCTACTAATAAACTACTCAACACTAATTTCGTCGCACACCAAAATGTCGCCCCTGTTATAATGTGAATAACTTTTTTCAGTGTAGAACAATTTGAATTTGGTTCACACTGTTCGATAGCCCAGTCCTTCAGTTATAATCTGGTACTTCATTGAAACATAAGGGTATTCACATAAAATCTCTACATGGTGTTTTCCGACACTGTGCAAAATTTCGGAATATTCAAAAGGCTCTCAAATGGTGAAAAAAAGTTTTTCTCAACTCCGACAACAGAGGCATGAAGATGATCTCATTACCTCGAGATATTTCGCGAATCAACTTCCTATCTCTCTTATTTACAGAGTGATCTCAAAAAATCAACTTTTTGGTTTTGCAGTCATAACTTTTTTCCACGTCAACCGATTCTGAGAATCTTAGGCTCATTTTGAAGATAAAACTTCAGATGAAGAAATCTGAATATCAGAATTGACTCAAGATGGCTATCAAAGATCTAGAGTTTTCTTTAAAGTGACCCAAATCTGGAACGCCCTCCGAATCTCGGTTGGGAGGAGAATTGAATGAAAATCAACTTGTTCTCGGAAAAACAATTCATTCTGGATGCGTCCATATTTTCCTCGCTCTCAGTACTCAAGAATGTGCGTGAGAAAACACAATTATTGAAACATGTTCTTGCAAAAACATCAGACCATTTCTCCTCTGTAATGCATGGCCCGTAACCAACGTTACAAGAATAACAGTAAGTGACTGACAAGTCAGGTTAGACTTCGTTTTCGAATCATAAACAGATTTTGATAGTTTCGATGCCGCATCTAACGCCCGACCAGTTGGAACTGATTCCACAAATGAGGGAACCAGGGTTATCTTCCCTCCAAATCGCGGATCTGGTAAACACGACAGTCCGATCCATTCAAAGGGCTTATCTCCGACACGAATTGTTTGGTTATTACTGTCGATTCGTTCGGCGCATTATTGCGACTGAAAACTTTACGTAATTAGCAAACTGTGTTCGTGAAACTTTCACCATTTTTGAAATGCGTTTTTATAATAAATGAACGTTGTTTGCTTGAATACTTCTCCATATTCTTAAATCGCATGTTATGTACGTGACAACTGTTGAAAAAATCACAATATTGAAAAAATCAAAATCCGTTGCTCTTGTTGGTACACCATTTATGATGAGCCTCAGCTGGTCGGGTTTGTCAGTCACTCATTGTGATTCTTGTAACGTTGGTTACGGCGGGCCATGCATTACAGAGGAGAAATGATCTAATGTTTTGGCAAGAACATGTTTCAATTGTGTTTTCTCACGCACAATTCTTGAGTACTGAGAGCGAGGAAAATATGGACGCATCCAGAATGAATTGTTTTTCCGAGAACAAGTTGATTTTCATTCAATTCTCCTCCAAACCGAGATTCGGAGGGCGTTCCAGATTTGGGTCACTTTCAAGAAAACTCTAGATTTTTGATAGCCATCTTGAGTCAATTCTGATACTCAGATCTCTTCATCTGAAGTTTTATCTTCAAAATGAGCCTAAGATTTTCAAAATCGGTTGACGTGGAAAAAAGTTATGACTGCAAAACCAAAAAGTTGATTTTTTGAGATCACTCTGTAAATAAGAGAGATAGGAAGTTGATTCGCGAAATATCTCGAGGTAATGAGATCATCTTCATGCCTCGCTGTTGTCGAAGTTGAGAAAAACATTTTTTTCACCATTTGAGAGTCTTGAATATTCCGAAATTTTGCACAGTGTCGGAAAACACCATGTAGACATTTTATGTGAATACCCTTATGTTTCAATGAAGTACCAGATTATAGCTGAAGGACTGGGCTATCGAACAGTGTGAACCAAATTCAAATTGTTCTGAACTGAAAAAAGTTATTCACATTATAACAGGGGCGACATTTTGCTGTGCGACGAAATTAGTGTTGAGTAGTTTATATGAAGATCCACTGTACCTACGTCCGAAGTGGTATGAATGTCCATTGGAGGTTCAACTGCTAATCTAGTAAGTCTGATGGATGTTCAGATATAGACATTCATTGTATTTCCAAATATGAGCATCCACTCTACGTCCAAAGTGGTGTCCTCGGGTCATCCAATGGACGTCCATTGTACGTTAAACGTCCTCGATTAACTTCAATGGACGTCCTTAACATCCGAAACGGAAGTAAATTGTACTTACTCTGGACGTTCATGTGTACCTTGTGGGATTTTATATAGGACCCAAGTTGTTTTGCCAGCTATGAATTGAGATCATCAGGAACTGTGAAAATGAGAATATACAGGGTAGATTAGATTGATATGGGGCTCATGTGCTACTAGGAGCCTCTCCACTGCGACCTTTACAGATCTATTGTGTCGCCTTTTAATATACAAGTTGGTTACAAAATTTTTCCGTCGACTATATTTCTCATTTCTCCTGCAATGAAGAAAACTTGGTTCGCGAATTCATCATCCATCCGGAAACTGCTGAGAATCACCCAGTAGCCTTGTTATACTGACATTAGTGTCATTTGACATTTGTCGAAATAATCAACATAGAAAATAAATTCCTTGTGTTAGAAAACAGGGATTAAAATCGTGTCAGAAACTTGGAAAGGCGAACCCGTTAACAGAAAATCTTCGATGAAATCCATATTTTCGATTTAAATGCAGATTCCGTAAGTTATACCATAAACAATGAATGCACGCCGCGTGTATGTTTGGTTGCCTATAAAACAATGGTGCATTAATAAACAAATCGTTCATTAATAGGGGTCATTAATGAACGATTTCATATACATTAAACTTAGTCGTTAATACGAGGTCGACGGACGTTTAAGGGATGCTATTTCTAGGACATTTGAAATGATGTACCAGCTGGGACATCCCGTGGACGTCCTTGCTCGGACATTGCATGATATGTACGGGATGGGACGTCCCAAGGACACTTATTTTTGGTTCGGGACATTCGGACGTGAATTGTACCCAATAGGGACGTCCCTAGGACGTTGTGTGCTATTAGGGTAGTTCACCTAATTTGCTTCTGATGACGTTCAACTTTGAAGACAATATTTTTTTGGTATCAAAATTGGATTTTGAAATACAGCTCAATAAAAATGCCTCGAAATGGGGTGAATATTTCAAAACATAACAATAAACCATCCTGTCAAATTGGATGCGCGCTCGTAATAAGTAGGTCACTTTATTAATTTTCTCCTGCTCTTTCCAAATATCAAAACAGATCTACAAAATTTTACCATACAGAGTGTTGTTTCTGAAATAAACAAGTTTTCTGTTTTTCCTTAGGACGGACCTGGATTCTGATCTCAATTTTTATTTTTTTACAACGTGGTTCAAAAATTATAACCAGATGAAGATTTTGCCAAAATCGAGATAACGTCCTGTATCTCAGTTATAAAAGGCGGTAAACACATCAATGGGGGTGATTTGAAATCAAATTGTCCTCTATCTGCCAGTGTCGTATGAAACGGCACAGCGATTTATTTGCTGCTATTATTGCGGACATACTTCCGTCATGTGATAACAAGTTGAAACAAGAAGCAAATGAAAGGGAAAAATGTCCCTCTTGTGAATATTCAAACGTGCCGCGATTCTGGCTGATCTAAGTTAGTGGCAGAGCGTCAATACTTCCGAGAATATTTCGCCCCCTTCTAAAGATAGTACCCGATGGACAAGTGTAAAACTCAACATGTGGATAATAATACTTGAAGTGTGAGCACAGCATGAATTTCACACTGGTCCATCGGATATTATCTTTCCACGAGTGCGTAATATCCGCGGTTAATTGGCGCTCTGCCACTAACTAATATCAGTTTGAAGCGCGGCACGTTTGGATATTCGCAAGAGGAACATTTTTCCCTTTCATTTGCCTTTTGTTTCAACTCGTTATCACATGACGGAAGTATGTCCAGAATAATAGGAGCAAATACATCGCTGTGCCGTGGATTTGGCTAAGACTGAGGGGTGGTACAGGTAGGTTCCTAAAATCTACAATTCAATTGGTATCGGATAGCATAATTTTTATCCCGTTATCAAATCGCGAAATCGAGTGCAAATTTCCGCACAGGAAAGTGCGATTGCTCAATCAATATGCTCATGATAGTGATTGGCACAGGTGCCATTCGATGAAATACAATATTTTTACTTTTCTTTGGACATATATCATTTCGTTATCAGATGACGGTAGGAATCTGCAGCCGGCTCTTCTACTAATAAACTACTCAACACTAATTTCGTCGCACACCAAAATGTCGCCCCTGTTATAATGTGAATAACTTTTTTCAGTGTAGAACAATTTGAATTTGGTTCACACTGTTCGATAGCCCAGTCCTTCAGTTATAATCTGGTACTTCATTGAAACATAAGGGTATTCACATAAAATCTCTACATGGTGTTTTCCGACACTGTGCAAAATTTCGGAATATTCAAAAGGCTCTCAAATGGTGAAAAAAAGTTTTTCTCAACTCCGACAACAGAGGCATGAAGATGATCTCATTACCTCGAGATATTTCGCGAATCAACTTCCTATCTCTCTTATTTACAGAGTGATCTCAAAAAATCAACTTTTTGGTTTTGCAGTCATAACTTTTTTCCACGTCAACCGATTCTGAGAATCTTAGGCTCATTTTGAAGATAAAACTTCAGATGAAGAAATCTGAATATCAGAATTGACTCAAGATGGCTATCAAAGATCTAGAGTTTTCTTTAAAGTGACCCAAATCTGGAACGCCCTCCGAATCTCGGTTGGGAGGAGAATTGAATGAAAATCAACTTGTTCTCGGAAAAACAATTCATTCTGGATGCGTCCATATTTTCCTCGCTCTCAGTACTCAAGAATGTGCGTGAGAAAACACAATTATTGAAACATGTTCTTGCAAAAACATCAGACCATTTCTCCTCTGTAATGCATGGCCCGTAACCAACGTTACAAGAATAACAGTAAGTGACTGACAAGTCAGGTTAGACTTCGTTTTCGAATCATAAACAGATTTTGATAGTTTCGATGCCGCATCTAACGCCCGACCAGTTGGAACTGATTCCACAAATGAGGGAACCAGGGTTATCTTCCCTCCAAATCGCGGATCTGGTAAACACGACAGTCCGATCCATTCAAAGGGCTTATCTCCGACACGAATTGTTTGGTTATTACTGTCGATTCGTTCGGCGCATTATTGCGACTGAAAACTTTACGTAATTAGCAAACTGTGTTCGTGAAACTTTCACCATTTTTGAAATGCGTTTTTATAATAAATGAACGTTGTTTGCTTGAATACTTCTCCATATTCTTAAATCGCATGTTATGTACGTGACAACTGTTGAAAAAATCACAATATTGAAAAAATCAAAATCCGTTGCTCTTGTTGGTACACCATTTATGATGAGCCTCAGCTGGTCGGGTTTGTCAGTCACTCATTGTGATTCTTGTAACGTTGGTTACGGCGGGCCATGCATTACAGAGGAGAAATGATCTAATGTTTTGGCAAGAACATGTTTCAATTGTGTTTTCTCACGCACAATTCTTGAGTACTGAGAGCGAGGAAAATATGGACGCATCCAGAATGAATTGTTTTTCCGAGAACAAGTTGATTTTCATTCAATTCTCCTCCAAACCGAGATTCGGAGGGCGTTCCAGATTTGGGTCACTTTCAAGAAAACTCTAGATTTTTGATAGCCATCTTGAGTCAATTCTGATACTCAGATCTCTTCATCTGAAGTTTTATCTTCAAAATGAGCCTAAGATTTTCAAAATCGGTTGACGTGGAAAAAAGTTATGACTGCAAAACCAAAAAGTTGATTTTTTGAGATCACTCTGTAAATAAGAGAGATAGGAAGTTGATTCGCGAAATATCTCGAGGTAATGAGATCATCTTCATGCCTCGCTGTTGTCGAAGTTGAGAAAAACATTTTTTTCACCATTTGAGAGTCTTGAATATTCCGAAATTTTGCACAGTGTCGGAAAACACCATGTAGACATTTTATGTGAATACCCTTATGTTTCAATGAAGTACCAGATTATAGCTGAAGGACTGGGCTATCGAACAGTGTGAACCAAATTCAAATTGTTCTGAACTGAAAAAAGTTATTCACATTATAACAGGGGCGACATTTTGCTGTGCGACGAAATTAGTGTTGAGTAGTTTATATGAAGATCCACTGTACCTACGTCCGAAGTGGTATGAATGTCCATTGGAGGTTCAACTGCTAATCTAGTAAGTCTGATGGATGTTCAGATATAGACATTCATTGTATTTCCAAATATGAGCATCCACTCTACGTCCAAAGTGGTGTCCTCGGGTCATCCAATGGACGTCCATTGTACGTTAAACGTCCTCGATTAACTTCAATGGACGTCCTTAACATCCGAAACGGAAGTAAATTGTACTTACTCTGGACGTTCATGTGTACCTTGTGGGATTTTATATAGGACCCAAGTTGTTTTGCCAGCTATGAATTGAGATCATCAGGAACTGTGAAAATGAGAATATACAGGGTAGATTAGATTGATATGGGGCTCATGTGCTACTAGGAGCCTCTCCACTGCGACCTTTACAGATCTATTGTGTGTGCCCTCATGTTATGTTAGAGTTCCTTGTCTAAACCCATCCTTATTACTAGACTCCATAGGCCAGACCTCAGGTCCTCCATATATTGAGAGGGCTGTGGTTTTTCCTCCCCTATCGTCGAAAACCTTAGCCTAGTCAGGCCTTCGCAGTAGCACAGTATGTGTGCTGAGGTTTCCTCATCTTCTTGGCAAAACCTGCATATGGTTGTGTCCGCCAATCCGATGTTGTTCATGTGTTTGTTGAGTCTACAGTGCCCTGTCAGGAGCCCAACCAAGATCCTTGTTGTTCTCCTATTCTGGCTTAGTAGGTACTCCGTGAATTTTGGCAATGGTTCTTCAATGAACTCTTTGGCCTGTCTCATTCCCGGCGCCTTGTTCCACCATTCTCGAGACTGCTTCTTCATCCAAGTGCTGTTATTTGTTCTTTGCAGCGCTTTCGCTATACCACAGAAAGGTTCTGGACCGATAGGAGCACATCTTGCTCCCATTATCGGGTCGGTTTCCAACTCTTTGTATAGTTCGTTGTACATTTTACCGTGCAGTCTGCTTATGGGCGTTTGCCCTCTGGTCAATCTATTGGTGACTGACCTGGCTTCGCCTTGTATGTAGACGTGAAGTGGCGATAGGTTCAGCAAGACTTCTAAGGCGGCTGTTGGGGTTGTCCTCATAGCTCCCGTGGCTGCCAGGCAGGCTTGCCTTTGAATGCCACTTAGCCTTTGGGTCGCCCCAGCCTGCCGAGTCTTTAGCCACCATACCACCGAACCATATGCTATCATTGGTCTAATAACCCTGGTATATAGCCATATGATCATTTTTGGTTTTAACCCCCAGTTTTTCCCGCACATTCTTCTGCACAGGTTGAGGGCTATCGTGCTTTTCTGGATTATTTTCTGTAGGTGTTTATTCCATGTCAGCTTGTGGTCGAAGATGACTCCCAAGTATTTTACCTCTTGTGCAATTGGAATTTCTACCCCGTTAAGAACTGGTGGCTTCAGCCCTCTCAGTACTTTCTTCTTAGTAAAAACCACTATCGTGGTTTTAAGAGGGTTCACAGTTAGTTCCTCCTCTTGACACCACTTGTTAATTATGTTTAGAGCAGTTTGGGTATGTTCCGAGACTGTTCCTGCGAATTTGCCTTTTGCAATAATCGCAACATCGTCGGCGTACCCTAAGCAATGCATACCTTTGGATGTTAGCCTCTTCAGTAATTCGTCTACTAGGATAGCCCATAGGAGAGGTGATAACACCCCTCCTTGCGGACAGCCCCTACCTGTTCTAGCTGTGACTGTGGTTTCGCCAATGGATGATATAATTACCCTTTTTTCCAAGCTGGCGTTTATCCATCGACACAGGAGGGATGGAACCCCTTTCTTTTCTAGAGCTTTGGTAATTGACTTTGTAGATGCATTGTTGAAAGCACCCTCAATGTCTACGAATGTCGCCATTGCTATCTCTTTGTCCTCCAAGGATTTTGTTAGTAGCCTGTTTAGATCATCCAGTGCCAAGTCTGTCGACTTGCCCGGCTGATACGCGTATTGTCGCTCGTTGAGGGGGTTTGTTAATAAAACCACATCTCTGATGTATCTGTCTATTAGTCTTTCTAAAGTTTTGAGCAGGAAGGACACTAGACAGATTGGACGGTATGACTTATTGGGCGTCATGTCATTCAGTCTCCCTACCTTGGGTATATAAATGACTCTTCCCTTCTGCCACTCACTAGGTATGTATCGCATAGCTATGCAGGCCTTAAATATTCTACATAGATTTGGAATTAGTATTTCCTGCCCCTTTTGGAGTAGGATGGGGTAGATTCCATCCTCTCCTGGAGATTTAAATGGTTGAAATTTGCTTATAGCCCACCTTATTCTGTTTGGCCTTGTTATATACAGGGTATGTCACGACGAGCTTACACTATCACTATATCAAGAATCAGATGGGGGATATACATGAAAATATGCATGCTTATATACTGCAATACGCTCTCTTCATTTAAAATAATTTCGGCAATGCAGTGTTGCCGCTTCTATGAAAAAGTAACAACAACTTTGTTATTCCAAATGGAATACCCTGTATTTCATTGCATTTTTCAATTCTCCCTGAAGAGCTGATTCCATCAATATATCAAACTCGGGTCCATTGGAAATGATTACTGAGATAAAGAGGGTGTTCAAAATCGAGATTTTTCAACTTTGGGATTTGTTTGTGTCGAAACTATACATTATCGGCCAAAACGGTTCACATGTCCCTATATCTCAACTTTTGATTTACTATTTACTTAAATTTAATCGGAACAGATACAGGGTGATCAGAGTTCTGAAACGTAAACCACCTTGTATCTGTTCCGATTGAATATGAATAAATAGTGAATCAAAAGTTGAGATAGGGACATGTGAGCCGTTTTCACCAATAATGAATAGTTTCGACACAAAAAAATCCTATAGTTGAAAAATCCCGATTTTGAACACCCTATATCTCTGTAATCTTTTTCGATAGACCCAAAGTGTGATACATCGATAAAATCAGCTCTTCAGGGAGAATCTGAAAATGCGATGAAATACAGGGTGTTCCATCTGAAATATCGATGTTGCTACTACTTTCTAGTAGAAGCGGCAACACTGCATTGTCGAAAATACTTCGAATGAAAAGAGCGTATTCTGAGATATGAGCATGCAGATTTTCATAGATTTTTCGCGATTTATTCTCGATATAAAGATAGTGTAAGCTCGTCGTGACATACCCTGTATTCATAATCAAATTGAAACATGATGCTTGTAAGACAACTTTATTTATTCAGTAACTTACTGAATTTTTAAATCTGTAGTGTGTGTAGTACATATCTAATAAGTTTAGTGTTTCGTTTAGTTCGTATGATTTTATTTCATTAATTCTACACTTCCTATACAATGCGATTTGTCACAAAGGAGAAGGAATACCTATTCAGAAATAATGTTTCAAAATGAGCGAAAAAAGCTTAGTGCCAAAAAGATCAAACGTGACTCACACTGAACGTTTTTCTCAATGATATTATTTTGAAGTATGTTTCGTTAGCAGTGAAGACTGAGGTCAGTTTCCTCAAAGACTAGATATCAGTTTCACTTTATTTCTAACGCAAAACATCCATGAGAATATCGGAAATACCCCTGGTATAAAATTCCATGTATTCCCAGTGGCGTAGCGAGAGGTGTCGGGGCCCCGGTGCAACGAGGGTTGATGGGGCCCTAATTCACTGAGAAAATTTTCCAACCCTAGAGTTAAAGGTAGTTGAAGATCGAAAAAAAAGAACAGAATTGTCAAAAATGTATATCTCTTGTAGTGGCGAATCGAGTTTGAAATTTGAGAAAGGTGATATGAGCAAAATTGCGCTTCAGGCAATTCTTTTCGAAATTTCAAGGTCAAGCTGCCTGGTTTAGAAGTTCAAAATGAAAATCGAATATATTTGTCTCTTGAGTATGAATCTAGTAGCCTCATCAGTTAATTTCCAATGAAAACAACTGAATGTACCTAAGTATTTTTCTGTTCTCTCGAATGAAGTCACGAAATGACAAAGTTTAAGAATTGTTTTTGCAAATGTTGACGAGCCATGGCAGCCACCTGATACCTCCGCTTTTTCTCTGCAATCTGAAGCTATTTTTCCATCGCCTCACCTCCGTTTGTATCATGCAGTGACTTTTGCAGAAATTTCACGGTATTTAGTTGAAACAACTAATATATTTTGAATCTGACAGTTATGATCAATGAGTACCATTTTATAATTCAAGATTTTGGTAGCATGAAAATGACTCCAACAGGGCAACCAAATCAAAACAATCAAATATTTAGGACACGTGTATAAGGACGCAAATTTTCATAGGTAAGTATATTCAGCCTGTGACCGCTTTGATTAACTTCCAACCGAGCTTTCAACTGACGATTATGATCTGGTCTCGCTGCTGGCAGCAATATTTCATATTGTAAAATCACAGTTGAGTTCAACATTCATAGGCGCCCAGCAATAATGATTAAGTAGGGAATATACACTCACCGGCAAAAAAAACCGGCCACCATAAAATTTCGCCCTGTAACTTTTTTAATTCTTGTCCGATTTTGGTGAAATTTCGACCAAACCGTATATTCATGTTTCGGAATATTTTCTTGAATATTAGGTCCCGAGGAAAGCTGATGGTTTGATCATTATACAGGGACAAACAAAAGTTACTCTTTTACCCTTAACTTCCTATTGCCTTGTGGAAAAAGTGAGTGGTTAAACTTGGCTTCATTATGTTTAGGATTGAAATTTGATCATTTTTCGTCCTTTCTCAGCATATTGGTTTTTTAAAGAGAATATACAAGTGTTCGAAGAAGGTATGGAATTTTTTAATTTTTGTCAACAATAATTCAAAACCTCTAGAGTATCTTAGGGATGAACTTCAGAGGCTTATTCGCATTCGTCCGGCCTTGTCAGAGACTCTTCAAGAGCTACAATTGAAGAATTTTAGTTATTCTCCAAGTCCACTTGAGAAATTTGATCAACTCGATGACAGGGTGGTTAAATGCTGTAATTCAAACTCGAGGAGAGCATACTGGTTATTGACTACAGGTCTGCTTTCTGTTTGTTTTTTGTATTCAAGGTTTTTTTAGGTAAGTGCCATAAAAATGAGGTAGAAATTAGTAATATTGATTCCTCAAGTTGTTAATCAATAAGTTGATGTAGGATCTGATTATTGTTAAAAATAATTGAAAAATGCCATAATTTCTTAAAACACTCGTATATTCTCTTAAACAAGAGTTATTGACGTGAATCAGCAACCATTGTGTTAGGAAGGGATCAAACTCCAATAATGAAGCCAAGTTCAATAACTCAATTTTGCCACATGGCGTTAAGAAGTAACTTTGGTATTTCCCTATATAATGATCAAGTCATCAGTTCTTCACAGAAACTAATATTTAGACTAACATTCCGGAACATGAATCTACGATTTGATCGAAATATCACAAAAATCTGACAAGGATTAAAAAAGTTACAGGGTTCATGAATTAATTTGCACACCAATACTTTCTTGCATTATACCTGCTAATGCAGATTGGGATATAGGGGCCCCTCCGGGGCCCCAATGCCCCGGTGCACCGCACCGAACTGCCCGTCCATAGCTACGCCACTGTGTACTCCAATAGTTCACCTCTGTTGAATTTCAATTGATTTATTTTCATTTATGACTAGGTACTTATTTCAACATTTCAGTTGTTTTTTCAGAGTATGCAGATCAGCTTCTTATTTCGTCTCATCATGAAGATTTCCATGAGAAATACGATGAATGATAATACTAGTCCACATCCTAAAAGGAAGAAAGTATTTGAAAGATGCCTCATTTTCAGAAAAACAGACGACTGTGGCTTCGTGCCCTCTCCATGATTGAGTACTTGTTCTTCAAACCTAGAAATGAATAATATGAACCACAGTGCAGTACAAATCAGGTAGATAATAGATCGTCATTTCTCGGCATACCAATGGTTTACCAATCCACTTTGCTGCAAACGGCTCAGTAATGAGTTGAAGGATTCAACATAGGGTGTTGATTGTGAGAAAAACCATGTCTGCTCTCCATTTCCAATTCCAATTTTCCTCCAAATTAATTCCACATCAGGATTTGATTTCACGTAATATTGCTGAAATATAAAATGGCTGGCACCCATTGTGTATCATCAGGGAATAAGGGGTGTCGATCAAGTATACCGGGTGTCCCTCTGGGAACTGCATCGATCAATATATAGAAAACCATAGGTAACCCGAATTTGAAAATTTGGAAGTTCACTATTGTTGATAAGTGCTATCCGGCTAAAATATTTTGGAGATTGTGGACCCTAACTTCGTTATTTCAAATGGGACACCACGTATATTACCAAGGTTTCATTTTACGCATGATTCTGAACATGTTTCATGTATAATGTCCTATACCCAAATCTAACCGTTTCCGCAATATTTCAAATTTCAAGATGAAAACTGCGTTTGCAGACCGAAAAATATTTTTTTCTTATTTCTGGACATGATCATTAATTTTCGATTGTGTATCGATTTATTCGTAGGAGAGGACCCAGTTTAGTAGAATTTCGATATCAATTCGATTACAGTTATACAGGGCGTTCACAGATCCGGTTGAAAAAATTATTGTAAGTCAATTTTCAAATGGAAACCCCCCAATTTTATGTTCCCATTCGATTCGGCATCGAAAATGAAACTAACTTTGAATATCTCGTATTTTTTGTTTACTTATTCTTAGTTGGCCATGGCGCTCGCAGTTCAATCATGCCGGCTCGTTTGAATTAGTCGAATGAAGATTACTTACATCTAATAGGGTTATCTCAAGAACATGTGATATATTTGCTATTCGGTATCCGAAGAAGCAGAAGCCCTCACAAAATACTTTTAAACGAATTATAGAAAATTTCAAAAACTTTGGATCCGTCCCAGCGAGCACAAAAACATCTCAGAGATGTTTTAAAAGTACGAGATTTCGAGACATTGAACCTCCACTGCGATGTTCTCTTCACACATGAATAGAACTATTATAGAACAGCCAATGTCCGCCGCAGGCGGCAATTATCGAGATGTCCTTGATATGTCACAAAACTACTTTCTCCCTAGTTCTTTTTAAAGCCTTTTCATGGACACAACAGAACATTTTCAACGCGTCTTGCGCACATTAAATCACTGTAAAAAACCATTTTCGAGGTACTTTTCTGAAGCCTTTTGTCGAAATGCACTTTTGCATTAGGATTCCATTTCCCTTGAATGGAAAAATGCATTAAAAATAGATTGAACATGAAAATATTTCCTTGATATGAAATTACCTTCTTAATCGGTTTCTGAGTATTGCTTACTACACACAGATATATATTTGGAGATAGGTTTCCCAATTTTTGAAATGTTCTCCACAATGCATAATTTTGCAACTGCGGAGAAGCTGTGTATTGATGAATTCGTACTTTTATATATTGATTACACTGAGGCACCGAACAACACATCTTGCATCTGATGGTCATTATTACAAACTAAATAAGTCTTCTAACACAATAAACTTCACCAAATTCCTTTCTGTTCGTTAGCAGCGTGATGTAAGCGTGACACGCTGCAAACGCGAATGCCAATTGCGAACAAGAAGAACGAAATCGAAAACAAATCAGAATTCATCGTATTGTGACGTAAGCATGAGACGTTGTGGTGGGGCAAACAAAGAAAGGGCACAAAAGAACAAAAACAATACTTTCAATATCCTTCTAAAACCTCTTTGTGCATATTACGCCTCAAAAAAACATCCTCATGCCTACATTCCTAAAACATCCCAAAACATCCCAGGGATACCTCTCAGTAGGCAAACAAAGAAATGCCACAGAAGAACAAAAACAATACTTCAATATCCTTCAAAGACCTCTTTGGTCAGTGCATATTACGTCTCAAAATAACATCTTCATGCCAACATTTTCAAAACATCCCAAAACATCCCAGGGATGTTTGTGCTCGCTGGGGTCAAAGCAAGGGTGCAGAGAAACAAGCCAATTGTTGATGTTTAATATATTGAAATTGCCATTTTGGGATATTTTGCTGCATATCCAACAATATCTCTGAGACAAGTTGCAAGAGAATCAGGATTGACAAAAACTCAGTAGGTACATAGAATACTGCGCAAACATAAATTTCACCCATATAAGTTCTCCATAGTTCAGCACCTGAAAGAAACAGATTTTCCACGAAGAGTGAGATTTTGTGAATTCGTTTCAAATAATGAATAGATTTGAGTTATCTTCATTCGAATGACATTTCCGTGACAGTTGATTGTTTCCAACGCAACTGCGGGCGTCATGGCCAACTAAAAATAAGTAAACTCAAGAATACGAGATATTCTGGAACTGAGACATGTTAATTCGCCAATATTTCGAAAACTGTTGAGTGTAGGCAGAGATAACCTCATTGAAAATTAGCTTCATTTTCGATGCCGAATCGAATGAGAATATGAAATTGGGGGGTTTCCATTTGAGAAAATTGACTTACAATAATTTTTTCAACCGGATCTGTATCATTTTCTGGTGAACGCCCTGTATAACTGTAATTGAATTGAAATCGAAATTCTACTGAACTGGGTCCTCTCCTACGAATAAATCGATACACAATCGAAAATTAATGATCATGTTCAGAAAAAAAAAAATTCGGTCTGCAGACGCAGTTTTCAGCTTGAAATTCGAAATATTTCCAAAAGGGTTAGACTTGGGTATAGGACATCATACATGAAACATGTTCAAAATAATGCGTGGAATCTAGAACCTTGATGATATACAGGGTGTCCTATTTAAAATAACGTAGTTGGGGTCCACTTCTGGTACAATCGGAAGGGCCACAATCTGTAAAATATTTTAGCCAGAGTGCATTTATCAACAATAGTGAACTCCCAGATTTTCAAATTCGGCTCACCTATGGTTTTCTATATATTGATCGATGAAGTTCCCGGAGGGACACCCTGTATAGCCAAACTTTCAAGCAGTGATTTTTTAGTGATTCTAAGGCGACAATTCATATAAACACAAAGGCGCTCTTGTTTTGCTCAGTCAAAGCCCCAGCTAACTTTTATCGAATGTAAATGAAAATGATGAATCTTGAAACACAGGAATTATAAAGGTAAAAGTGAAAATTATGGTATTCTCAAAGTACCGGAACATTCTGAAGGTCCAAAAGCTTCTGATACATAATAGGTATGAAGTAGAATATTCTTGAACTTTGCAGATCATTTTGAAACCTTCTGGAAGATTCTGTAACATTCTAGAGTAATATTCAACATTTCCGAATAATATAAAACATTCCCTAATAGCACGCAACATCCTGGACCTGAAATAATCGTCCTTCGGACCTCTCATACCGTGCATCCCATGCAATGTCCGAACAAGGACATCCATAGAATGTCCCAGCTGGTACATCATTTCAAATATCCTTCAAATACCATTCTTTGAACGAATCACGTGGTACATATAGTAGAATGTCCATGCAACGACTTCCTTAGCATGTCCCTGATTGAATATTATTCTAAATAATACTTCAGGTACATCTAACGGATGTCCCAAGTGGTAAATATCATGGCATGATTTCAGATATTATGTGTCATTTCTAGAACAACCATGAAATTGAAATGTACATTGGTAAATGAGCTGTTTTGACTTCGGAAGAAACTCTTATAGATAATCCATATTATGTTCATCTATCGGAATGTCCTAGATACGATTCGGAATGTGTCCTAAGTAGGGCTGCGCGATATTGGATTTCAGTTATCGGTTATCGATAAGTTGAAATTTATCGATAAGTTCGATATATCAATACTTATCGATATTTATCGATATATCGATATTTATCGATATATTGATAGTTATCGATATATCGATATATCGATATTTAAAAACTCAAATATCGTTATTCGATATATCGATATATCGATATATTTATCGATATATCGATATATTTATCGATATATCGATATATTTATCGATATATCGATATTTTTTCCCAGCCCTAGTGTCAAACATTGAGAGACTATATAGTTATTCAATACCGAAAAGTGGAAAAAAATATTTCACCATATTATTGCAGCGCTTCAAATTAATTATGAATTCTTACACGAATTACTGTAATAAGTTTAGGCAATACCAACAGAAACATTCATAACAATTGTTCAAAATGATGACCATTATTCTCTAAATAAAGATATCCTCTTCTCACAGTTGCTTCTAAGACATTACTGAGCAACCTTATCTTGGACACACTGTATATTGATTTATCGATATATCGATATATATCGATAAATATCGATATTTATCGATATATCGATATTTATCGATATATCGATGTTTATCGATATTTATCAATATATCGATATTTATCGATATTTATGGATATTTATCGATATATCGATACTTATCGATATTTATCGAAATATCGATATTTATCGAAATATCGATATTTATCGATATATCGATATTTATCGATATATCGATATTTAAAAACTTAAATATCGTTATTCGATATATCGATATATCGATATATTTATCGATATATCGATTTTTTTTCCCAGCCCTAGTCCTAAGGGGCACCCATCGGTGGTATACCTACATTAGCATCAGGACTTCCGATAGATTAACTTCACACTACTATGGGTTGCGTGCAAGAACTGTCAGATGACCGACGCTGGAGGCAAAACATTGAAACACAATGTCACTTTTCTTATTTGTTTACAAGTGATCAAAATAGTTTCTCACAATTATTTTGGCATACGAATCGTATTTTTCCGCTATTCATCAATTCTCTCATGCCATCACATTGTGCTGTTGTAAAATGCACAAAAACTGCAGCGGAAGATGAAGGAATCCGGATGGTACATTATGATTTTAAAGTAAGTACCTACTATAGTCACTCACCTATAGTTTTCATTTTTGAAATTTGGTAATTTCTCTGATTTCTCATCGGAATTCCTTCTGCGATAGGAGCTGGTAGAAATACACCTGAAATTTCTAAAATAATGCAAGAAGATTGTAATCATGCAATCAATCGGGAGGACTGGTCTGACATGCTGACGATCGTGTCTGTTGTAGACATTTTCAATCTATTAGCAGTATCAGCTTGTATTGCAGGAGTGGCAGAAGGAATTTCAATAAGGAATGACAACATTTCATAATGATAACTATGTGAGATTACTATTTACCTGAAAAATCATATTCCTTAGTCTCTTGCTGCATTTTTTGTGCATTGTACAACAGCACAATGCGAAGGCATGCTTGAATTAATGAATAGCGCAAAAAACACGATTCGTATGCCAAAATATTGTGCAAAACTATTTCAATCCTTTGATTCCTCTGTAACCAAATAAAAAAGTGAGGTTGTGTTTCAATAATTTACAGAAGAATGAGGTTGTGTTTCAATATTTTTGATTCCTCTGTAACCAAATAAAAAAGTGAGGTTGTGTTTCAATAATTTACAGAAAAATGAGGTTGTGTTTCAATATTTTTCCTCCAGGGTCGGTCATTGTGCACGCGACCTATAATAAATAACACCTCAACAATAATTACAATATTTCCCCATAAAATTATAGGACATTTCAATGTACCTACTAACCATCAAATATCCAAGTGGGAAGTATTCCATTGTGATGGCGATTTTCTCATTTTCAGCTTTCTTCAAGGTTCCATAAAAATCATTGGTGATCTTTGTACCTCTGATTATCGTGTAGCATAGAGGGAATGATGAATAGCGACACCAGTTGTTCAAGAAATAATAATCTTCAGACTGTGCCTAGAACAGTATAGAATTTGTCAGGCTATATTTCACGCACTTGTAGAATATAAATAATGAGAGGCATTCATTAGTTTTCTTGATTCATGGCTCATTGATTTGAACAGATAACTGGCGGTATTTTATGAAGTGAAGATCGAATAAAGTAATGTCACAAACTGTTTAGTTACTGAAGTTCCTGAAACACATGTTAAAAGTCGAATAGGCACGAACACTGATTTCTAGAGAAAAAAACTATGAATTTCATCACGGCAAGAAAAATCGCACTATAGGTCGCCTACTACGTTTTCATTCAGATCGACAATGACTGAGCAAGACTGTTCAAAATTCCTTTGTTCTTGTTTTTTATAAACTGGATTGATGAAATGTAATATGGTATGACATTTATATTAGAATGTCATCAGAATTTGACGTTCATTGAAATGGCAGGAAGCTGCATACCGATATCGTTGAGTTAGATTTCATAAACCTTGGTTAAAACGTAAAATTTATAATGATTCTGAATTTTGTCGCTGCTGATTGAACCTGCAACCTACAAGCTAGATACAAAAATCAGACAGAGGATAAAAAAGTTGTTATTTCAATAGTCCAATCTAAGAGAAATGTGAAACTCAGAAATACCGCTGGTGTACAATGACATTCGAATATCGATGAATTTACCCACTGTGACGCCAGTAGAAATATTATTTGAATCTGATTGCACTAAAAGAAGCTCCATATTTCTATTAACAACGCCACAATTTTTTATTGAAATAGATGAAAAGACAATTGAGAAATGAATAGAAAAAAGATTTTTCATAAAAATATTAATACCCTGTATATCGATAACGAAGCAAGTTAGGAAACATGTTCATATGAACTTTATTTCCTGAAATATCACAAGGAATCACCCCTTGAATTTTTTCGGTGTTATTTCGATACACCCTGTATAATCAAAATCTAATTTGAAAATATTATTAGGAGGAGAGCCAGCTGCAAATTTCTACCGTCATCTGAAAACATGATATTATATGTTCCAAAGGCATGTAAAACATTGTATTTTATCCACCTGTGCCAATCACTGACTTGAGCGAAATGATTGAAGAATGATACTATCTGATTTGATTTGATTCGATAACGAGATGAGGATTATGCCATTCGATACCAATTCAATGGTAGATCTCGAAAACCTAACCGTGCCACACTGTCATGTAAAAACGAGTTGAAACAAAAGGAAGCAAATGGAAGGGGGTACTATTCCCTTCACGAATATCCAAACGTGTCCCGACTCAAACTGATCTAAGTTAGTGACAGATCGTCAATAATTCAGAGAATATTTCGCCCTGTCGAAAGATAAAAGATAATATATCCTATGGACCAGTTTGAAACTCATGTGGTTCTCGCACTACAAGTATTCAGATCCACATGTTGAGTTTTACACTGTTTGGGAAAAAAACATTGTATTTTTGTGGAATAAATATTTATAATAGTCTACCCAACAGAATAAAATCTATCAGATTCGTCACAAAATTTAAGTGTGAACTGGAGAAATATATTTTATCAGTATTCAGATCCACATGTTGAGTTTTACACTGTTTGGGAAAAAATCATTGTAATTTTGTGGAATAAATATTTATAATAGTCTACCCAACAGAATAAAATCTATTAGATTCGTCACAAAATTTAAGTGTGAACTGGAGAAATATATTTTATCAATTTAACTCTCCCCTTGTATCAATTAATTCTGATTGAACTGTTTATCTTTCATTGTATTGCATATTTGATTTTATTTTTTTTCTTGTTGTTTCCCTCTATAAACATTGTATGTTTTTTGGGATCAATAAATGTTATTATTATTATTATTGAATAAATCGCTGTGCCGTGGATTACGCTCAGATTGAGAGGTGGCACAGGTAGGTTTTCGAGATCTTCCAATCAATGGGTATTGGATGGCATAATTCTTATTTTGTTATCAGATCGCGAAATTGAGTGCAAATCACCGAATAGGAGAGTGCAAGTTTTCAGACATTTTGCTCAGGATAGTGATTGGCACAGGTGCCGTTCGATAGAATATATACAATGATTTACATATATGGCTTTGGGACATATATCATTTATTTATATATTCTTTGAAGATTATATCCGAAGGACCAGTGTAATACTCAACATGTGGATTTGAATACATGTAGTGCGAGCACTACATGAGTTCCACACTGGTTCATCGGCTATTATCTTTCGACGAGGGCGAATTATTCTAGCAAATATTGCGCTCTGCCACCAACTTAGATCGCTAAGAAGACATTTTCCCCTTTCATTCGCTTCTTGTCACATCGTTGGACAAGCTGTTGGCTCTTATAGAAGCTCTTCGGGGTGATGCACCAAACATCCTGCATTCATTCCAGAAGATGAAGCCGATAGCTACATACATCTTGTCAAACGCATCGACATGCGATATGGCCATGAACATCTGCAGCAAATTTTTCAATCACAGATGAAGAACCGTCGACAGAGAGTCAACATCAAGAGCCTACAAGAGTTCAAAGTGGACGTAGCCTGGTTGGTTCATTGTGCCTACCCGTCAGTCAACGAGTTTCTAATGAAATGTATGGCTGTTCATACTCTGGTAGATGGATTCCGTGATATCTGAATGCAGAAAGCAGTTCCCCTGACTCGACCGAAAGACCTCACCAGTGCTCTGGCAGCTAGCCTTCAGAACGGGGCTGCAGCAGAAGCTTTACGAGGATTAGCGGAAGTATGAGCCATGAATGACAGCGCAGATAGCAGATAATCACAGTCTGGATTCTACGGAAGCTTTAATCAACGCTATTAAGGGCGTCTGGGACAAGAAGAAGGAACCGGCACGTTATTGGAATTGCAAACAGTTTTTTTTATCGCTTGAAGCGCACGAAAGGGAATCCCTATAATGTTCAAAGAACATCGTGCGTTCCTAGGGAGGATAGGGACAGGAGGTAGGTATCGGAATTTTTTTTTGACTTTTGAAGATTATATGTTGTGGGAATACTGCCACAGGCAATGAATTCCAGAGCCTAGCCGTTCTATGGATGAAGGAGTCTTGATAAAGTGCTGTTCCACAGCTTTCGAGGTTGACAACGAAAGGATGTGCTGACTGGGCTTGTCTAGTTCGTCTGATTGGTATTGATAGTGAAGGGATGATAGCAGAGATTTCCGAAGAACATTTCCCGTGGAAGTATCGATAGAAAAGTGAAAGGTCGCCGACCTTTCTACGGTGTTCCAATGATGTCAAAGAGTGAGTGAGTGTGGGTGTCACCCACCAGGCAAATGGCTCTTCTCTGGATGAAATCTAAGAGCATCAGCGTATGTTTTGGTGCTGAACCCCATATGTGGGAACAGTATTCTAGAACAGGCCGTATCTGCGCTTTGTAGATCATGAGAAGCTGTTGAGGTGTAAAGTAGCTTTCCGCACGGAACAAGAATCCGAGTTCTTGTGAAGCAGCTTTTGCGATGGATCTGACATGATTATCCCATGAAAGAGTGTTGCTGATGGAAATACCGAGCATAGATATAGTGGGCTTGGTGGAAATGGTGGAGCCAGACATTACGATATCGGGCATACTGATTTCCGCCTTTCTATAGAAAATGCAGGCTTGAGTTATGGTGGCGTTGAATTCAACTAGGTTGTTTGTTCCCCAGGCGGTGATTTCAGCAAGATCTCAATTGACAGCATTGACCTGCCTGCGCCGTGAGTTCTCAGTTTCCTGGGAAGAAATGGGAATTCTGGAAGAGAACGCAGTATGGAGGGTACTATCATCTGCAAAGCTGTGGATGGGGCAAGTTGTTACTCCCAACAGATCATTGATATGAAGCAGGAATAATGTTGGTGCCAAAATTGATCCTTGTGGAACGCCGGAATTGATGCCAATGGTATCAGACGATACACCGTCCACCACCACGTGAAGCGATCTGCCTGAAAGAAAACTCGATAAGAGATGGCATAGCTGGGGTGGTAAGCCGTATGATGGTAGTTTGTGGAGGAGTCCTTCGTGCCAAACACAGTCGAATGCTTTCGATATGTCCAACGCGACAGCTAGAGATTCCCCGTGTTTTTCTATTGAAGATTGCCATGAATGGGTGACGGGGTGGCTGAGGAAGGACCATCTTCCTTGCTGCCGTAGGAAAACTAAAGTGGGTCGACCTCCAGGGGACAGGTTCTACCCGTCATTATCAAGATCATCTTTGTGGCATCCGAACGGCGTGATAACAGCAGCATCTTCGTAGATGTACAGATCGACGAAAATAAATGTGCATTGTTGGTGGATACTTACTTACTTACTCCTGACGTCTTCAAGGAAGCCACTTGTGATGGCTTCAGCGGACCGCTACGGGCCACTGTCTATAGAGAAATCGATGTGGATATAACGATTCGAATCATCACATTTCCACATCGAGCTATCATGGCGGATATTGGAGGATATGTTATCATGGGAATGGACATCCACGGATGGAGGTACCGGCGGGGGTAACGACGGTAACGTTAGAAGAGGACGTACTGTTACCAAAACGGAGCGACACTATTGTAGCATTGTAGCGAGGATACTTGTACCTGTTTGATTCATCAACACAAATAATTACTTTGTGACAATTGATGAAGGAAGGAAATTGGGAGCCTGTGTCTCGGAAGCCTCCATAATCCACCAGGTGACAGCAACCACTGAAGAGCCGGCAATAAATATGAAGAAGAACTTATATTTGCTGCAAGAAACTTACTCAACAACCGACAGAAGAAGAAGTTAACCGAATTATAGAACCATTTTTCCATACTTACCAATGAAAAAACAGGGAGAACCAACATCGTGAATCACAAAATTAATAGAGGCGATACCAAACCGATTCGTCAACCGGATCGGAGATCGCCACAGACGTAGAAAGGAAATGCAAACAAAATTATCTAGGACACGGAACACGACGGGGTTATCAGGCCATCCTTGAGCTAAACCAGTGGTCCTAGTTGAGAAGAAATATGGAAACACCCGTTCTTGGGTAGACAATCGCTGATTGAAAAACGTGACGAAGGAATAGATCAATCTTTGGCAGAATCAAATCTTTTCTCCACGATGGATTTGAAAAGTGGATATTGGCAGGTAGAAATGAACTCAGCAGACAAGGAGATGATGCCTTTTGGACTCTACAATGCTCCGGCCACCTTCGAACAAATCATGGAGGTGACTTTTCTAAAAGACATGCCTGGATGACATCACTGTGGTCGGTGAAACTTATGAAGAACATCTGGCTAACTTGGAGAAAATTGTAAGAGACCACAGGATGCAAACCTCCCACTCAACCTGAAAAAATGCCACCTGCTGCGAAAACGGGTGAATTACTCGAGACACATTGTGGTAAGCCAGGGTGTTGAGGTCTACCCTGAGAAGGTACAAGCAGTCAGACAATGACCAGTACCCGAAGATAAGCATCAACTCAGAAGCTTCCTTGGACTTTGCACTCATTATCGACGATATGTTCGAATGTTCTCGAATATTGCAAAGACACTGGTTTGTCTCACAGAGGAAGCACGACCGTTCTGCTGGGACTCGGGATGCCAGGCCGCCTTTGATACCATGAAGAAACGCTTGACGACGACACCGATTCTTGGGTATTCGCTTCAATTTATCATCGACATAGACACCAGCAATATTGGCATTGACAGAGTCATTTTAGAATATCAAGATGAGCGTTACCAGAAGAGAACTCTTGGCCATGATCGAATAGTGGCACACTTCTACAATTCATTCTATGGCCGGGAATTTCTAATCAGGACGGACCATACTGCATTGATGTGGCTCCTGAATTTCCGGAACCCTGAAGGTCAAGTTGCTCGTTGGATCTAGAGGCTTTGGGAATATGACTTTGGCATAGATCAACAATTAGTGGATACGAGCCATTAGAATGCAGATACATTGTCCAGAAGGCCATGTTCACCTGAGTGCTCACTCTTAGAGTCACTTGATGGTATTAAATCTGACTAATACCATCTAGTGACTCTACTCAAATTGTAGCCGCTCGAAGGATGAGGAAGCCACTATCTGTAGAATCACTGTTGTCCACGAAGATTGGTTATCTGCGGCAATAAAGCAAGAGCAAGAAGAGGACCCAAAACTCCGAAGGCAACGAAAATGAAAGAAACAGAATGATCCGTCCGCTTTAGGGTCGGATTATTTCGACTGTTAAACTGATACTTTCCGTAATTATGGAATAAGTTATCGATGTACGACCTGAATATTTCGGAATACCTATAGTACTTCTACTGATTATTTTTTTGTTTCCATTTCTGAAGTGCATAACAAAGTATATGTGAACTAGAGGACTATATAAAATAATTTTCAAACCCTCAGCGAATAATTGTAACTCTCGCATAGGGATTGTATATTTCTCGCAGTGATTTTTCCAATATTTATATATTATGAAAATACCATGACCAGAATGTTGAATTGTTATTGGCTAAACCAAGCAGAAGTACAGGGTGATTCACCATAAATGTCCCCCCCTCTAGCTCACTTATTTTCAAACCGATTTAAAAATCATCTAAAATGATTTTTCAGAAAATTTGTTCCCGTTGCATCAGAAAATACAGGGTCCTCGGAACAAACGACCTACAGAGTACTACTTGAATTTTTCAAATGGAACACCCTCACCCTGCATTTCATTGTATTTTCATATTCTCCCTGAAGAGCTGATTTCATCAATGCATCACACTTGGGGTCTAGCGGGAATGATTACAGATATATAGAGTGTTCAAAATCGGGATTTTTCAACTCTAGGATTTTTTTGTGACGAAACTATTCATTATCGGTCAAAACGGCTCTTATGTCCATATCTCAACTTTGGATTCACTATCTACTGATATTTATTAATTGGAACAGGTACAGGGTGATCAGAATTCTGAATCTTGAACCACATCAAAAGTTGAGATAGGGACATCGAAGCCGTTTTGACCAATAATGAATAGTTTCGACACAAAAAAATCCTAAAGTTGAAAAATCTCGAGTGATGCATCGATGAAATCAGCTCTTCAAGGAGAATATGAAAATAAAATGAGATACAGGGTGTTCCATTTGAGAAATCCAAGTAGTACTCTGTAGATCGTTTGTTCCGAGCACCCTTTCGTTGTCAACCTCGAAAGATGTCGAACAGCACTTTATCAAAACCCCTTCATCCATAGAACGGCTAGGCTCTGGAATTCATTGCCTGAGGAAGTATTCCCAACAACATATAATCTCCAGAAGTTCAAAAATTCAAAATTCAAATACCTACCTCCTATCCCTATCCTCCCTAGGAACGCACGATGTTCTTTGAACATTATAGGGATTCCCTTTCGTGCGCTCCAAGCGATAAAGAAAACCTGTATTTTCTGATGCAACGGAAAAAAAATTACTGAAAAATCATTATGGATGATTTTTCAAATTTTCAAATCGGTTTGAAAATAAGTGAGCTAGGAAGGGGCATTTATGGTGAATCACCCTGTACATGTCTGTGATTAGTATGCCGTAGTTATTAAAGATTGTTCATTATTTCTCCATCGTTCATTAATTCATTTATTCTTGACCCCTTCGAAATATCCGTTTCGTTTTGGAAACTTAGAAGGTTAACGAAATTTGTACCATCTTAAGTAGCGCGTATTGGTATTTACAGGACGAAGGTGAAATATCAGCAGTTCATGTGAATTTCAATATTTTTAACACAAGACTGACAGAAAGTACTTACTTCGAAAACATATCCCTTTACTATCATGTCATTTTCGTCCGAAATGTCATTGTTACTCATATGCATCAATGAGACAGTGAGGCCAACCTTCAGATATGCCGAGATTATCCAAGATGTAAACCACCACATCAAAATTAATGATTTAGTGAGTGTCCTCCACCTGACTATATCTCTTCTGAGAGAACTCGGTAAAGTTTGATCTATTAGTACCAGGAAATTCATCTGCAATTAAAGATGATAGAATAGGTTCTCATATTGAATTCTATACAAAAAGTTTCAAAAAAGCTAAAACAATGCAGAATGAGTTGGGTTCGTAAAGTATAAAAAAAATATCACGGCATCCGCGTATTTAAAATACAATAGGGTATTGAAAAATAGTATATTGTTTAACGAGCACGAAATAATAGTGATTTCCTACGAGAATGATGTTTACAGCATGAGCCACAGGCGAATGCTGCAATCATTATTTATCAATCAAACATAATTTATTCCTCCAAAACTGGTGAGTCTCTCTGAACTGTCATTGTTGAAGTAGTTGAAGTATTTGTCTGACATTTCTCTTTATTTTTCTCTTACTCCAGTGCTCCAATGTATGTAACCAAGAATCTGATGATGAAGCTTTGCAGCTTTAAAACATGTCCCCTGTAATTTGATTACTATGAAGAATAGATTTGGTGAAGTAGAAAATTCAATTCAAAGAATTTGAACAATGTGAGAAATGTGACTTGCAACTTTTCCCTCGCTTTTTTTTTCGAGAAATCTTAAAATTCCAAAATTACAATTAATAAGTAACTGTTAAGTGTGATTATACAAATGTTAGTGTCCTATGTGTCCACGTAAGCAATTTTGCACAATATGTCATCATATATTTTACAATTTTTTACTTTTAACAACGTTGTAATCAACCTCACCAAAGATCATTCCTGATGATGGAAATAAACATTTCCGAAAGCTTGAATAAACTTTAAAGAGTATTCCTGTCACACTGCTGCTACCCCCAATATACACTGGTTTTACATACTTATATAATATGTACTCAAACAACCTGTTCTTTCAAAATATTGAAGGCCAGATTGTGAGCTTTGCCGATGATACTGCAGTAATTTGACAGAATTATTACCAAAGGCCCAAGCTGATTTTACAAAAATAAAAACATGGTTCGATTCCAAATTATCGACAGTTAATTTTGATGAAACACATTATGTCCCAATATTATATTGACTACGTCATCAAAAACCCTTTCAATATCACCAGTGCCTTTCATCAATTCCACTTGACTATTCTGGAATTGAATTTATGCTTTTGAAATTTAACTGCTGCGTTCTGAGAATCAAATGATATTTGCTGAAATACAAATGACATTTTCTGAAATTTAATTGACTATTCTGAAATACAATTGACGCTTTTTGAAATTAATAAATAAGACAATTCCTTGATAACGACTCGTTTCATGTTCTTTTTTCTTACCCTTATATCGCTTCCTGCTGAGGGGGTAAATACTCCTCCCCCTACCCCCTCCCCTTGGATGCGCGCCTGGATTGACCCCCTGTTTTTGCTCCTTAATGACGACCACGATTCTGGTCTTTTTTTTACCTCAGAGAGCCATCATGTTCATCTCACTTCAGATTTACAGAATTAGCCTACGCCAAAAATTCAAAAGAGCCTTCACCATTTCTGAGAATTCGTGATGCAGGGTCTGATCATGAAAAAATGTTTATGTAATTTCGATGGCGTGCAGTTAGTGTGGAACATTTTCGAAATAAGTAAAAACATCCTCACTGATTTTTTTTCTTGTTAATTGTGATCACAAGATTCTGTTACTAATTTATAGAAAGTAAATTTTGTCATTAAATTTGAGAATTTGGTGAAAGGGCATCAAAAGAATTGGTGTAATTTTCCTGTTTAATTCTCACTCTTAAATGTTCACAGGTGATGAATAAATACTTCGAATTTTCAATTGACTTGGCCGTTACTTGATGGAAATCTATGGCAAATGTAAAAACTTCACAAACGATAAGATTTCCACAAAATTCTTATGCACACAACATGTTTCGCTAACACAGTAGCTTCGTCAGGTAATACTGGTACAATGAACTAAACCAACGTTGGCTTGCTCAACTTTTATATATTTTATCAGGCCCAATATCTACATTAAATTACGGTATACGGGATTAACTTGAGAGGGATGATAGCAAATAATAGTAGATTGTTTTATTAGGATCAAAAGTGACACTTTGTTTGACAAGCGAATTTTGCATTTGCGAGGCGGAGCGTTTAGCGAAGCCGAGCGAAAGCAAAATTTGCGAGTCGAACAAAGTCACTTTTGATCCGAATGAAACATGCTATTTTTTCTGCAACCGAAACAATTAACTCAAATAAACATGTGAAGTAACCACCAATGCCGTGCCATATGTATGCAATACAACAAATATTGACGAATAATCCATGTGGTGAGAATATTTTACCTGCATTAACAGCAGGTTAGGTTTTCTAGGATGTTCGAAATGTGGTTTCAATATGAATACAACCACAGAGTGACATATTTTTGTATGGACCAGGTGCTCTAATGGCAAATACCGCGCCAGTGCCAGCTATAGGAACAATACGTGGAAAATGTTAGGTTAGTGAGCATATCAACAATGATAATAGAGATTATTTATTCCTCTCCATACTACACTGTGTTTGACTTGATAATCAAATGAAGCTAAACAACATCGTTGTTTGAGACAACAAAACACTTGCTTGTCGTGATTATTCAAAAACCAGTTATCCATCCCGAGAATAACGAATGAAATACAGATCACGCAAGTATTTGAATCTTGAAGGCTTCCCTGATCAAAACAAAAATACTTAACTGAGATGTTCATGATTTCAATACTAAACTATAATAAGGTGTATTTATATCTCCAGCATGGGTATGAAATGCCAAATCTGCTGAAATCGGAAACAAATCAGTTATGCGTCTCAACCCAAATAACCAACTGTCACAATGTTGTTTATTCTTGATGACGTCCAGTAGATCCTTTTTAGTTCCTAGGAGCTAAAGTTCAACTTTAGCTCCTAGGAACTAAAATTCAACTTTAGCTCCTAGGAACTAAATATGTTGCCTAGCAACATACCGATTTTTGTGTCAGTAATAGAAACGTCAATTTAAGAGCTAATTTTGGTATCAGAATGGACGACTTTTGTGTCGGTTGCAGAAAAATATTATTACCTACTGAGAAAACAAATTCAACAGTGATGAACTATTGAGGTCTAATTGATCGATAGGTAAAATGTCAAAATTTTTGAGTTTGTTGATTTCTGATGATTCAAAATGATTGAGTTTCATTCCTCTATTTTCTACATGTAGAATTTCGAAATTATCATCAAAACTATGGTTTTCTTCTAATTTATTGTTTGGCGTATGTCGAATTTGTCTTCTTTCTAAAAAAATGCATCTTATGTTCATGAATGCGCTGATTGAACGTACGACCTATCTGACCGATATATACCTTAGGACAAACTCAACTGTGGATCTTGTCCTAGGGTATACAGGGTGGGCCACCAGTAACGCCTCGGTCTTTAGAAGGCTAACCACTTATCTTCTTGGAATTCTTCCTCTCTAGGAAGTTGCATGTCAACATAGGCTACCATTTAAAATTATTTCGAAACATACAGGGTGTCCCCAAAAACCATAAAACACTGAAGTTAAACTTCTTTCTATCGAACACCCTATATATTATTTCATTTTGAGATTCTCCCTGATGAGCTGATTTCAACGACCCATCATACTTGGGGTCTAGCAGTTATAATTACTGAAATATAGGGTGTGAAAAATCGAGATTTTCCAAGTTCAAGAATTTTTTGTGTCGAAACTATTCATAATTGGTCAAAACGGCTTACATGTCCCTATCTCAACTTTTGATCAACTTTTTCTGATATACAATTGGGACATATACCGGGTGATCAAGATTCTGAATTCTGCACCACCCTGTATTTGTTTCAATTAAATGTCAGTAGATAGTTGATCAAAAGTTGAGATAGGGACATGTAAGCCGTTTTGACCAATTATGAATAGTTTCGACACAAAAAATTCTTGAACTTGGAAAATCTCGATTATTCACACCCTATATTTCAGTAATTATAACTGCTAGACCCCAAGTATGATGGGTCGTTGAAATCAGCTCATCAGGGAGAATCTCAAAATGAAATAATATATAGGGTGTTCGACAGAAAGAAGTTTAACTTCAGTGTTTTATGGGTTTTGGGGGCCCCCTTTATGTTTCGAAATAATTTAAAATGGTAGCCTATGTTGACATGCAACTTCCTAGAGAAGAAGAATTCCAAGAAGATAAGTGGTTAGCCTTCTAGAGACCGAGGCGTTACTGGTGGCCCACCCTGTTTATCGGTCAGACAGGTCGTACATTTAATCAGTGCATTCATGAACATAAGATGAATTCTTTAAAAAAGAAAACAAATTCAACATACGCCAACCATATATTAGAAGAAAATCATAGTTCTGATGATAATTTCGAAATTCTACATGTAGAAAATGAAGGAATGAAACTAAATCATTTTGAATCATTGAAAATCAACACACTGAAAAATTTTGACATTTTACTTAACGATCAATTAGACCTCAATAGTTCACCACTGTTGAATTTGGTTTCTCAGTAGGTAATAATATTTATTCGCTATCATCCCTTTCAAGTTAATCCGGTATACCGTAATTTAATGTAGATATTGTGCTTAATTTCCGAAAATGGAGGTTTATCGATCTTGTCCACAGGTAATTAATCCTTCAAGTTGGGAAAGTAGGATATATAAAAGTTGAGCGACCCAACGTTAGTTTAGTTCATTGTACCAGTATATCACCTGACGAAGCTAGTGTGTTAGCGAAACATGTTGTGTGTATGAGAATTTTGTGGAAATCTTATCGTTTGTGAAGTTTTTACATTTGGATACTTCAAATTTGATGGGCAGAATAATGCGACCAACAGTTTGTTGATGATCTTCATGCAGAGTGATCAAGTTCAAATTACCATTACATATCCATGAACCGTCATCTCTTCCAATATACATTTGCTCTAATAGTTCATTATTGAGATTGAGGGCGTTGAAGTTTGAATTGTTTCAGAAAAAAATTTCCAATATTCCAATATTGGTAGAAAGGTAACAGGTATAGCATTGAGTTGCTCTTGTATTCGAACTAGGGTGCACAGTATGCATTGATAGCATGATAAATCATTCCGATGAACAAACAGGTTGAAACATATTTCAAGTAGGTACTGTTGATAACAAAATCAACAGAACATTTTTTCAGTTCGCCACTGATCTAATTTCGATACATTTCTCAATTCTACTTTGCGATAATCATGAATAACAAAAGTCATTTTGGCATCGACATCTTCTATAGACAGCATATTCTCATAAGTTAAAAATAATCGTGAATTCACCTTTAATAAATAGATAGATAGCTTTATTCAAAGAAGTGTACTCATACATTTACAATACATAAATACAATTAAATGAACTGGCGTCAAATGATATGATGTTTGTTAACAAACGAACATCTGAGAAAGAAGAAGGTACTGAAATCACTATTAAAAAACGAAAAATGCATACTTAATGAGTAAAATAAAGACATTTGATTGATATACAAAACACTAAAATACACTAGAAAAAAAAAAACGGACAGATTGAAATTACATTGTTAGCAAATAAAATAGATATACATAATTATAATAACAATAGCTAAAAATAAATGAATGAAACAAGTGACTGACTGACACTGAATTAAAATATACTTGAACCAAGAAATTCATCTATGGTATATGGTTCTATTTCAATCAATAATTCCTGAACTGACTGTTTGAATTTTTTAAGGCTGGGTTCTATTTTCAGTTTTGAAGGTATTCTATTGTAAAACTTTATACACGAGTACATTGGAGTTTTTTCTGTTAGGATTAGTCTGTGAGGTGGGATATTAAAATCCATCGTTCTTGTACCATAAATATGATTTGATTCATAGGCTTGGAATTTCCCCCTATTGTTGAATAGAAATACTAAACACTCATATATATAAATGCCCGGGACAGTTAATATAATATATGATATATAATATATATATAATATCAAGCTTTTGAATTTTCCTCTGCATGACTGCCTGTAACTGATTCCCACCAAAATACGTAGACATCTCTTCTGTACTACGAAAACTCGTTGTGCTTCACTGCTTCCACCCCAGAAGATGATGCCAAAACGCAACAGAGAGTGAAAGTTCGAAAAATATACTGTTCGCAAAGAGTTACTTTCTAAATATTTAGCTGTCACTCTGAAAGAGTAACATACCGAGCTTAGTTTGTTACAAAGTTCATTAATATGAGTCTCCCAGTTCAGATTTTGATCAATGTGAATTCCTAAGAACTTTGTGTTATGTTCTGATTTTATATTTTGTGTCTGAAGCTGTATGTCCTGCGGTATTTGTTTACACACGTTTTTTGTTGTGAAACAGATACAGGCAGTCTTTTCTTTGTTTAAAATCAACTGATTTCTAGTAAGCCAGTCCTGAGCCTTTTTTAGGCTGTCGTTTGATATATCTAACATTTCTTGAAATGAAGATCCTACCGCTAGTATGTTTGTGTCATCGGCATAATTTACTAGATGTGTTTTTTCGTTGACAATTTCTGATGCCAAGTCATTAATATAAAAGATGAATAATAACGGACCCATTACACTTCCTTGGGGTACTCCCACCGACAACTGACCTTCATCGGAAAAGTACTTCTTTCCGTTCCTCTCTATCAATACTTTTTGGACTCGTTCCGAGAGATATGATCTTATCCAGCTAAGTGCTGGGCCTCTAATGCCATACCGTTCCAATTTTTCCAACATAATAACATGATCAATGCTATCAAATGCCTTTGATAAGTCCAAAAATATACCCATTGACAAGTATTTGTTTTCATATCCCAGAACTATCTTTTCTATGAAGTCATAAATAGCTGTTTCTATTGATTTGCCCTTCAGGTATCCATGCTGTGAGTGACTTAACAACTTTTCAGCATAAAAAAAGCTCAGGAGCCTAGTACACATAGATATTTCAAATATTTTTGAGAAAGATGGCAATAAACTTATAGGACGATGGTTTTCCAGTAGTGAAGGATCACCTTTTTTATACAGTGGTTTGATAATTGCAAGTTTTAGGCTGCCTGGAAAAATTCCAAATTGAAATGAATTATTTATTATGTAGCATAAAGGAATTACTAGTTCATCTCCACAACTTTTAATGATACTGTTAGGTATTTCGTCATATCCAGTACTCATCTTATTTTTTAACTTTTTAATTATCTCAATGATTTCACTAATTGTTATGGGAGTAAGAAACATTGAATTTTTCGTAAGAGATATGTTACTAGAAAACTCAACTTCTTTCAAATTCAACCCAGAGTTTGGTGTATTATTCAGAAACAATTTATTAAAATCATTACTAACCATATTTGGGTCACCTGGTATTTTCAATTCTCCATGTTTTGTAGATTTTCCCCTTATTTCTCCTACTATCTGCCAAAGGCATTTTTATTTATTATCACTTTTATTTATACGGTCTCCATAATTCGTTTTCCGGGCCTCTATCAATAATTGATTGTACCTAAATTTTGTTTTTTTATATGCTTCAATATATCCTTCTTGTTCTGATGTTCTGCTCAACACGAGTAAGGTATCAAGTTGATTTTTACACTGTAATATTTCTGCAGTTGGGTAGTTGGATATTTTTTTACTTTTTGAACCTATACATTTGATTGGAAAACATTGATTAAAGATTGGAATTAGTATTCGCATAAAATTTGCCCACTGTTCATTCACATCTGCAATTGAAGTGTAGAAAACTCCCTCCCAATCCTGATCCGATAAAATTTTCTTGAAGGATTCGGTGTTATGTATATTAAATGATCTTTTTTCGATTCTACTTGATTTATGTAAGCTCATTTCATAGCTAAACGTGATTTTTTGGCCTGTGTGATCTGATATATGAGTGTTCAGTATTTCTGATCTATAGACTTGGCAATTCGTGAAAATGTTATCAATACAACTGCTTTTTGAATTTGTACTTATTCGTGTATACTCTAAAATTGATGGAAAAATATTGAAAGACTTCATTAGTGCTAAGAATTCCATAGAGTATTTAGTTTTGCTTTTGATGTCGATGTTGAAATCTCCTGCTATAAAAATCAAACAGTTCTCAGTGTACAATTCCATAATTATTAATAATTTTCTTATAATAATCTAAGACCCAGTATTCATTCATGAGCAACGGGATTCTCTTGTGTAATCCGTATATGAATGTAATCAAAATAGTTACGAAACTTTTGTTTAATATTTGTCGAGTTGTTATGTACGAAAGATGACATGTAATGTCAATTTGTAATAAAATATTGTCTGAAAAAAAGTTTGATATTCATTCAGTCATATTCATCGTCAATCTCATAGTCTCAATACAGTCCATATCACATTACTCAAGATTCAAGGAATTAGTGAAAACTATCACGAAATTCTACATGGTCCTATGCGAGCTGGATGTTCGCGGCAATCTCAAATCAAGTTGAAACCATCGGAAGCAAGAAGCGCAATCGTCCGGTCGGAGCATTTTCGTCGAAAGAAAAACGGCCAGTTTTGGTACATCATTCAGCATTAACATCGTTCAGTATCCCAGTATTGTTCTCTGGTAATAACAGACGTTGGAAACTGTGGAGTTGCATATATTCAAGAGGCATTCATGGTATCTATCTGGTGAACGAACGACAGCGATTATTGTGAGTCTCGTCTCCTTCATTCCTTTCCTTGCATCCCATGTCTCAATATTGATACTGCTTCAGCTTGTGTTGTTATTATTTAACATTTTCAACTCATATAAAATTTAAAATGGCTACAAATATTCAAGACCTCAAGTTCAAGCGCGGACTTGCAAAGTCTTCACTAACTCGTTTCAAATCTTTCATTGATAAAATGGAAAATAATAGAAAATTGAATGAATTAAAGGCGCGATTACAGAAAATAGAAGAACTTTGGAATGAGTTTCATGATATTCAAACAGAACTCGAACTCAAGGATCAGGAAAATGATCACGCTCAGGACAGAATTGAATTTGAGGAAAATTTCTTCGAATATACAAGCATAGCTAAAGAAATCATTGAAAAATCTATTACCTCAGTTTCTCAATCCACAAATATTGCTTCTGTAGCATCACGAAGTGTTTCAGATTATGCGAATTTACCCAAACTAAACTTACCAGAATTCTTTGGAGCATATGATAAATGGCTTCAATTTTCAGACACATACAAAGCTATGATTCATCAAAGTAATTCACTCAGCAAAGTTCAAAAATTCTGGTATTTGAAATCTTGTCTCAAGGGTGAAGCAGCTAATATTTTATCAGCGTTAGAAGTATCCGAATCAAATTATGATGTAGCTTGGGAGCTTTTAACTACACGATTTGAAAACAAAAGAATAATTATTCAGTCCCATTTGAAAGCTATTTTTGAAACTCAGGCCATCCAAAAAGAATCTCATTTTGCATTAAGAAATCTAATTGATACTCATACTCAACATTTAAGAGCCCTCAAATCTTTAGGACTGCCCGTGGACCAATGGGACACATTAATTATACATATTATTTCATCGAAATTAGATTTTGCCACTAGAAGAGATTGGGAGGAATTCTCTTTGAACAGTTCATCTGATTTACCTTCATTTGAAGATTTAAAATCGTTTCTGAATAAAAAATGCCAGATATTAGAGAATTTAAAGTCAAATATCAAGCCAAATCAATCTCATATGCATAAACCAATAATATATAAAAAACCTTCTGAACTCACTACAACTTCTACTCATATCACGACAGCTCCTTTCTGCATTTATTGCCACAAGGATCATTATGTTTTTACATGTAGTGACTTTTTAAAGTTAACGCCACATGAACGACTCAATCATGTAAAAAAAGAACGAGCCTGTACAAATTGCCTTCGCAAAGGTCATTTGCAAAAGGATTGTAAAAATTCTTATGTATGCAAGAAGTGTTCGATGAAACATAATACTATTCTCCATTTAGATCGAAAATCAGTTACTGAAAATCAAACGATTACGAACAATGAATCTCAATCAATGAACAGCCCAAGTGGAGAGAAACAACCACCAAATCAATCTCTTTCATGCATATCTCATTCAGTACCATCTCAAGATGATTATTATATATTATTATCAACAGCAAATTTGTTTATATTTGATAAAAATAATAAACCACACAAGTGTCGTGCGTTGCTGGACAATTGCAGTCAGTCGAATTTCATATCCCAAGATTTATGTGACAAATTACAACTTCCAATCTCAAGAATCATTCATGAAGTGGAAGGATTCGGTTCAAATGTCACGTCAATATTTCAGAAAACTAGAACTTCAATCAAATCAACTATTAATTCCTTCAAACTAAAAGACATCACATTTTTGATATCACCTCAAATTGCTAAAGATTTGCCTTCTCTATCATTTGATAAAGAACAACTCAATATTCCCTCAAATATAGTTTTAGCTGACGATAATTTCAACAAATCAAGACCTATTGACTTGTTAATAGGAGCGTCTATATTTTGGAAGCTGATTTGCATAGGTCAATTCACTCTCGCAAATGAACATACTATACTACAAAAAACTAATTTAGGCTGGATATTGTCTGGACCTTTACCACTCAAACACACTTCAATTCCCAAGTCAGTTTGTAATCTATCTATAAATAACCAAGATTTACATGATCAACTAGAGCGGTTCTGGAAACATGAGGAATGTTTTCAAGATCCACAAGGATTGAATCCAACATACTCAAACGAAGAAAAAGACTGCGAGAAGCTTTTTTCTGAAACAACTATTCGAGATCAATACGGGAAATATATTGTAAAGCTTCCTCTCAAGGAAAATGTTAATCAACTAGGAAATTCATTTGATACAGCCTTAAAAAGATTTTATTCTATCGAGAGAAAATTGGGCAATAATTCTGATTTTAAAAAGTTATATAATTCATTCATGAAGGAATATGAAGATCTTGGTCATATGACAAAGGTTTGTGCAAAAGATTGGGACAGTCAATTCCCCGTCTTCTATTTACCACATCATGGGGTGATGAGAGAGGCAAGTTCTACTACGAAGCTTCGTGTTGTGTTTGACGGTTCCTCAAAGACATCCAGTGGTCTTTCTCTCAACGACGTGTTGAAAGTTGGTCCCACAATTCAGGATGATTTATTCACTATTGTAACTAGATTTCGAACATATGATTATGTTGTTTCTGCCGATATTGAAAAAATGTATCGGATGGTATTAATTGATCATTCACAACGAGATTTACAACGTATTCTATGGCGTTCTGATCCATCAGAACCTATTGATCATTTTCAACTTAATACTGTGACATACGGCACTGCCAGTGCATCATTCCTTGCAATGAGAGCTCTACAGCAGGTAGGTTTAGATAATAAAGATAAATATCCCTCAGCCTCTGAAATAATCATGAACAGTTTTTATGTTGATGATTTATTGACAGGTTTCAATTCAATTGAAAGGGGCAAGAAAGTTTTATCAGATCTCATTCTCATTCTTAAGGCAGCAGGATTCAATTTGCGAAAATTTGTTACTAATAATCCTAATATTTTTCATGACATTACCAATACTATATCAGATTTTCCAGAAAAATTCATCTCAGATGATAAAGTCATCAAGACTTTGGGCTTGAGTTGGGATTCTCATAAGGATACACTTCAATATAAAGTAAATTTGAGTCCAAGTAAATGTATTACAAAACGCATGATATTATCAGTGTCATCACAAATATTCGATCCATTAGGCCTTGTTGGCCCATGTACTATTAAAGATAAACTTTTAATTCAGAAAATATGGCAACTTGGTTTGAACTGGGATGAAAGTCTTCCCATGGAATTGCATGAATCATGGTTGCAATTCTTAGAACAACTCCATTTTTTGAATGATATAAAGATCTTTAGGCATGTAATTTGTTCAAACCCATATTCCATTGAACTGCATTGTTTCAGTGATGCATCTCAGAAGGCTTATGGTGCTTGTTGTTATTTACGCTCCACTAATCAATTTGGTGAAACATATGTTCATTTGGTATGTGCCAAATCGCGAGTTTCTCCGCTCAAAACTATTTCTTTGCCTAGGCTTGAACTCTGTGGAGCAGTTCTTCTGATCAGACTTACACTCAAGGTTCTCAAAGCATTACATAACATCAATATCAATAAAATACAGTACTGGACAGATTCCACCATTGTATTATCTTGGATTAATGCAGCACCAAATACTTTACAAACTTTTATTGCAAACCGTGTGGCAGAAATTCAAAATAATTCAACAAATGATCAATGGAGTCATATTTCTAGTGGTGATAATCCAGCTGACGTCATATCCAGAGGTTTAAATCCTTATGATTTAATATTTCATTCAATATGGTGGTCAGGACCTGACTGGTTATCTAAACAAAAAGCATGCTGGCCAACATCTAAAAACTTAATTTTACCTGAACCATTAGAGCAGAAAAGAAAAGATTTCACATTCATTATTCGGTCTAATGATTTCCAAAATATTCTCGATTGCTATTCATCTATCCATAAATTACAAGGCACAATAGCTTATTGCTTTAGATTTGTCAAAAACTCAAAACTTTCAGACAAGTCAAATAGACAAGTCGGCCCACTGACTAATTCAGAATTAGAAAATTCATTAATATCCTTGTGTAAATTAGTTCAAGAACATTCATTTCCTTCAGAATTGCACTCCTTGAAAAAGGATAACATGGTAATGACAAACAGTAAAATCATTTCACTCAGTCCCTTTTTAGATCAAAATGGTGTAATAAGAGTAGGAGGTCGATTGAAAAACGCAAATATTCTGTATGAACAAAAACACCCGATTATTTTACCTAGCGAAGGAAATTTCACAAAATTGATAATTAAGCGAGAACACAATAGGTTATTACACGCAGGCGCGCAAGCCACATTAGCTTCTATCAGATTACAATTTTGGCCCTTGAATGGTCGCAATACAGTTCGTGGAGTTATTAGAAAATGTGTGACTTGTTTCAAGGCTAAACCTAGTGATGTAAAATATAAAATGGGAGATTTGCCCCGGTCAAGGATCATTCCGCACAGGGCTTTCTTAACTGTCGGTGTGGACTTTGCTGGGCCTCTGTTTATCAAGGATAGCAAAATTAGACGCAAACAAATGCCAATCATAAAATGTTATTTATGTATTTTTGTATGCTTCATCACTAAGGCTACTCACATTGAATTCAGAATCAGATGATTTATCAACAAACGCATTTCTGAACTGTTTGAAACGATTCGTGTCCAGAAGAGGTATTTGCACTAACATTTATTCCGACAATGGATCAAATTTCATTGGAGCACAAAGGGAATTGAAATCTATATTGAAAGCACTCGAGGTAAGTAGAGATTTCAAGGAATTCTTAAATCTCAATAGAATACAATGGCATTTCTCGCCACCACATGCACCAAATTTCAATGGTTTGACTGAAGCTTGTGTCAAATCTTTCAAATACCATATCAAAAGAATCATCGGAAATGCGCATTTAACATTTGAAGGTTTATACACAGTTATAACTCAGGTTGAAGCAGTTCTTAATTCGAGACCTCTGATTCCTTTATCCCACGATCCTAATGACCTTGATGCCCTGACTCCTTCCCATTTCCTTATTGGCGAGCCCTTATGTGCTATTCCTCAAGAAGATGTCAGAACAGTAACTTCAAATCGCTTATCCCATTTCCAACTACTTCAACAATACCTACAGCACTTTTGGCAAAGGTGGTCACACGAATATCTATCACATCTACAAGAGAGAGCTAAATGGGAAAAATCATTTCCAAACGTTCAGGTTGGTGCTTTGGTACTCCTCAAGGATGAAAACTCAGCTCCTTTGTGTTGGAAGCTGGCGAGAGTTGTGGAGGTGTTCCCAGGCGACGATGGTATTGTTCGTGTAGTGAATGTTAAAACCAATGCTGGTATTTACAAAAGAGCAGTGTCTAAAGTGTGTGTTTTGCCGATAGGTACTTGATTTGATTCGTAAAATTCTTTGATGATTGTTCATTGTTTATGTACTTTGATGCTTTGAAAGCCAATCCTTTCAAGGGGGGCGGTATGTACAATTCCATAATTATTAATAATTTTCTTATAATAATCTAAGACCCAGTATTCATTCATGAGCAACGGGATTCTCTTGTGTAATCCGTATATGAATGTAATCAAAATAGTTACGAAACTTTTGTTTAATATTTGTCGAGTTGTTATGTACGAAAGATGACATGTAATGTCAATTTGTAATAAAATATTGTCTGAAAAAAAGTTTGATATTCATTCAGTCATATTCATCGTCAATCTCATAGTCTCAATACAGTCCATATCACATTACTCAAGATTCAAGGAATTAGTGAAAACTATCACGAAATTCTACACTCAGATATAACCATAGATAAAATTGATTCAAGTTTCCTCAAAAATTCCTGCTCTGATGCAGTACGGTAAATGCATAAAATAATCGCTTTGCACTTATTTAACTCAATTTCCACTGCCGCGCATTCGAATACTGCGACTTCTGATATTCTCACAATATCACTCCGCATCTTCCAATTGGTTCCGGTCTTTATAAAAATTGCTGTTCCACCATGGGCATTCTCATTTCTGCAGTAAGCAGAATTTAACTGATAACCTGTTAGGTTGTAGTTATTGAGTTGGTTTTCCGATTTCCAATGTTCACTTACACATAAAACAATACAATCTGAATGATTATCAAGTGTTTCTTGTACTCCATCTAGACAGTTGCCAATAGACTGTAGGTTATGGTGAATAATACTGCAGGTGATTTCATTATTTTCATTGACTAGTTTTCTGCTTGAATTTCCATTGAGTTCCTCTTTATTACTGGACTCACCAACTACCCCTGTGCTTGTGGTGCAGTCCTTTTTTTCACAAAAAAACGCGATACAAGAGCACCGCTTGGCCATACTTCACGTTTCCAGGCTTTAGTGAAATTTTCTTGCTTGATAGTTACTTTCATGGATGTATACAGCTCGGGCAATTTGGATTGGTGTTGTTCACACATTACTTCTGGAAAGTGTTTTTTAAGAACCTTCTTCAAATCATCAGCGTTTGTATCTGGACTGAGGCGTGTGACATGTAGTGATACCATTTTGGGTACAGTACTGATGCTTGAGTTCTCTTCATTACCACCTATCATGTATCTTCTGTTATTCTTGAAGTCCTTTCTGTACGAAACTTTCTCCCATTTTTGTTCATCTCTCGGTTCATTTGTATGGGCTCCTAACTCCTGTACCTCATGCATTTTGCTGTTTGTTGCAGCTGTCAAGATTGCAGCATTAACTTCTTCATGCGTGAAAGTTTCCTTCGAATTAAATGCCATCTTTTTGTTATCAGCTACTGAACTATAAGTAGCTTGTGTTGGTAAATCCGAGGATGATTCATTCATGATAGGAATCTCGACATGATTCGTTTGACGAATTTTTACTGATAATTTGCATTTATCAGAATTAGCGTTTTTGCTTGTGTTATCCGCTTTTTCTTCATATCTACTGAGTTTGTCAGTTAGAAAAACTATTTTGTCTCTTAGCAAACCGCAATTTTCGTTGAGGATATCGCATTTAGATTCAACTTCTTGCAATAGTTTACGCAAGAGCTTATTTTCCACTGCATATGGGTTTACTTCTAATTCTGCTTGTACATACCCTGCGCCATCCACTTTATTATCAAACGATGGACTTTTGATTTCATGCCGACATAATGCACTTTTCATTTGTGCTGCTTGTACCATGCAGCTTGGATGAAAGATCTCCATGCATCTGTAGCACTTCACTGAATTCACAACTATTTTTTTGCAATGTTTACACTCATTTTTGGTCTCCGCATATAACAACGACCCGCTCACTTCCGCCATCTTCGATCGTCTCTCTATCAACTTCATTGAATACATATCGTGGGTCATCTCACGTAATGACGTATCTCATAGAAATCGGAATCTGAGATACTTCGTCAAGTGATTTATATTCTTGTACTTCATGATCTCACAAAGTGGCGTAACTCAATATTCAATGGTTTTCGTGCAATTGAAAATCCAATACCCAGCCTATCTCAAATTATTGGACTACCGAATCTCACGAAGTGACCTAACTATAGGAGTTACGTCAGTACGTGAGATATATTTTCATTATGTGTTGAAAATGTCGAAAGTGACGTATCTCACATAGGGTTTGTCGCGGAAATCAAAATATCTTGGGTGACGTATATCAAGGTACTGAAAGGAGGATTGTGTACAAGTGGAATGAATTTCTGTGTTTTCATCAATAAAAATGGATATTCAGATCTGTTATTCATTTGAATTCACTCGATATCCATGGGTGTATCTGAGGCTCCATTAACAAACATGATCTCACGTAGTGACGTATCTCATAACTTTTTTTTTTTCGTTTTTGTGGATGCTTTTTCGAAATCCCACCATATCATGACAACTAGTTCCAGTTCATCCACTGATAAATGAAAAAATAATGATCTTTTATGAACAACCCTCTGAAATATGAGCTATTAAGATGTTGAAAATCTTTGAACTGCTCTGCTGTGAAATTAGGAAAACTGAGATGCGTCACTACGTGAGATGATCGTCGATATGGTTGACTGAAATGAGCAAGTCAAACATTGGTGAGACATTTGATACAGATGACAATTCTTTCAGGTAATATGGAAGTGGATAAGTAACAATAACCATATACAGGGTGTTCGTTGAACCATGGATCATACTCTTGCTTGTGATAGACAAGCCCATAACCTATCGGAAAACAAAACTTGACCTTAAAGTAAAAATCTCACAGTTCTTGCAGTTATTGCGACTTCAACATGGTGTTTCGACATTAGACCGATAACGCTTGACAGGTGATAGCCTTCGTGATTTTATGATCAATGAGATAGAGATAAACGATCTTCAAGTGTTCAGTTCTCGAGATACAGGGTGTTGAATTTGAGAGATAACTCAAGAATTATAGGATATTTTGCATTTAAATGCAGTATGTGGTTTCATCTTTGAATGGGTCATATTTTGAGCAGAGCCATTCCGGACATTTTCATGCAGTGGTGCGCTACATGGAATTGTGGTAGCTTTTACCCTGATTTCTTCTACGCCATCGATGACATTTCAATTATTTTCAGTTATTCCAATTCATTGTTCAATCTTCTTGAAGAATGCATCACATTCAACTGAGCTGAAATGAACAGTATTGAACCAAAATAGAAATTACCATATTAATTTGTCATCATTTTCAGTAGAAGATGATACAAACATATTTTTATGGTGGTGTGGAAATGTGATTTATTTCAAATTTCATCCTGTAGCTGAACAAACATAGTTGCTGCTTACAGAGAGAAGAAACGAACATTCTCCTAATTTTCTACTAGATACTCAAAATCGTGAAAAATTACTATGCAAATTTCTATTTTGGGTCAGAAATCTCGAATACTGTTCATTTCAGCCCAGTTGAAGATGAATCATTTTTCGAACAAAATTGAACAGTGAATTCGAGGAATTGAAGATAATCGGAATCTCATCAGTGGCGTAGAAAATATAGAAAGAGGAGTTACCACAACTCTCTGTAGCTCACGACTGGATGAGATATCCGGAATTAATTTCTTGTCAAAAAATGACCCCTTCGAAAATGCAACCATATACCGAATTGGAATGAGAAATATTGAATCATTCCCGAGTTATTACGAAAAAAGTATTCTCATTTCTTGAGTTGAAAACTGGACACTCAGATACCGTTTGACCCTATCTCAGTGATTATGAAATCACGAAGGCGATCATATGTTAAGCGTCGATCGTATTCGGAAACACACTGTATACAGGCTGATTCAAGGTAAATAGCACATTAGATGTTTCTGATGAACCAGACTTTTTTCGTGGAGAGTTATTCTCCTTTCGTGCGCTCCAAGCGATAAAAAAAAATCAAGGTTGACTACAAAAGGATGTGCTGACTGGGCTTGTCGAGTTCGTCTCACTGGTATTGCCAGTGATTGAATGAACACAGTGTGCGACAAGTGAAATTTTTTTTTTGAGATGGTTGAAATCCTTTATGGACACTATTTGGGTCTAATCTCCTATTTGATAGAGTGGGATAGTGTGGCAGTTCCCTATAACTCCAGGGTATACCCACTAAACACTCCACCCCGTTTTTAGGCTCGTCTGACTGATGTCTCCGTCGACACTTGATGCACTCATGGTGCTCATTAAGGGCCACATCTATATATGAGGAGGCCAAACGTTTTCCTTCTACGAGTGACGGGGAAACGGGTTGGTTCAGCCCTGTGGTGCCCCCTTCTCTGCTGTTTACTCAGGCTACTTTCACATGCATTCGTTTTCACGGATCTACGTTTGCGTGATTCACGTACACAAGTTTGGGTTCATTCCGAGTGGAATGGTTCCGTGAGCTCCGTTGATGTTCCTATTTTGCGCAAATATCTCTAAGAAATATAACAATATCGTAGCAGAACATGATGAAGAGGATAGTCAGAAATTTGTATATATTCTATTTATTATGGATAGCAGAGACACAGGATGTCAAAAGAAAAATCGTAGATTCTGGACCTATCTTCACAGACAATTTTCGAAGATTTCATGACGCAAGTGAATATTTGGATAGAGGAATGGAGGGAAACTGCAATGGAAAGTTTTTCAATTATTCCAGAATGTCGCCTAATATGTTTTTTCTGCAACCGACACAAAAGTCGTCCATTTTCATACCAAAATTAGCTCTTAAATTGACGTTTCTATTACTGACACAAAAATAGGTATGTTGCTAGGCAACATTATTTAGTTCCTAGGAGCTAAAGTTGAATTTTAGTTCCTAGGAGCTAAAGTTGAAGTTTAGCTCCTAGGAACTAAATAGGATGTACTGGACGTCATCAAGAATAAACAACATTGTGACGGTTGGTTATTTGGGTTAAGACGCATACCTGATTTGTTTCCGATTTCAGCAGATTTGGCATTTCAAACCCATGCTGGAGATATAAATACACCTTATTATAGTTTAGTATTGGAATTATAAACATCTCAGTTAAGTATTTTTGTTTTGATCAGGTAAGCCTTCAAGATTCAAATACTTGCTTGATCTGTATTTCATTCGTTATTCTAGGGATGGATAACTTTTTTTTTGAATAATCACAGCAAGCAATAGTTTTTTTGTCTCAAACAACGATATTGTTTAGCTTCATTTGATTATCAAGTCAAACACAGTGTAGTATGGAGAGGAATAAATAATCACTATTATCATTGTTGATATGCTCACTAACCTAACATTTTCCACGTCTTGTTCCTATAGCTGGCACTGGCGCTGTATTTGCCATCAGAGCACCTGGTCCACACACAAATATGTCACTCTGTGGTTGTATTTATATTGAAACTACAATTCGAACATCCTAGAAAACCTAACCTGCTGTTAATGCAGGTAGAATATTTTCACCACATGAATTATTTGTCAATATTTGTTGCATTGCTTACATATGGCAAGGCATTGGTGGTTACTTCACATGTTTATTCGAGTTAATTGTTTCGGTTGCAGAAAAAATAGCATGTTTCATTCGGATCAAAAGTGACTTTGTTCGACTCGCAAATTTTTGCTTTCGCTCGGCTTCGCTAAACGCTCCGCCTCGCAAATGCAAAATTTGCTTGTCAAACAAAGTGTCACTTTTGATCCTAATAAAACAATCCACTATTATCTATTGCTCGGACTCTTGGAGACTAAACTTGAAAAAAAACAAGAACCAGATTAGAAGTTACGCTTCGTTATTTGGCATCTGGTGACAGTATGACTTCTATTTCATATCTTTTTCGTGTTGGGATTTCTACAGTCTCAGAAATTATGCCTGAAACATGCCTTTTAAGGCATTTAGAACACATCCATGGAAAAACTACAAACACATCCCACAAAGTTTATGAGTTTTCGACGGTTTAGGAGAAAATCGAAGGAATTAAAATATTTACTTAACCTAGCTTTCTTCTCATCACGGACAAATTAAACGGAGGAAACTTAATGTTGAGCCGACTGGGTACGTTGCGATTGCCGACTCATCCGTGTCGATCTCTATTGGTCAATATATCCAACGGATCCGTGAAAACGGATGCATATGAAAGCAGCCTGAGATGTCGCCCTGTTTCCCGGGTTTCCACAGTTCGCATTAGGTTGCCAGAACCTCGTTGACTACTAGACAGATCGCCCTATCATCACCACAGATGTCCACAAATGATTGTCCCATCTGGCCCAGAGATAGCAAAGATGTTCCCAAAATGCTCTTCTATCGAGTGGCCGCGGTCTGTCCTTCCCAAACCACTTAATGGTGAGGTTGGGCTTGCAGATGAAAAGGAAAAGAGAAGTTGGCCAAGGAAGGCCGATAGGATAGATTGTAAAAGGAAGAGAGAAGAGGATATCACCCAAGACAAGTCGAAGTTTGGTGAATATCTGGCTAGGGTACCTTGGGTTAACATTCCCGTACCAAACAAGTTGCTGAATATGGTCGCGATTCTCGAATTATTCGAGAACAAAATGAAAAAATTACCTTCAAACGTTCTCCTTCTGCTCCGTTCATCAACTACGGATCAGGACTATCAGTATGTTGTTTACATCACTTCCCCCTACCACTAGTACCACTTTACAGATATTTACGACAACATGATATTTTTCTCCCATTTTTTGTTCGTTTACTGGACGTGCGAAAAAAAGTAAGGTTCCTATTTAAAAATGAGAAATTGGGTGCCCTGTTCAGAGAGTAAGTTTGATGACCGTTTTTTTACCACTCACCGAGAATGATTCTACTCACCCTTGCAAACCGGAGAAACTGTTGATTTTTTCCCCAACCAGTTCTTTCTGAAATCTTCGTTGATATGGCGATCAACAGAATACTCGAGACAATCAACAATACATAAATTCTCTTGAAGAATAGATGTATTATGAAGTTATTCAAATTGTTGCGCAAGTCAGTGTTAACGAAAAATACAACAGAATAATCTACTGGGATGATGGGATTCAAGAAATCGAGTTTTGTTGATCTTTCGTATGTAAGCGTTAATCCACTCACGATCCAGTCGACATTATTCTCCATTGTCTGAAAAAAGTTCGGTAAATACATTAAGAATATAAGATAATAGCTGTGTAGGGTACTTTCAGGGCCTTATTCTATTCTCTATTCAAAATTGGGCTTTGGAAAAAGTAAATTGATCACTATCCAGTCCATGTCTTCATTTCAATTAAATCGCCAATGAATTAGTAAAATTAATCAAAAAATCCTTTTTTTTTTTCGAAAGTGCTTGTCGAAAAAAAGTAGCCATTTGGAGGATATCAGAATGAAAAATGTGATTTTGCCAAACTGTCTTATTCTCATCTATCATACTAGTAATTGAAACTTTGCGATTGTCATTTTCCGACGTCACATGAGGCTCTTAAAATAGTTCTCAGCAGGAATACATCCAGAGCATATGTAATTATTATTTCTTGCCCGACACGTAACAGTATCGACATAGTTTGCATACTATCTCTGAAATCCTGATGATGCATCTTGTGAGATTATTCAATTACTAGAAACCATGGATATTTCGATAAGTACACGTACAGGCTGTTCCATTTTCGATGTCCTTACGACATATCTAACATATTTTCGAAGATAGAGACTCACGGTTACTACGAACGTTGGCTACTTTTTTATGAAACTCACGATATCGCAAACAAAATCTCACGCCACCTTCCTGAGATAATAATAATAATAATAATAATAATAATAATAATAATAATAATAATAATAATAATAATAATAATAATAATAATAATAAGGAGGCACACGACACACGCTGCTCTCGGAGATCCAGAAAATCCCAGCGTGCCGTGATAAGGCACACATCCTGGCTGGTGGAATGCAGAAGGCCGTCATACTAGGATCATTGCGTCTACTCAGGGCACACGGTACTTGGTCCCAGTGATTACTCACCTCACAGGCTGTGAGGAGTAGTCACTGGATTTTATCCAGCACGACTCTGCGTGACGTCGGAGGCCGCAGGGTCGTGACTGGAATCATATGAACTCAAAAAAATAATGATAATAATAATAATAATAATAATAATAATAATAATAATAATAATAATAATAATAAGTACTCGCAAGATGATGCATCTCCATAGGAGTCTGCATCCAAATTCGTCCGTTCCACGGTTATACATACCTAGAGACCAGGGTGGCCGTGGACTCTTGAGCTTGGAGTATCTCCATAACAGAATGGTTCTGGATGGCGCCTGCAAAGTCATCAGGAGTTCGGATCCCCTTCTGCAAATGGTTAAAACCCATGAAGAGGCAGGAGTAGGAGCTTTTCTTTTCAGGGCAGCACGTCGAGCAGCCGATGAATTGTCTCTGATTTTCGACTCCGAGCGCGAGGCTCAGGACTCAATTACTGAGCTAGAACCCGCTCGGAGAAAAGCCCGCATCAAAGCTGCAGAAGTGAAAAAGCTTCTGCAGCTTCACATGGATAAGCCCATGCATTCGGTCTACTTCAAGACCATTGAAGACCGGGGCTTATCCAAAGAACTGACTTTCGCTTTTCTTAAGTCAGGCGGGCTTAAATCGGAAACAGAGGGGTTCATCATGGCATGCCAGGATGGGGTTTTCAACACTCTCGTCTACCGTAGCCGTGTCATGGGTATGGAGGTCCCTGACACAAATTGCAGGGCCTGCCGCAGGGCGCCCGAGACAATTATGCACCTGCTGTCTTCTTGCACGGTGTATGCAGTCTCGGCCTATATCCATAGACACAATGCGGCATTGCGAGTGCTTTATTATCACTTGAGGCACTCGTACGGAATAGACGAGACCCCAGTGCTGCCCTATGCTCCGAGAGATATTGAGTCCGTTGTGGAGAATGAGAGGTGCCGAATTTATTGGAACTTTTCATTCCCCACCCTTAGGCAGATACAAGCTAACAAGCCTGATGTAGTCCTCCTCGACCATCAAACCAAAGCGATGTTCGTGATCGAGTTTTCGGCGCCAGCCGAACCGAACATCGTTTTGAAGGAGGAGGAAAAACGGACTAAATATCGAGATCTTCTCTTCGAACTCCGCCGGCTCTATCCAGACCATTCTGTGGAATTGGTCATCCTGATAATCGGCTCCCTAGGAGGCACACGACACACGCTGCTCTCGGAGATCCAGAAAATCCCAGCGTGCCGTGATAAGGCACACATCCTGGCTGGTGGAATGCAGAAGGCCGTCATACTGGGATCATTGCGTCTACTTAGGGCACACGGTACTTGGTCCCAGTGATTACTCACCTCACAGGCTGTGAGGAGTAGTCACTGGATTTTATCCAGCACGACTCTGCGTGACGTCGGAGGCCGCAGGGTCGTGACTGGAATTATATGAACTTAATAATAATAATAATAATAATAATAATAATAATAACAATAATAATAATGATAGCGTTTATTGCCCAACAGTGACCCATTTACTGAAACATTATTTAAAAGAACGTTCGAAGTGTAGTTACAAACATTTTGATGAATACTATACAAGAATATTCAAATATAGATGAAGAAAAGAGGAATCAGAAAAAAGAGAATAATACAATCTATAAAATATGAAAGAAGAAAAAACCTGCTACATATAACATAATATTTTCATTCAGATATTGAATAGCCATATTTCCCATATAATTCAGTGTATCATGATGAATATCACAGTAAACTATGGTATACACAGGGTGCTTCTTAAGTACGTGTAGAATAATTCAGGAGCTTGTTGCTGACGTGAAAATAAAAAGAAAAGTTTGTATGAATATATGTCCTAAAGTTATTTGTTTTTGAGATACAGAGTGGCGAAGTTGAATTCTTATTTTTGTTTTTTGTTGATAAATCTCATAATAATCGTGATATTCGAATGGAGTTTGGTATCTCGGGGTATATTTTGATGACATTATCAAATTTTCTGTTAGTTTGTCTCTTTCGTGGGGGTGGCGCCACCTACATGTCTGTGAGTCTTTTGAAAAGTCATAACTATTTTGTGCGTACCGATAACTCGAAAACAATTGCTCGCATCGACCTCTACCTAGAATATATTTTTTACACAGAAGTGTTTTTGAAATCTATTCTTCTACTATAAAAAGTGATGCAGGTTCGCACAAAAAGTTATGACTCTTCAAAAGACTCGAAAGACATGTAGGTGGCGCCACCCCCACGAAAGAGACACACTTATATGAAATTTGATATAATCATTGGAAAATACCCCTTGATACCAAACTTCATTCGGATATCACAATTATTTGGAAAATTATTCATGAATAAAAACGAAAATAAGAATCCAACTTTGACATTCTGTATCTCAGAAACGAATAACTTTCGGATATATTATTATATTTGTACGAACTTTTCTTCTTGTTTTGACGACAGCAACATGCTCCTGAATTTTCATCATGTACTCAAGGAACACCCTGTATAGGGGTCTTCAGATATAAATTTGTTCTGGCTCTATCACAGACACTATATTGCATTCATCAATTTGATAGTGCGATAATTTGTATAGAAAAATAATGCCAGCACGTTTTCTCTTACGTCAAGACTTTCAAAATCAAAGTGCGATATTAAAGTTTGGTATACGTTACGCCCCTTTCGGGATATTGAGTGTTTATTTCAAAACATAAAAACTTCAGGAATCGTTCAGAATCCATCTTTCAACTCATCAAAAAAGTTGAAACTCTCTATTATACATTTTTCAACGTAGAATCCATCAGTGACGTAGTCAGATTTTCAGAATAAGCTGTTATTATTCAGATATAACCCAAAGTAATGTATTTCAAAATGGAACACCCTGTATATTTTTTCATATTTTGAATATTGATGCTATGCGATTCTCACACATATATAACACCTAGGAGAGATTTCAGGTATTAGGCATGCATTTAGAAAATTTCTAGTTTTTCAGCAGATATTTCATCGATGAACTTTGTAGTGTGGCAACATTGTCCATGTCACGACTTTTCATACGCACTACAGTCTTTCGTCACATACTAGTTTCTATTTTACCAACAATCTTAAGCACTATTTATTGACTATGAAAGCTGTGAGTCTAATTAGTAGGTGGCTATGTAAGAAAAGCGAGTGGAGAATGTTTTTTAATCTTCGTCACGGATCCTGTCAAATTTTCGAAATTTTCATACAACAGCAAATGATAATTCCCGCTATAAAAACTACGAACATTCAGTAACCCCAACTAATATCCCAACCATATCTAATTTCTGTTAGTTTTTATATCCTGGATTAGTATCATCCATCCTATAAAAAATTTGTAGATTCGGTAGGTAGGTGACCAGGATCAAAAAACATTCTACACTTGCTTTTTTTATCATACCCATCAATAAATAGTACTGATTATTCGTGACTATTCCACTCTTGATGTCGAGAACCAATCAGAATCGACCATTTTCACGGTTTCTTCTGTATTCTAGCGATATTTTTTGTTTATTAAATTTTATCGGACTTGCTCTACCACTACAGAAGCCGAATTGACCCACACGTGACCAACAAACCTCGTTTAACAGCGATAAAATTTTGACATCGTGTCTGGTCAAGATTGCTTTGGATTCAAATCTGACACAAGAGACAATAACCTATAAGTACCTACTTCATTTTATTTACTTATAATTCGCGTTAGTGAGACATTTTGTACGAAAGGCGAGACAATTTCATTCTGGCTGGACGTTTCATGTGTAATTTAATAAGTTTGCATATTAGTTGACGGTCTGACACAACAATACTGGAATTCAAATTCCTTTTTGAAGTAATCTTCTTCAGTCACTCAAGTTATTGTAACTAATATAATTACCAGGTGATGTGGCTCAACTGATAGGGTTGTTGCGCGGTGATACAAAGGTCGGTGGTTCAAGCCCGTTGGAGACAATAATTTTTTTTTAAAATTATTTCAGTCACATGAATTCAATTCATTTTGTCCGAATTGGATGGCAACCATCTCCAAGATAATAAACAAAATACTGTTCATCAAAATTGAACATTCCACTTTGTGAATAACTATAAGTAAATAGTTAATTTCTGAAAAATTGAATTCTGTATTTCATTACTATCATTATGTTCTTCTTCGCAGTTTGAGTTGGAATATACACAAATTATGTTTCCTATTTCTTATACAGGGTGTTTCAGACTTGAATGTACATACGATACCTGTAGATAGAGAGAACACTTCGGTAACAGGACGTTATCTTGATATGGGCAACATCTTCATCTGGTTATAACTTCTGAACCACTTTGTATAATCTATCCATACTTGGTAGAAATATTTCACTTATATTACCCATCAAGACCAAAAGAAAATCTAGATCAGAATCCAGGTCCGTCTTGAGGAAAAACAAAAATCTTCTTTTATCTCAAAAACAACACTCTGTATGGCAAAATTTTCTTGATCGGTTTTGATATTTGGAATGAGCAGAGAGAAATGAATGAAGTGACCTACTTTTTACGAGTGCGCATATAATTTGAAAAATAGTTTATCATCATGTTTTGAAATATTCAGCGCCATTTCCAGGCATTTTTATTGAACTCATAATTCAAAACCCAATTTTTATATAGAAAAATAACAGTCTCCAGATTTCAACATCATTAGAGTCAAATTAGGTGAACTATCGATAAATTTGTTTGTTTGACAGAATAATTTGTCGATGATTTTGAAAATTTTCGAGGACTCATTTTATACTTTACTATTTATTCATAAGCTGCGGTAAAGTAGGCTGTGAAGAAAAAATTGAAATTCTGACAGTTCATAATCATTATAGTTGCGATATTATTGGTAAAGTTATTGTAGGCACAATTATGAACACTTTGAAATGTAACAACCCAATACAAGCACCAGAAATAATTATCTCAACATTACCAATAATATCACACTAGTGATTATGACCTGTCAGAATATCAGATTTTTTTTGCACAGCCTACTCAACCGCAGCTCGTGAATTAATAGTGGAAAATAAAATGAGCCTTCAAAAATGTATGATACCATAGACAAGTGATTCTGTCACAACAAATCTATCGATAGTTCACCTAATTTGACTCTAATGATGTTGAACTTTGAAGACTGTTATTTTTTTGTATTAAAATTGAATTTTGAATTATAAGTTCAATAAAAATTCCTCGAAATGGAGCTGAATATTTCAAAACATGATAATAAACCATCTGTCAAATTAGATGCGCACTCGTTAAAAGCAGGCCACTTATTCGATTTTTTTCCGCTCTTTCCAAATATCAAAACAGATCTACGAAATTTTGCCATACAGGGTGTTGTTTTTGAGATGAAAGAAGCTTTCTCTTTTTCCTCAAGACGGACCTGGATTCTGATCCGAATTTTTATTTCGTTCTGATGGGTAATATAAGTGGAATATTTCAACCAAGTATGAATAAATTATACAAAGTGGTTCAAAAGTTATAACCAGATGAAGATTTTGCCAAAATCAAGATAACGTCCTGTATCTCAGTTATAAAAGACGGTAGACATATCGATGGGGGGTGATTTGGAACCACCGAAGTGTCCTCTATCTACAGGTATCGTATGTACATTTGAGTCTGAAACACCCTGTATATATTGTCTCATTCAATCATGAAATAGTCATACGAATACAACTCGCGATACTATTTTTCCTGGAAATATTCGTCGATTGACATACTCCAGCTTGCTGCTCTAATTTCGCTCTTGACATTGATCCAAAACTACTCGCTTACGGCTCGTAGTTTTGATAACAATGTCATTCACGAAATTACTAGGCAACAAGCTGTCGTAACAATCACCGAATATTTCCGGCAAAATATTATCACTTGTGGTATTAAATATGAATATTATGTCGTTTCGATACACGTATGGCCTAGAATGCATCATCTCTGGAATACAGGGTGTCAGAGATGCGCGAATGATAGGATTTATTTCTCCTTTTCTGCTGGAGTCTCGGGATATAATCTTGCTCTCTGGGTAATACTGATATCCTTCACTACCTTGGTGTATGAATAAATATTGTTCAAATGGAATGGTAGAAAAAAGAGGAGAGTGTTACGGAGAACAGTTGATTTCTTCTTACTGCGTTCATACATACATAATATGAATGTACTGATTTCATTTCTGATAGTGTGATGTCATAAGCATAAAAAAATATAAACTTATAAGAACAGAATATTTCGAATGATTATGTGAAAATACTGAGGAAGAAATATAGTGCATCCGCCGGAAATTTACCTCGTGCATTTGTTGTTGTCTAACTCCGATACCTCCATTCACAGCACTAAATACTTTATATTCATACGTGAAATTGAGTTTGTTCGAAAACACTTCCATCATTGTATGCTCAATACCATCTGATATCCTTTTCCCATTCAATTCTCTAGAAAAATAATTATATCATTACTACTACTACTAATAGATTACTGCTACTAATGCTACTACTACTCAGAGCAGGGCAAATACTCTGAGGAAAAGTATTTAAATATTACACGAAAAAAAACTTTGATAACAGCTAGTAAAAGTTGCATACTACTAGGTAAAAATTTGCATACTATATGGGACAAGTATACTTGCTTCATAACCCACAAGAAAAATGATATTTCTGAATCTGTTCACTTGTTGGTATTAATGTAATTATAGGAACACATGTAGCCTACTGAAATTACACGCTTTATTAGAGACAGAATATTTGTTTTATTGGCCTCAGTGTTTGTTTGGGCGAGAAAGAAGCTTTACTGGACTGTATTTGAATTTGAGTGAAAATATAAATATGTAATTATTTGCAAATTGCGGCAACGATAAAATTCGGTTCGCTTACCGATGGCCGGCGTTGTCAGGCACCTGATGTCGATTTGTATCTGCTATAATAATATAGTCCTCAACTCCTCACTATCCACACTATCGAGTCTACACATTCGCGGTATGCACCGACACTTGCATTAAGGCTAGTATGGAGTAATTTTGGGAATGAATCCGATAACTTAGGATTCCCGAATATTTTAGTGTGTTCGAGCGCGCTTTTCCCGTTATCAAAAGTGTCTTTTTGAGTCTCTTTCGCATCTCTTCGAGAGAGACTTGCGCAGAAATCTTTCGTTGCTTATTGATGCGCGAGGTTAATTACTGTACAGAGCGATAAGATTCCATCATGCCAAATTTATATTTTTTATATTTATACTATAATTATTTCAATGACCCGAAGCTAACAAAAAATAAATTAATAAATTCTGTGAGGACAGAACAGTCTTCTTTCTACTTGCAGTTATAAAACGAAATATTGGCTATCGGCGTTCAGTACGATAAGTACAAGTGACTGGGAACACCCAAAACGTCAGAATATAATGTATCAAAATATAATTTATAAGAATATATTTCATCAGAATGGTAATTCGTAGGTACCGTAATTGATAGTTACTGTATTCTGTAAGCACGTTTTTCATCGCTTTGTAAAACATAGCTCCGTAATTTGTAGGTATGTATTATAACAAAACGTGATTCGTCAAAATGTGATCCATCAGATTGGTATTCGATAAGAACCGTATTTGATCATAACAGTAATTCATCAGAACAGTATTTCATCATCACGGTAATTTATCATAATCTAATTCTATCGATAGGGTATTCTGTCAGAATCGTACTACATAGGAATGCAAATCCAACAGAACCTTATTCCATAGCTTCAGTAAATGATCAGTACCGTAATTCGTCGCTTCAGTAAAACATCAGAATCGTAATTCATCAAAATCGTATCGTATTGGAACTGTATTCAATCGTCACATCAATTCATCGGCACTGTATTTTATAATTTCAGTAATTCATCGGAACCGTATTCCGTCGGAACTGTATTCTATCAGAAACATATTTCATCAAAACTGTATTTCATCAGAACCGTATTCCATCATCACCGTATTTCGTCAGAACCGTATTACGTCAGAACCGTATTTCGTCAGTTCCGTATTTCGTCAAAACCGTATTTCGTCAAAACCGTATTCTATCAGAATCGTATTTCATCAGTACAGCATTCTGTAAATACACTAAATATCCAATTATTACAGATAACTTCATCATAGTTAGATGCACAGAATATTTGTGTTAGTACCGCCGAATGCATATAGATGCTGTTCAGGGTTTGTTTGGGATGATTTTCGATTGTTCGATGAATCAAACTACTGATTGAAACAAACGCAACAAGCACATTTTTCACTAAATGGAACATTGAATATCTCCGCGATAATTCAACATATTCTGCTGCCGTGTTTTCATTCTGAAAATGAATATTTCACTATTATAAATCTAAAAAATATTGAAGAATTCCCCAGGCTTTCCATTTGACGAAAAATGTTTGGGAAGTTTTCTAGTCATATTCCTATAACGCTAAAGAATATACAGGGTGATTCAGGTTTGAAGGCACAAACTGAAATGGGAGATAGGTCTCATCATATTAATCACAAAATTCCATACAAACATTAGTCCGATCTCGAGCGGAGCTACAGGGGGTCAAAGTTTAATTATTTTTTTTTATCAATTGAAATATCTCGCTTACTTTTCAAGCTATCATTCTGAAATTTGATGTAGTCAATACTTTCTACAAGATCATCATTTCAAGCATTTTGAAGATTTTCAAAATCTACAGGGTGATACGTTTTTGGAGGTAGAGGTTTCTTTCCCTTCCAAACTTCTTCGTAGTACGCGCCGCTGGCATCTTTCAGTGATCAATTTGTGTAGATCGTTCAATTTTGAGGCTTTTTTTGCTCCTTAATTCTTTTCTACAAGCGAACCGTTTTTGAGATAAACATGCATATACGTTCTAAAACATGTTAGTACAATGCTTCATTATGTTAATGTTCAAGATGGAAATCATAAAGTAAATTTATAAATTGAAGAAAAAACAGATATTTGTATTGATAGTTCACCTAACTTCAGGATGATACGGTTTTGAAAATTTTCAAATTAGTAGAATTTTTTTTACGGCAATTTTAGAGAACTGAAAAAAAACTTGACTTTCTTCCCTCCGTATCTCCGTTACTGATCCAGATTGGACTCGTGATTTCAATTCTAGTGAGTACATTTCATTGCATTCTCAACGAAATTTGTCAAAGAATAAAATATTCAAGCGAAACATAGGCAAAACTAAAATATGAGCCATTTCATGTGGTCAGGACTCGTCCCATAATATCACTGCGTTCAAATAATTTTCTATCAGAGAGCCTAAAAGAAAAATTCATTCGGTTGTCAGTGCCACTCAGTTTTGAAAATGGTTGAAGAAGAGTAATATTGAGAAAATATGGAATCACATTACCTACTTGAAAATTTATACTTTGATATTTCGGTAACGAATCTGATCCCATAAAAAATGGAAAAAGTCATTCTTTCAAATCGTCTTGAGAAGTGTCATACTGAGAAGGCATGTTGCTGATGATTTTCATCAATAGAAATGGAGAAAGAAAGATATAAAAAAATCTGGCAAAATGATTTTACCTTCCATAGCTTCAATTTATCGCTTCAGCAAATTTTATCATCCTGATTATCGAATGTACAAGATTGCCTTCATGAGGAGTAAGGCAAGGAATACATTTTTCAGAACTGAAACTCCTTTTGGAAATATCAGTGAATCCATTGCTACCGGTGAGCAGTGTATTCCACTGAAAATAATCATGGAATGTATCTTTGAAAGCTTTCTATTTCCTTGAGATTTTAGAATTCTACCTCCATATGATTAGAAAAATCAGAATACTTTTAATATGTACAGATATGTGCACAACAAACGGCCAGTGCTGTAATTTCTGATTCATTCGGGATCAGATCCTGATCAATTGACAAAATATCAGTTCTGTCACTTCCAGTTTTACCGGAAATTATCCCAACTGCTGATTTTTTAATGGTTATTATTCCATGATTTGGCAACAAGGATATTATCATAACGAGTTCTAGGATAGCGGGTTTGACAGGGTTATTTCAAACGAATACGAAGATAATGGCGTTCTTAGCTTCCATATGCCCAATGAGTGTGACAGAGAAGCACAGATATTGCGAAGTAACACCCATTGAGCATTTATGGAAAAATCTAAATCAAATACCTTCGTGATCATTCGAAATAACCCTAGCAAACCTGGTATCACTGAATTCGTCATAATAATACCTAAACTATTATGGAATATAACGCAGTGTGTCCAATTTGAAGATACAAAGTTGGGTTCGTTTCTGCTGAAACAGGAAGTGATCGAACTAAAATTGTCTTGTCAATTGATGAGAAATTTGGTATACTTGCTACCCACCAATTTTCAAATTCCGAAATCGAATGATTCAGAAGTAACAGTTGTGTCCGTTTTTCGTGCACTTCTCTGTATATTTGATAATCATATAAGAAACGTAACCTTAGTCTGGAACAGTTGGCAACAAATTCAAAACTTGTTCTTCATTAATTTCAGGAAAACATGTTATTCGTCGTGATAAGCTTTTCCAGGCTTGAAATCGTTGACCCAAATATTAGATATCAAAGTTTTTCAGTCTTATACGGGGTATGTCAAAAAATATTAATTTTGGCTCCTGTTATTCATTATTCAGATATAACTGAATTCATATTTCTTCAAATAGAACACAGTATATTTTTTATATTTATAGATTGATATTTTGTGAAATACTGCCTGTAGGTTAATCGAGGAGGTGGTACATTCATTATTCCAATTTTTTTGGGAATTTCTCTCCTCGTTTCTATAAAATAAAAATATGAATATTATTCCAATATACGTGTAGTAAGAACAAATTAGATGATTTGCCCCAAGATGTCACTGCGTTTAAAGAATTCTCCTATCAGAGAGCCTAGTGAATTTTTTCTTTTAGCCCCTCTGATAGAAAAATTCTTCAAACGCAGTGACATTATAGGGCAAATCATCTGATTCGTCCTTACTACACGTATATCGAAGTAATATTCATATTCTTATTTTATAGAGACGAGGAGAGAATATCCCAAAATAATTGGAATAATGATATTTTGTGCTTTTCGAAAACACAATACAGTTATATGAGTACGACATTTTGGGTATTAGCCTTGTATATAGATAATTTTTAGTTTCAGATAATTTCACACTTTCATATTCACCTTGTTGTTGACACAGTGTTTCGTCACACACTAAGCGAGTGCAGAATGTTTTATGATTCTTTCCACCTGACTACCTGTCAAAGTTTACAAATTCTTTCATACAATGGCGAATGATAACCAACCATCAATATCATCAACCATTACTGATTCTAACGACAGGTAGTCAGTTGACAAAAATTTCAAAACATTCTGCACTCACTTTTTTTCATTGCCACATACTAATTAGAATCACAGCTTTTATAGTCAATAAATTGTGTGAATATTGGTGTATGTGGTATATCAATATAAAATTGAAACAAGTATGTGAGAAAATACTGTCAGCAACAAGGTAAATATGAACATTTGTGAAAATGTTGCCAAGGCCCATCAATAAGATATACCTACTGAAAAAACTGGGAATTATCAAAATACAAGGCAAATACTGTAAATATTGTAAGTTTAATGTTATGTGTTTTTAAAAGCGCAAAGCATCTATCTGAAAAGTTCGTTTCGGAAATCTGACTAACTATGCCACTGGATCCTCCGTGGTGAATGTAAACAAGAGACAACTTCTACTTTTTCTATACGTTCAGATACAGGTGGTCCTAAGATGCAACATTTTGAATTTTGCACTGTACCTATGCCACGAAGCAAAGTATGACAAATTGTGTTTATGGTATCATGAGTAACACAAAAAAGTAATCAACATTAGCCAAATCCGCAGATCTCTTTCTTCGAAAATGAGTGAGATATACCATTAGGACACCGGAAATGGTAAACTCAGTACAGTTCGATCAATGAAACGGGCTGATGGATTCCCTATGAGAAAGTCCATTCATTACTCTTGTGAGCCTTACTTTGATGAAGAACAGAACATCTACTTATAAAACTGATAATATAATCGATATAATCGATATAATCGATATAATCGATATAATCGATGTAATCGATATAATCGATATAATCGATATAATCGATATAATCGATATAATCGATATAATCGATGTAATCGATATAATCGATATAATCGATATAATCGATATAATCGATATAATCGATATAATCGATATAATCGATATAATCGATATAATCGTTATAATCGATATAATCGATATAATCGATATAATCGATATAATCGATATAATCGATATAATCGATATAATCGATATAATCGATATAATCGATATAATCGATACAATCGATATAATCGATATAATCGATGTAATCGATGTTATCGATGTAATCGATGTAATCGATGTAATCGATATAATCGATATAATCGACATAATCGACATAATCGATATAATGTAACTCGATAGTTTGATGAAATTCAATGACTGTGAATCGATATCAGATATTCCAGGGACACGAATAGGATAACCTAGGGATGTACCGGGCGGGATGCCACCTGGACAACCACTGCGGGACATCCCCTGATGGATACCCCAATCATGTCCTTGTACCGCGGGACAAAGAAGGGACGTTACCTAGGACATCCCTGTGTTGTTAGGGGAGTTTGAATTATAAAAATATGTTCCTCCTAGTATCTGATGAGCCATTTCGTCGCATGTCATACTATTTTTTGTTCATAGAAGTCGAATAATAACTAACGGTGCTTGTTTGACTTGGGGCGTTTTTGTCGGTCAATCTATATTTCGTTTATTTTTTCGACAATTTTTCTTCAAATTCTTGGAATAATTCGACTTTCACTTTGAATTCGCCAGATTCATACAGGAATATTAAATATAGAGGGAGATTCAAGTTGGAATTATTATGTCCGCGTGAATTTTTTCTTATATATTATTATTCAATTTTTGAAATCTTCATGGAAAACTGAATTCAAACATGTATCACACATAGAGGGTTGTTATGCAGCAAATACGTCACATCGACTATGCATTTTTGATCTATTGAAGCAGGTCGCATTTGTAGGCAGACATCAAATATACAGGGTGATTTACGTCTGATTCATGACGTCCTCGATGATTTTTTCCTAAATATTATTCGATTGCTGAAATATCCATGGGAAGCTGGATTCAAAGATATATCACACATAGAATTTGTATACAGTGCGTTCGTTGAATTCTGTGTTCTTTCGAAGTAACTAAAAATCCGTAAAAAATTTCAAAAATCATTTTTGAAAAAAATGTTCGGAGACGTACGAAAACCTAAACTTTTGCCCGTTTGCTAGATTCCTCTTTCCACCTGATTTCCAATGAGTGGTCACATGCCATAGAGTTGCATTTGAAAACAACATGTTGAGTGTGGTTCCAGCTACCCCTGAAGAAATATATCCTTGATATTGCTTGCAAAATGTGGGTAAATACATTGAATTGTTGACGTATGCAACGAATATGTGCATGGTGTTGTCCAAGCTCATGAGAACTCAAAAGGCTTGTGTGACTGCGACAGTTAGAGTGTTGAAGAACAAATAATTTGGGAAGTGTGGGTACAATATGAAAATAGTCATCGAACGATGAACAAAGAATCAGGTAGAAACATAAAACATTCCATCCGAAACTAATCAATAAAAGTGATTCCATTTTTTATATCTCACTGCGAGCAAAGTGACAACTGACATATATTCATTATTCTGAATGGGGATGTGGAATATTTAGTTTTCCACATTCATCTCGGTAACTTGAGAGTTCAGGTTCATGAAATATGTGTGATGTGAACAGCCTAACTAATGTTGAATAATTCTGTCTAAAAATGGTGATATGAGGAATAATGTGGTCATATGCGACCGTAAGTACTCCATGGGTCAGAAAAATCTGAATAAATGATTACCTATAAATAATTCAGCAGTCGATAGCCTATTGAAATTTCAAATCATAATCCAATTCCTGACACTTTATCACAGAACGGATTGAGTTCAGGATTTACGGTGATACGAACTTTCAACCTCAAAATTAGGTTATTTATCTGATGATTTTGAAATTCGTCACGGGCTCAAATTATTGTGACACACTGTATACGCATGAAATTTTTCATCGGTACATCTCATTCTGACTCTGAAAGCACCTTGTTCCTGTATATATTCTTGTATAGATATAACATTTCGATAAGATGCATATCTACAGACTGTAAGGAAATTCTGAATTGAATAAGGTTTTTTTTTTTCAATCTAATTTACGTAGGTACAACTGAATCCCTGATTATTGATACCGCACGCAGGCAGTTGGAACTAACTGCCTCTCTATACACTTATCGAACACCGACAATAAGAATATAAAAAATATACGATCTCACATTGAGAAGCTGTATTGAGAAGCTTACAAGGATTCTTGAGGTGAAATTCTATCAAAATCTCATTTAGAATAACATATTTTATGTAAGAATAGTTATTCTGATCTGATACTTCTTTTATCTTACATGCATTCACTATCACCAGCGCCATCGCATAGCATACCTGAAAAGCGGACAGAAAATCGATACTCCGTTCCCGATAGGGCACTGTACCTACGATGGATTACCATGCTGACGAAATACCGCGGTGATACAATACGGTTCTGATGGAATACGGTTTTGATGGAATACGGTTATGATGGATTAGCGTTCTGATAGAATACGATTATGATACATTGATATGCTGATGGAATACGGAAGCGATGAAGTACGGTTCTTATGAAACACAGTTCTGATGATTTACAGTTCTGTTAAAATACGGTTATGATGTTCTACAGTACCGATACTATACACTGCTGACAAAATAATATTCCGACAAATTACAGTTCTGATGATTTACCATCATGACGATTTACCATTATGATATATCACCATTGCGACAGAATACGATTCTGACAAATTACTGAAGCGACGAAATACGGTTCTGATGAATTGCCTTTTTTATTTAATACGGTTTTGTTGATTCACCGTGCTGTCAGAATACGATTCTGATGAAATACCATTCTGATGGAATACGGTTATGATGAATTACCATTTCTATAAAGTACGGTATGATGTTTTACGTTTTTATAAAGTACATTCCTTCATTTTACGACATGATAGATTACATTATGATGTTTTGCATGCCGATGAATTACTGCTCTGTTGAATTACGGTTTTGTTGAATTACCATTTTGATCGAATATATTTTGATATAATACGATGTTGATAGAATACGTTCTGACAAATTATATGCAGCCCAAGTGACTTGCTTCACTTAGCCTCATCGAATGACTCACTTTTCGTAGGCTTTCATAGGGCTTATTAAGGCTGATAAGGACTAATCGGCTAATGAACTGTGCTCTTATATTGGTTCCATCTATATCACCTATACATTTACCGGGTGTCCAGAATCTTCTGTCGAAAATGCCCTCATTAGCAGGAAAAAATCGTGACATCCTATATAAAACTCAATCACTGAACAGCCGTTTACATATCGGGAGGAGTTTTAAAGGTAATCGTTACAAAGTTTCGTCATGTCGCCATATTTAATACTCTTCTTCTTGTCACATCACATGCCAGACTGACAAGAATGATCAATTCACTCGAATGTCTGAAAAAATACCCGATCTGGGGAATGTTAAAAAAAGAAGAACAGTTCTCACGAATTTTGCTTAGTACCTACCTGAGTTTGGTAGCTTTTTTTTCCTCTTCGTTTTTGTTGACAAGGGATACCTACCTATACAAATGTTATCATTGATTATAATCATCGGTGATGATGATTGAACTTATATCCATGGCGATGATAGGCGAGTGAACTATTTTTTTTATTACCTCAATAAAATCATCACTCAAATACCTTCCAACATCATATTTTTTATAAATGTTTTGGTCGATTTTCAGGTGCTGAAATCATCAATGTCTCAAAATGTTACCTTATAAATATTGGTTCATTGCTCATTATAAATTTGTGTAAATAATCATCATATTAATTCACACTGAAGGACATTTGCATAGGTTTGTTTTGTTGTTGTTCTAAAATTGACAACCACGTGACAACCACGGCAAACGACTTGTGGGCGTGATCTTGTCAGTTCTCAGTATTCAGCACTATGTTGCCAAGTCTCCAACATTCACGTGATATTTTGTTATGGAGCATAAGAAATATTTGGACATGCTGGTTGCTCAAGAAAGTCAAGAATAAATCAAAACATCATGGGTTCCTCCTATCATGTTCTTTTCAACGACAGGACTCTAACATCTTCTAGATAACTTGAGTTGAAAAAAGAAGAAGAGTTCTCAGGAATTCCGCTTAGTACCTACCTGAGTTTGGTATCTTTCCTTTTTCTCTTCGCTTTTGTCGACATTCACAAGTGATATCAACCTATACAAATGTTATCTTTTATTATAATCATCGGTGATGATGATTGAACTTATAATCATGGCGATGATAGGCGAGTGGACAATTTTTTTTATTTCTTAAATAAAATCACCACTCAAATACCATCAAATTTCGTATTTTTTATAAATGTTTTGGTCGATTTTCAGGTGCTAAAATCATCAATAATGTCACGGTAGCTTTCAAACCGCTAGAAATTTACCGCCAGTAAAAACTGACGTCACGATTTCGTATGTAGGAGCAGACCATAGCACAGTTGCCAAATATTAGTTATTCGATGATTCATAAATTTTCGATTGAGTATTGGTAAAGTTTATGCAAAGTCAGTTGAAAAGACCATCAAAGGAATGTCGGGCCGCGCTGCCGCACTCTTTGAACTCTCAAAGGGACCAACGGCTTGCGGTGATGTGTTTTTCCAACTGACTTTGCATAAACTATATAGTATTCAATTGTCTCAGAATGTTACCTCATGAATTCTGGCTTATTGCTCATTATAAATTTGTGTAAATAATAATTACATCAATTCACACTAAAGGATATTTGCATCGGTAAACGTGACAACCACGGCACACGACTTGTGGGCGTGGTCTTGTCAGTTCTCAGCATTCAGCACTATGTTGCCGAGTCTTCAACATTCACATGATATTTTGTTATGGAGAATAAGAAATATTTGGACATGCTGGTTGCTCGAGAAAGTCAAGAATGAATCAAAACATCATGGGTTCCTCCTATCATGTTCTTTCAACGATAGACATTTTCTAGATAACTTGATTATGATTGGTGACTTGACAATTTTGCTTCATGAGTGGAAATGGAAGATTATCTGTCCAATAACGAAACAGCATTAAAACTGACGTTTTATTTGATGTATCGCCAAATGGCGGCCGTGAAGGTTCGTTTGAAATGATCTATGAAATTCAACGATTTCGGAAAACGCATAGACTCATTATTTACATAAAAAAGCGTGAGAAGTGTTGCAGAATCAAATTTAGGTTCCTAATATGACACTGAAGTAATTGAGTGCCAATAATTCATTATCAGTCCACTCGCACATTATATCGAAATTGAGCATGAGGCTAGAAGACAAGTAGGTATATCGGGTAACAACGAAATTATTGGCCTTTTGACATTTGGACCAGAGATATCGTTCAAAAATTCCACCGAAAATAGAACTGTGTCTTACATTTTCAATGGAACCCTGGAGTGGAGAATTCTCTTTTCAATGACATATATCACGAATGGACATTTGTTTTAGAAATGTCGGGGTGACAATAGTATATTGTGTATCTAGTGCGTGAAGTCTTCACAGACGTGGTGCACACTATACTTTTTCTACGACCTTTTACTTAGAGATTGAATTAAAGGAAAATTTGACTAATTTTCTTTATTACAATAATAATTATTATGAACAGTTATATTGAAATTTTCTAAATTGTCAAAATGTACATTTACTTTGTCATTCTCTACAAAATTAGTGCTACCTAGACCAGCGAACGGTGTGTGAATTTGTATTGAATCTTATGGCACCGGTGCGTGAAATAAATCCCATAAGAAAAGCATGGCACTTCACACACCGATTCGTGAAATGAAGCTTTACACATTTTTATCGATGTGTGGAGTTATTAATTCACATACGGGAGTAGAAAAACATATTTTATTAAATCAATATGGCGACGCTGTGACGTATTTGATCGTATTTTTGCAGCAACCTAATGAAAGAGCTAATAATTTCCGCAATCAGCATTCCTATTTGTGCCTGTTTTTTTGCGGATGATATTCTCTCTCTTGCATTTTCTTCAAAACTTCAAATAAGAAATGGTACTTTTTCGACTTGACATCAACGTATAGAAGAAAGGATGTAATTTTGAAGAATCACCAAAAGGGATCCTGATTGGCGAAGAACAAACATTTTCCATAATTATTCATCAATAACTAATCGTAGTGTCTGGTTTATTTGCTATTGTGTTAGGTTGCTTGACCCAAATTTAATCGATGACCTCACAGTGTCGCTATCTTGATTTTGGAAAAAATGTCTGCTGCGCTGCAATTTTGAAGCGTAATAGTTATTTACCTAACAAGTGCGGAAAGTAGTACTTTTCCGCACGTGACGGCAGTTGCACGAACGACACGGAGCAGAGTTCGGGCAAGTCGTCAAAGGCGGAAAAGACATTTTCCGCAAGTGTTAGGTACACAGTTTTCCCTACGAGTGTTTTTGTCCATATGATTCATTTTGAAAAAAAAAAGGTTTTTGATAAATACTATTTCATAATGATGCTACAAAATGACACATAAGACAGAATTCATTATTCTTCAAAGGTTCTCACGAATTTGACAAACTACCTGAACAAGTAAAGTATAGTACTTCTTTGATTAGTTTCAAAAACAACCTCAAAAAATATTTGTCAATGTAATTTTCTATAGCTACGTATTCAGGCTGATCCACGGTGGATGGCCTATTAGAAGTATCTGGAGAATGAGGAAACAGAACATTCTGAAAATTGGGATGCTTCGATAATTGAACATTCTCAATCCGTCTAAAATATTTTCATCGATACAGTGTTGCCGCTTCTATAAGAAACAACTAGCAACTTCGTTATTTTAAATAGAGCACCCAGTATTTTATTGAATTTTTAGATTCTCCTTGATAAGCTGATTTTATCAATGCATCACACGTTGGGTCTAGCAGGAATGATTACAGAGATATAGGGTGTTCAAAATCGAGATTTTTCAATTTCAGGATTTTTTTGTGTCGAAAGTATTCATTATCGATCAAAACGGCTTACATGTCCCTATCTTCACTTTCGATTCACTATCTACTGACATTTAATTGGAACATATACAGGGTGATCAGAATTCTGAATCTTGGAACACCCTGTATTTTTTCCAATCAAATTCCAGTAGATAGTCAATCAAAAGTTGAGATAGGGACATGTGAGCCGTTTTGATCGATAATGACTAGTTTCGACACGAAAAAATCCTAAGATTGAAAAATCTCGATTTTGAACACCCTATATCTCTGTAATCATTCCTGCTAGACCCCAAGTGTGATACATTGATGAAATCAGCTCTCCAGAAAGAATCTAAGAATGCAATAACATTCAGGGTGTTCCATTTGAAATAACAAAGTTGCTAGTTGTTTCTTATAGAAGTGGCAACACTGTATCGATGAAAATATTTTAGACGGATAGAGAATGTTCAAAAATCGAAGAAACCCAATTTTCAGGATGTTCTGTCTTTTCGTTCTCCAGATACTTCTAATAGGCCATCCACCGTGGATCACCCTGTATATTCAATGCATACTCTCCTTCATTAGTTTTAGTATTATTATAGTTATCACTATTAGTACCTGATGTTTTTATTATTTTATTATTAAATAATCATTTTAATAATGATTTGTATTGTTATTAATTGATATTATTTATTATGTATTATTATCATTATTGTTATTTATGTGAATGCTATTCGTTGTATAGGGTAACTCACGGTCGATGGTACGTTATACGTTTATGGAGAACGGGACATAGGATCATTCTGAAATTTTGGTTACTCAGGTAGTTGCTCTTGGTCTATCGATCTAAAATATTTTCAGCTCTGCGGTGTTGCCGCTTCTATCGAAAAGTAGCAACAACTTTGTTATTTTGAATGGAACACCCTGTATTTTATTGCATTTTCAGATTCTCTCTGAAGAGCTGATTTTATCGATGTATCACACTTGGGGTCTAGCGGAAACGATTACAGAGATATAGAGTGTGAAAAATCGAAATTTTTCAAATTTAGGAATTTTTTTTGGCGAAACTATTCATTATTGGTCAAAACGGCTCACATGTCCCTATCTCAACTTTTGATCAACAATCTACTGACATTTGATTGAAACAAATACAGGGTGGTGCAGAATTCAGAATTTTGATCACCCGGTATATCATTTGTTGGGATATCAAATGAGAGGCGATACAATACTTTCAGTGCTTTCTCATAAAGTGCAGATATTTCACTGAAATAATTTTTTGAACAAGATCCCCAAACGTTTATCTTATAGGTAATACGACTGAGTATATGAGAATGAAGTACTATGTTTATGACTTTTTTGTCAAGTTTAGGACATCTTCGCAGAGCTTCAATGATATTTTTTGTATCAGAACCTCTATATGCTTGTCCCATTTCAATTTTTCATCAATTCACAAACCAAGATACTTCATTTGTGTAGTTCTTTTCAATACCTCATCTTTAATTCGGAGAATGAGACTAATATTCTGTTTATTTTATTGATGGAATATTATACAGGGTGTTTCAGACTCAAATGTACATACGATACCTGTAGATAGAGGACACTTCGGTGATTCCAAATCACCCCCCATCGATATGTCTACCGTCTTTGATAACTGAGATACAGGACGTTTTCTCGATATTGGCAAAATCTTCATCTGGTTATAACTGCTGAACCACTTTGTATAATCTATCCATACTTGGTAGAAATATTTCACTAATATGACCCATCAAAACCAAATAAAAATTCGGATCAGAATCCTGGTCCGTCTTGAGGAAAAACAGAAATCTTCTTTTATCTCAAAAACAACACTCTGTATGGCAAAATTTTATTGATCGGTTTTGATATTTGGAATAAGCGGAAAAAATGAATGAAGTGACCTACTTTTTACGAATGCGCATCCAATTTTGAAGATGGTTTATTATCATGTTTTGAAATATTCAGCTCCATTTCGAGGCATTTTTATTGAACTAATAATTCAAAATTCAATTTCAATACAGAAAAATAACGATACCTGTAGATAGAGGACACTTCGGTGATTCCAAATCACCCCCCATCGATATGTCTACCGTCTTTGATAACTGAGATACAGGACGTTTTCTCGATATTGGCAAAATCTTCATCTGGTTATAACTGCTGAACCACTTTGTATAATCTATCCATACTTGGTAGAAATATTTCACTAATATGACCCATCAAAACCAAATAAAAATTCGGATCAGAATCCAGGTCCGTCTTGAGGAAAAACAGAAATCTTCTTTTATCTCAAAAACAAACACTCTGTATGGCAAAATTTTATTGATCGGTTTTGATATTTGGAATAAGCGGAAAAAAGTGAATGAAGTGACCTATTTTTATGCGCCTCCAATTTTGAAGATGGTTTATCATCATGTTTTGAAATATTCAGCTCCATTTCGAGGCATTTTTATTGAACTAATAATTCAAAATTCAATTTCAATACAGAAAAATAACAGTCTCCAAAGTTCAACATCATTACAGTCAAATTAGGTGAACTATCGAAAAATTTTCGAGGACTCATTTTATAAGCTGCGGTAAAGTAGGCTGTGAAGAAAAAATGAAAATTTGACAGTTCATAGTTGCGATATCATTGGTAAAGTTATTGTAGGCACAATTATGAACACTTTGAGATAGATGTAACAACCCAATACAAGCACCAGAAATAATTATCTTAACATTACCAATAATATCACACTAGTGATTATGACCTGTCAGAATATCAGATTTTTTTGCACAGCCTACTCAACCGCAGCTCGTGAATTAATAGTGGAAAATAAAATGAGCTCTCAAAAATGTATGATTATCTGTCACAACAAATCTATCGATAGTTCACCTAATTTGACTCTAATGATGTTGAACTTCGAAGACTATTATTGTTTTGTATTAAAATTGAATTTTGAATTATTAGGTCAATAAAAATGCCTCGAAATGGAGCTGAATATTTCAAAACATGATAATAAACCATCTGTCAAATTAGATGCTTACTCGTAAAAAGTAGGTCACTTATTTCATTCTTTTCCGCTCTTTCCAAATATCGAAACAGACCTACAAAATTTTGCCATACAGGGCGTTGTTTTTGAGATAAAAGTAGTTTTCTGGTTTTCCCCAAGACGGACCTGGATTGTGATCCGGATTTTCATTCAGTTTTCATGGGTAATATAAGTGGAATATTTGTACCAAGTATGGATGATTTATACGAAGTGGTTCAAAAGTTATAACCAGATGAAGATTTTGCCAAAATCAAGATAACGTCCTGTATCTCAGTTATGCAAGACGGTAGACATATCGATGAGTGGTGAATTGGAACCACCGAAGTGTCCCCTATCTACAGGTATCGTTTGTACATTTGAATCTGAAACACCCTGTATATTCACTTTTATTGGTGTTAATTGATGAAATGTTTGAATAAAGCCATTTTTCAATCTTTTTCAAATCTTCGTTAATAATATTTTCTAGAATGATGGGGTTTTTGTTTTCGTATAAAAGTACAGGGTGATCAGTTATGGGTAGCGAGCGACCATATCTCATAAGATATTGGTCGTATAGATTTTAGAAAAAAAAATCATGATGGAAGTCGCCAAGAGAAATCGCTGGAAATTATTTTCGAGTTTGTCAAACGTCTGCTAGAGAGCGTAACAACCAACACCAAGTGGAAAAATGAGATTTTTATAGAATTTTGTCTCATGAAAGTATGTCGATGATATCAATTTCATATTTACTGACCAGTTCCCTACATTTTTCGTTCAAAACGTTTCGTTCTAGTTATCAAAATAATGCGGTGGATGAAGTTCAATTGTTTTTTCAAACAAACCAAGATTTTTTCCGTTTATTCCGACCGATTTTAGCAAACTCAGGATAATATGAAAGAGCATAATTCGCCCTACAAAACTCTTATTTGGTTCGAATTCTTGACTTTTGCTATCGCCGCTAGATGGCATTAACTGAAATGTTAGCAAATATTTGAGTTTTTTTCAAAAAAATCAAATGTAATGGTATATACATTTTTTAATGCTCTGAAAGAGGATAAATTTCTCTATAATTTAATAAAAATGATTTATCATCTATCTATTTTTGAATCGTTGATATTGACCATAATATAATTTTATTACATTAAAAAATGGCAGGCCACTGTTTTTTATCAAAATAAAAATCAGTTTGGTAATCTCTTATTGGTTGCTAACAAAAATAATCTCCTGACTTTTTTTCGTCAGACAAACGGTTTTGGATTGAAAAAATAAATAGGTTTACATACCTACTGGTTCAAAATTATTTTAGATATGGGTGCCCCATGTAAACCTATTTCATTTTATCAATCAAAAACCGTTTGTCTATCGACAAAAAGTCAGGAGATCATTTTGGTTAGCAACTAATGAGATATTACAAAACTGATTTTTATTTTGATAAAAAACAGTGGCGTGCCATTTTTTAATGTTATAAAATTATATTATTGTCAATATCAACAATTCAAAAAGAGGTAGATATTAAATTATTTTCATCAAATCATAAAGAAATTTGCCCTCTTTCAAAACCTATGAAAATTTATATACCATCACATTTGATTTTTTCATTTCAGTTACCTAACGCCATCTAGCGGCGACAGTAAAAGTCAAAAATTCAAAACCAAATGAGCGTTCTGTAGGGCAAATTATGCACTTTTATATTACCCTGAGTTTGCTTAAATCGGTCGAAATAAACGGGAGAAATCTTGGTTTGTTTGAAAAAACAATTGAACTTCCCCCACTGCTTTATTTTGATAGTTAGAACAAAACGTTTTGGGCAAAAAATTTAGGGAAATGGTCAGTAGATATGAATATGATATCATCGACATAGTTTCATGAGACAAAATTCTATAAAAAATCCACTTTTTTACTTGCTGTTGGTTGTTACGCCCTCTAGCGGACGTTTGACAAACTCGAAAATAATTTCCAGCAATTTCTTTTGGCGACTTTTATCATGATTTTTTTTCTCAAATCTATACGACCAATATCTCACGAGATATGGCCGCTCGCTACCCTCAACTGATCACCCTGTACAGTATCATCTGCATATATAGTATAATTACCTGACAATCCATATCAATGAAATCAATTCCCATTATTTTACTCACTTTATATGGAATAGAGGTGGAAAATCTGAACTTCCTACGATGAATTTGAATCCTCTCATATTAGTGTATTCATTTAACCTTCTCCTCATATCTGGTATTTTTCCATCATTAACCTTGATTGTCTTCGCACTGGCGAGATGTTTTCCATGATAGAAGTTGCAGTAACTTATTCCACTCGAATGATTATAGATAGCAAACACTCCACTCGCTTTCCTCAAGGTGCGAAAATGAGATGAACAAAGTCTTCTCATGCTTAAATCAGATTCTCCTTTCGTCACCATCATAATCACATCTCTCAGTCCGACATTATTTCCTTTCTCTAGAAATCTGTCCAATACCATGTGGCCAGACATTAACAAAATATGGAACCTGAGAGGAACGTTTACTAGCTTTCTTGACGGTTTCATGTCGTAGTTCACCAGCATATGTCCACTGCCGATGAACGAATGATTCAAGTAGGCATCCAAACAGTGGCGAGTTGCGTTATCATAATAAATTATCTGGTAGTATTCACTGAATTGAGTGATGAGTTTAGGAGCAAGCTGAGAACAAGGCAGAGCAACTTCTTGGAGACTTATGTTCATTGAAGATACTTCCGCTTGGCAGATAGTCAGTAGAATGAGAGCAGTCAAAAACATACTTCTTTCTGCGCCAACTGAAGAATAAAATGAAAAGGTTCAGTTCCAATGGATTATTATCAAAGCACTCTAGTGGCCCTGAACATATCCAAACAAATAGGACAACCTTCTTCTGATATACATTCAGGCTGATTCATGTAGGCCGCACATTAAAAATTTTCAAACTTGTAGTTGAATAATTAAAAACTTGACATTTGGTTTGCTATTATAATCGATCATTTCCAATCTACCTGAGATATTCTGGGTGTGCTGAAACTCGGCAACAACTTTCCCAGGCAACCAGATGACGTTTTAGTGACGACTTTTTACGTCAGTAGAATGATCAACGTGACGTCAGGAGTTGGCGTCGTATGACGTGATAAATGACGTGAATAAGTCACAGTTCAATGACGTCATATTGCTCACGTTTATTGACGTCATTCACTCACCAAACTGTGAAGACGGACTGACGTCGAAATGACGTCAAAAGAACGTTCAAATTTTTGGTGATACGTAAAAAAAGTTTCCGCAAACATGATGTGATAAACACCAATGACCTTTGATGCCATATAAAATTGATTATGCATTCTTGAGTCTTCTTGGTGGTCCATCCGGTGTCATGTCTATTTAGTCGTCTAGTCAGTCGTCTATTCAGCAGCGCTATCCCTCAATAAGCATCCATCAGAATGAAATCAGTTACTCGTATTTGTATAAAAAATTATGTAGTTAGCTTCACTTTGTTGAGTAACGTATATTCATGCATTCTTTGTCACCCAACAAAAATCTGAATAGAAAATTATTGAAAAGTTTTCTGAATGACGAAACTCACCAAATTGGAACGTCACAACGACGAGATTTTTTAACGTTATATATACGTCACTGCATCGTCATAAAAGTGACGGTTTCAATAGGCACACCCATATATATGTATACATATATTGCAAGATTGGTTTCCGAGACAAACAGGGTGTCAGAGTTTCAAAATTAGTTTTCTCTTACTGTACTGATACTTGCATGTTGATTTGGTTCAATGAGATATATTCCTTGTGTGTGAAAACTATGAAAAAAAGAGTTCTCCTAAAAACTTTTCGACACTGAATTTATTTATAGGTACGTCGCAAACCTAACGGTCCCACATGATAATGTGAGTATACATGGCTTAGACATAGTCTGGGAAAAATAGACGTCGACAGGACGTCCCTGCAACCTCATGTCATGAAACTGACGTCTTATATCACCCATTCAAGTGAAGTTCACTCGACGTCGAGATGATGACGTGATTATCATGTCATAGACGTCATAGGGACGTCATTAATTGATGCGTTACGTCTCTGAAGGACAGTCACCAATTAGAGACGTCATAGAGACGTGATCATTCGTCATCTGGTTGCCTGGGTTCCTATTACTGGTACTGGTAGAGGAGTGGAAGACGTTTGCACTTCAGCAACTAGTCTTTGATGGGACCTTTTTGCAAGCCCCAATGTGTGCAATGAGTAATGTGGTTTGCTAACACCCTTTCCACCCTGCAGTGGCAGGACTGAATAATGGAAGTTGGAGTTAACAATTTACTTTCGTGTGCTCCAAGAGTTTTAAAAACTCATCCTGAAATTCAATTCTATTGCCGTTGAAAAACTTGAGTTCTCTGTAATTTTTCAATGCGACTTTTAGAACTTGCCTGCGCCAATATGTTACGAAATTGGGTAACCGATGGGACATCGATTTCGAACGGTTTGCTTCATGAAAATGTTTTCGAAAAACTCATATGGCAGTAATTATTTTCAGAAACATCGAAAAATCTCGAAAACTCTGATAGATAAGTTGAAACTCCTTATGTTGTTCAAATTCATAATTGAAAGGTCGATCGAAACGTGTAAAAAAAAAGTTTCTAATCGAAATATGGAGTAACTCGTTTCATCAACAGTCATTTGAACGAATTTGAAACGAAGAAAGCTTCGATAAACAATTTCTTGATACAAAATATCAGAAGTTCAACAGAACTAGTTCGCTAAATTTTATACACATCATAAAATTATGGAAAATCACAGTTGTTCTAGTGATAAACTTTTCAACCTCCGTTCTCTTGGAGGCACAAGCGAATACGATTATGAAATGACCTTGCCACTCTTCGTACTAGGTCGGGTGTAATGGTTTGAAATGCGTTAAGGATTATTTGATGCCTATTATCTGGTGTGGAAGGAGGTTCTTGATGAACGATATCCTCAACATAGCTGCACAAGAAAGAAATCCAATTTGATCAAGTCAGGTGATCTGGTCGGCCACTTACTTGGCCCTCCTCTTCCAATTTGGGAAGGTTGTGTTGAGATGGTCCCTGACTTGTTATGAATAATGTGCTGGGGCTCCATAATTTTTTAGCCACATTGCATTCTTCACAGCTATTGGTATAGATTTTCACATGAGTTTGGCAATTGGTTTTGCAAAAAATCCAGATACATGGGGTCATTCAAATTCCCGTCGAAAAAGTTCGGACCAATAACATGTTCACCAATAATTCCTCCCCACACATTGATTGATCATCTGTATTGTCTATCGATCTACCTAAAACACTTGGATTGTGATCGGAGGAATAATGGAAGTTGTGACGATTCACAAATCCATTCCTATGGGAGGTGGCCTAATCAGGAAACAAAATCTTATCAAAAGAGTCGAAATTCACTTCGATTTCACCTTGATATGCTAGGCATGGAAACGGTTTTCTTTTAAAATTCGTTGAACAGTTCTTTCGCTCACGTCCAGGGCATCTGCGATTGCTTGCTGGCTAATGGAAGGATTTTCCGTAACAGATAACAGCACAGCCAATTGATTTTCTTCATTTCGAACCCTTCTATCTCTAACTGGTTTTGTATATTTTACATTTCTGGTTTGTACAAACCTATCCAATGCGTTCTGCAGGCTCCTTTTGTCTGGATGACGTCGTTACGGATAACGTTGTGCATATAAACTCGACTTGCCAACAAACATTTTTTCTTACGTTCTCCTAATATTGAATGCATATCTACAAGATCTTTGTGGTTGTACTCCATGACAAAAAACAATATTTTGTTATAAACAGCTCAAAAAATGTATAATAATGAGCTAACAATGAATTGAATTTGAACCACTCAAGCACAAATGACTCCTGACACTTCATTAAATGTCAATAACTCACTTCTCGAAGCCACCGTCATTTTTCATCCATCCAAATGACTATCAGAATGTTGATGAAACGAGTTTTCGGCAAATAAATTTTGATATGATGAGAATTTCGATTGTGTTGTAATGAAAAAAAAGTTTGTTTCTCATTCACGCATCGAATGACATAAAAATATTCAGGGGTTCCAATTTGGAATAAGAAAAATATATTGCTTTAAAAAGTTTGCACACCCTTTGATGATTCGTGTCGATCAAACTCTCTTTATTGTTATTAATGTTTTTGACCAGTGGTGCAAAATTGTATTTTTTTTACGTGAATATCACTGAACCGATTTTGATTGAATTCCAGGAGTATGTTGCTAACCCCTCGAGGCCTAGAAGCACTCAAATGTGCAACAAGATATATGACATGCGATTTGAAAACATATTTCATCATAACGGAACACTCTTTTGGGACACCATGTATAATCGAGGCCCTATGAAAACAATTGGAGTCTGCAAAATATCAGAATCCTGACTCAACTGGTGACTGAGCTATAGAAGACGGGAGGTGAGATGCCGGAACCTGTTTAAGGAACCTGTTTATGGCTATGATAATTTGCTTCTTATTTCTGCAATCTACTGCCAAAATATCGCACGATTCAATATGATTAATATAAAATAAGTGAAATGAGAGAAAACATGAAGTAGGGAGGATGCCATGAGAACATATGCAATTTGTTTTTCAATACAAAAATCATATCTATAGTTTAATATACAAACCCTCCCATAAACTGAACACTTCTTGAACAACCTATCTACTCGGTCTAAAAATCGTTTTACATCTCAATATATACAAAAATTTAAATGGAGGTAAAAACAGAACCAAATCGAATCAGAAGTGGCTATTGAAATGGAATAACAAATGATAATTACATGCTAGAAGTCCAGGAAGCAGGATGCCTGAATCAGTTTTGATTGATTACCAAAAAGAAACTGACTATTGTCAGTATTGTTGGAATGAAATAGTTTTTTGAGGCACATTATTATCACAAACATGCATGTCACATGTCACTGCTTCTTTTGTATCGAGGAAATGTACATATTCCTGCTAGTTCAATCGATAGGTATAAGTACAAAGAGAGTGAGTAAATCATCACATAGGGCAGGAAGAATATCTCACAGTCAATCCATCAAAACTATTTGACATTGGAATTGGGACATTCTTCGAAGTTTCATGTTCCCCAGAATAGTACTTCCTGTAACAAATAATGTTTACTGACGATGAAGCTTTGTAGCTTCGAAACATGTCCCAATTCCAATGTAAAGTATAGTTTTGGTGGAGTTGACTGCAAGATTTTCTTCCTGCCCTATTATCTTCACTACACTGCACGATGGATAGACTCAGATGGTTAAATCATCACATACAGGGTGTCCGGAAATTATGCGCAAAAAATCGAAGGAATGATGCTGTATGAAAAAATATGGAATTGATTTCATATATACTTGGGTCCGGAAATGCATTGTTTTCAAGATGCGGTGTGTTAAACTTTTTAGAAAAAATCGTTTTTTCACTCGGTTTTTTATGAATTTCTCAAATATCCATCCAGCGATTATTTCGAAATTTGGCAATGATATTCTTTGTCATAAAGGGCTGATGGAGCCATTTTTAAACTGGAATTGTGAAATCCAGTGGCGTCCCGGGGGCACCCTACCAAATATTATAGTCAATAAAATCTGCGCCACTGGTTTTTTCAAATTCTATACAGGGTAACTCACGGTCGATGGTGCGTTAGACGTTTATGGAGAACGGGACATAGGATCATTCTGAAATTTTGATTACTTACGTAGTTGCTCTTGGTCTATCGATCTAAAATATTTTCAGCTCTGCGGCATTGCCGCTTCTATCGAAAAGTAGCAACAACTTTGTTATTTTAAATAGAACACCCTGTATTTCATTGCATTTTCAGATTTTCTCTGAAGAGCTGAATTCATCGATGTAGCACACTTGAGGTCTAGCGAAAATGATTACAGAGATATAGGGTGTGAAAAATCGACATTTTTCAACTTTAGAAATTTTTTTTGTCGAAACTATTCATTATTGGTCAAAACGGCTTACATGTCCCTATCTCAACTTTTGATTAACTATCTACTGATATTTAATTGGTACATATACCGGGTGATCAAGATTCTGAATTCTGCACCACCCTGTATTGTTGACGGTTATTCATAATTTTTTCTGAAATTTTCGGAGAGATCGGGAGAACAGAAATTGGTCTAGAATTATTCAGATCATCTTTCTTCCCATTTTTAAGAATTTGTAATACTTTAGCAGTTTCCACTTTGTCAGGAATTATACCAGTTTTGAGCGATTTGGAAATTATGTTTTTCTAATTTTGACATGTAATGTGACACTTTTCAAAACTGACGGAAGTTTTGAAACGTCTTACTTTACGTAACCAGTTGCGTAAAGTAAAATTTTACATAACTGGTGATGTAATGTTCATTTCATTCATTCATTCATTTCACACAACAAGAGTCGGCAGAACTCATGTAAAACTGGTCATTATTTTTGTTCATGCGAAATGTTTCGTCAAAATTAGAAGAAATTTTGTACGTGACACGTTAGGAAACGCCATTTTGTGTAACTCTGTGATGTTGCGGGATCTCGCTTCGCTCGTCCCGCAAAATCCCATCGTTACACAAAACAACGCGTTTCCTAACTGATTACGTAAATATCTATTGTACTCCTGGATGTCACGCATGTGCGATGGTGACGTTAGCTGTTTTCCTGAAATCTCAGGTTCTGCTGACCGATATCACAAATGTGCGGTTTGCTTCCGTTTGTTGTTCTGTCTTTCTAAGTGCTGCCTATCATTTGCACTTTCACCGTGCTGATGAGGGACGAATCCAAGGAACATGTGTATACTGTTATCTATTTGTGAGGGATATATCCTCTTTCCTCTTTCTATATAATACTAATAATAATAGTAACATTATTTGACCCAAGAAATACAGGCTGACTGACAAAAAACGCCCCAAGCCATTGCGCCCCTATTTATAATCTGATTTTGAAAAACAAAGATCGAATGAAATGACTTGTCAGATCCTAGAAGGTGGCACTAACAATTTTATTTTACAATTTCAATCCCAACGTCAGCGATTTACAACTTTTATTTTTCTTGGAAACATTTATTTATTGATATTTTTCCTGAGAGAGATCATTTTTCTGAATACAATCATGTATAACAAGTTGATTTTCGCACACATTGTCTATTGAGCCATCGAACGTAGAGTCCGTTTCTTACACAAAAAAAGACAGAATAATGTTAGAAAAATTATTCTCTGATAACAAAATATCCTAGGAACTTACGAATATTGCTTGAATTCGCTCCTGCCCTGTTGAACACATATTTCACACCTTCCAATTACACCATGGAACGCAACTTTCCAGATAAATTTAGGAAGTATTTCACGACAAACTCCAATGATTCTATGCTACAGAATTTCTCAATTTTCTGGTCGTGATAGATAAACTCGATCTTTGAGATACCCCACAACCAAAAATCGAGTGGCGTGAGATCGGGTGATCTTGGAGGCCTTCGAACTGGTCCATGAGTCCTTATTCATCTTTCAGAAAATGTAGCGATCAACCAATCAAGATTTATTTGGGCATTATGAGTAGGAACTCCATCTTGTTGAAAGTGAATTCTGTTCAGATCGGCAAGTGGCATCTCCACCAAAAAGTGATCGATATTTTGATGAAATAATTGGTGATATCTCTGTTTATTTAGTGTGCGATCTACAAAAGATGGACCAATCAATCTATCGCACCGAAAACCGCACCACATATTTATTTTGGAGAAATTCGTTGGATCTCGTAGGTCCAAATGATTTGCACGAATCGTTGGGAAACATCAACGTTATTAGCAATTTCTCGAGTAGAAGTCCTTGAGTGTTCTTCTACACTGAGAAGATCTTCAGATTCGACATATTCATCGAACTCCCGTTCTTGCGTTTAAGTTTCTTGAATGCTTCGTGGTTTCTCTAATTTTCTTCGAGCCTAGCAAATTTACGACGATCTGGAAATTCTCTGCCAGGAAATCGGTCAACGTATAGTCGCAATGGATGACCACTATTTCTATCGCATTCGAAGTACGCTTGTATCATGTCGGTCAGTTGATTACAATTCATATTTGGTTTTATTTAGAAGAATGAATATCATGAACTATTTGCAAATATTGAGCAAATGTCACACTGACAGCTCCTTGCCATAGTTGATTCCAAGAATTCCAAGACATCTACTGCCACGTTCAATGACTCAATGACAATGTAATGAAAAGATCCACTTGTCGGCGGAGCATTGATTTTTGTAAACTAATCTTGTGTGATGATGTGTATCGAGTCGTCTTCTCATATTATCAGTATTTCTGGATGAGTACGAGATTATTCGCGTGAAAGGAAGATTCTCAAATGAAGCTGATATTGAATATGATGCAAAGTAACCTATATTTTTGGACCCGAAGTGTAGGTTTACCCAGCTGCTAGTAGATCACTTCCACATAGAATCTGGTTATTTTGGAATCGAGACTGTTGTGAACCATTTGCGTCTGTAATATTGGATACTGCACGCTCGAGCCACAGTTAGGAAAAGCTTCCGTAGATGCCAATTATGCAGAATTCGAAATGCTAAACCAATACCTTCACTAATAAAAGATAATTTACCAGCGGAGAGATATGAATCAACATTTTTTTCCGTTTACGTATGTTGGCATAGATTACTTTGGGCCGATGCATGAATCTATCGGTCGCAGGACAAAAAAAAGGTATGGTGTCTTATTTACATGCCTCACCGTTAGAGCTGTACAATTTGTCGTTACGGAGAGATAACTGCGAGAATGGAAAAATAGTTAAGATCATCAGAAAATCTCTCGTATGGAAATTTGATCTACCTGGAGCAGCAAGTATGGGCGGAATCTGAAAGCGCATAGTTCGAGTCTTCAAAACTGCATTGAAGATTAGTTTCAGGTCACGTAATTCGGAAGAGAAAGTTTTAATGACATTACTTTGTGAAGCAGAATACATGATCAATTATTCTATGCCTCTGACACACATTTCGTTATAGATCCTACAGAACCGGAAGCTATCAACCCAAATCATTTTCTCTGGTTGCGTCCAGGTAGAGTTCGATCATATGGCGAAAATGAAGTATTCAGTAGAAAATAATGGCGACCTGCTGAAGTGTGAGCTGATCGTTATTGGAAAAGGTGGGTGAGATAATATCGCCCAACGCTCCTACAGAGACGAAAATAGTGAGAATGAACCTATCAAAATTGGTGACGTGACTATCACAGTAGACGAGATGATGGCAAGAAATAAATGGCTTCTTGGTAAAGTCGAGCAAGTTCCCAGTTAACCACACATGTCTCAGCTCTATCACAAGAGAGATCAGTCAAAGAACTTTGTTTCATCACACCGTTCTGAAACATATGCAACTTGCATCTAAAATATAACATGTTACTTCTACAAATCAGTGTTTCATCACATGTTCTATCAATGTGATAAATTGGAGGCATCCCAGGCGTCATCACAAAGGGATCAATTAAAAAACTTTGTTTTATCACACGTTCTATCAACGTGATAAAATTGAGACATCCCAGGCGTCATCACAAAAGGGATCAATGAAAGAACTTTGTTTCATCACACGTTCTATCAACGTGATGAAAATTGAGACATCCCAGGCGTCATCACAAAAGGGATCAATGAAAGAACTTTGTGTCATCACACGTTCTATCAGCGTGATAAAATTGAGACAGCCCAGGAGTCATCACAGAAGGGATCAATTGAAGAACTTTTTGTCGTCACACGTTCTATCAACGTGATAAAATTGAGGCATCCCAGGCGTGATCACCAAAGAGATCGATTAAAGAACTTTGTTTCATCATACGTTCTATCAATGTGACAAAATTGAGGCATCCTAAGAGTCATCACAAAGGAAATCAATGTTTCATCATACGTTCTATCAACGTGATAACATTGAGGCATTCTCGGCGTCATCACAATCTAGATCAATCAAAGAACTTTGTGGTATCACACCGTTCTGAAACTGCACTGATGCAAATTGCATCTAGAATACAGCTCGCGCTTATAGGTAAGTATTAACTAGTATTAACATTAAATTGTGATCTGTTGGTGAAAGTTTGAGGTAGGTGGAATTCAAAGTTGTGGTTTAACAACCACAAACCACGAACTGTCATAGCAAGTTCTGAGGTTTTTTTTGCTGTGATTTCCTAACCTCACTTTTTCTGGTCCCTCGTTTTCAAAACGAAACTAATGTATTTGTTTATCGAATTTCAGCAGAACGAAAATCTATCATTCACCAAAATCATCATCAACCTCTCTCATTCATCGGGACTGAGATTTTTTTTTTATCGCTTGGAGCGCACGAAAGGGAATCCCTATAATGAGATGAATTCGAAGCCCTCCGCTGATGTAAGTGAATATAATGAAGTAATCAGTACCAGTATACCAAGTAAGTAGTTATTCCAGCTGGGGTTCAAGAGACCAATTGTAATGCCAACAAAACTGCAATAAACATATCTCACTTCATCGTCTTCCTGAAATCGAAGGAACCTATAGAAGAATTTGAGGTGAGGTTATTCATATTGCAGAAAAAGAAAATTATCAATTTCGATAGAGAAAGTATAGGAACCAGGTTCAACTTCAAGCAAGACCTCAAGTTGAAATCGATCAAAATTCTGATGAGAACAGGCAAACACCAGCTGGTTAGGCCGAATGAGGGTTTTCACAATAATGACAGGTGAATACTTGATTTTTATAATTTGTTCTGTACTTGAATTTCATTTGTTCTAGTTGTAATCAGCTGGACTGAAGATTAAATATTATATTTTGTTCTAGTTGTAGTCAGCTGGACTGAAGATTTCCATGAAGAAATGTTTGGAGGGACCAATAAAAACGAAACAATGATCTCCCATGAGAATAAATCATCACTTTTATATGCATCACTTTGAAGAGATATAATCTGCAGGTGAAAAAATCCCATAGACTGAAATATTTGATGGAGTATGGAAGAAAAACATATCATATTTATATTTTACAGATGTTTTGAGGTTTTTTGACTAAATTGTCTATGGATTGAAATAAAGTTCACATTTTTAATCCTTCTGTTTTACTGTTTTGAATGCCACTCTATATGTTTAGTGGTATTTTCACTAATTTTTCAATTTCAATTGAAATTCCATGAATATATCCTAAATATCTTGCTGCATTTGAAATTGATACAAGTACTGATGAAACCAGTATAAATTTATTGATGATTAGGGATGGAGCCAATGCAGAGCACAGACTTGTCAAAAACGTCTCTGACATGCTCCATGGAAAGAGCTATGTAGAGACATATTCATCACTGTGATCTCACAGGAGCATATCTTGTTCAAGTCTGATGTTGCATCACTGATATGTCTGTGATTTCATCTGAGGCGGACATTCATCTTTGCTATATCTCTGATGGGAACATCTCTGTGATGAAACATGGCACATTTGAAATGCAGCAGTGATGGAGTTGCTGCATGTTTTGGTCAACTGGGTTCACCTTGGTGAAAATGGCGTCTTAGGGGTAATGCAAACAAAAAAAAAATGGAATTTATATACAAGACCAGTTTGTTAGTTGTGCATACCCCCCGACATCATCAACGTGTTTTAACCCAGCTTGACAACGTCGTTCCGAGGGCGCAGAATGTTAGGGCTATTTTGAAGAGGAATCCGTTACTGTTATTTTCCTCATATTTTGTACCCTATTGGATTTTGAGTTTTGACGACAATCTGAATGAAGAATAATCGTTGTGGCAGTACAGGAAATATTATAATTTTTACCTACGGCCATTATAGAAAGTAGGCCAGAGCACACGAGATACAGCCTCAGTAAGTAGCTCTTTACGCACAGTAAGCACATCACACAGTTTTCGTTTATTCCGCCAGTAATGATCGCGTAATCGCCGTCAACAGCGGATGACATAACTGTCAAGAATTATAATTCAGACTGTTTGTCCAAACTTTTTTGATGTACTATATGACAGTGAGTGAAGTTATAGTACGTAATGCGTGTTGTTAAGCAATTACGCACTATATCTTACAATCACCTTTCGCGCGCTCCAAGAGATAGAAAAATGTGTGCTATCATTTTCCAGAGCTATTCAATGTGCAATAACCAAGGTATAGACTGGTCTATAGTGGAACCTTTGGGTTTCGGATATTTTGTAGAATTTATGCAAAACTTCCCGAATCATGGAGGATGGATTTGATTTTTGGGTACAATCTTCTTCGATATGAACATGAGAGATCTATCGAAATCAAGTGTCAAATTATGATCTGTCATCATAATGGAATCGAAGTTAGATTTTGTTCCATTCGAATTTTTATCGCTTGAATATTTGTACGTCTTCAACATCGTGTTGAAATATGTGTTCCGCCTTGGAGAATATTCCGTACTTACTTATATTCCTACACCTTTTTCAATTTTAGTTCAAAAAGCGTCGACGATTTAAAAAAATATCAATTGTATTTAAAATCAGTCATTTCGATTCCAAAAAGTATCAAATGCATTTCAAAATTATCGATCCTATTTCAAAATGCATATTTTGTATTTCAAATCAGTCATTTCAATTCCAAAAAGTATCAAATGTGTTTCAAAATTATCAATTCAATTTAAAAATGCGTCAATTGTATCTCAAATTGGTCATTTTAATTTCAAAACATTCCATTTCAATTTCAAAATGCATTATTTCAATTTCAAAATCAATCATTTCAATTTCAAAACTGATCATTTTCATTGATGATGCCACAATGACAGGAACCAGAAGCTAGAAGCGTTTCAATAACAAGGTGAATGGAAATATTACCTAACACCCGTCTAACCTTTGCCTGTGCTTTTTTGAAATTCAAATGGTGCTTCATGAAATAAATTTGATTTTTTTTTAAATACAAATGACTATTTAGGACTCTGGAGTGTTACTTTCTGAGAATAATTTGATGATTTCGAAATACAATTGAGGTTTTTTGAAATTAAAATAATGACTAATTTGAAATACAATTGACGCATTTAGAAATTGAATTGATAATTTTGAAAAACATTCGATACTTTTCGAATTTAAATTGAGAAATTCCATATACAAATGATTCTTCTTGAAATCCGAATGACAATTTTGAAATACCATTTTGAACTAAAATTGGGAAAGGTGTAGATAATAGGGATATGTCGAAGTAAATCCATAATAAAGAAACAAACTGCTATAATTTATTGATCTTCTCACCACATATCTGATATTTAATTTAGGTTATCAATCAGTTTCGAGCCTCAGTATTCGTAATTTACCCTGATCAGCCATGACGCATGCTGCATCATTTTGTCCACCACAATATTTGGAAGAAGAGAAAACTGTCATCAATTTTCCTTTTTGTAGAACCTGAAAATATGAGTATTAACCATTGTCGTTTTGAATGAAAACCTAGTTGGCGAATTATAGCATTGAAAAAAAGACGATATTCTTAGTGACCTATACAGGGTATGTCTCCACGAGCTTACACTATCTCCATATCAAGAATCAGTATAGAGAAATCCATGAAAATATGCATGCTTATATTTTAGAATACCCTCTCTTCATTTAGAATATTTTCAGAAATGCAGTGTTGCCGCTTCTATCAACGAGTAGCAACAATTTTGTTATTTCAAATGGACTCTGTATTTCATTGCATTTTTTGATTCTCCCTGGAGAGCTGATTTCATCGATACATCACATTAAGGGTCTATCGGAAATGATTACAGAGATATAATCAATCAATCAATCTTTATTTCAATCTTTGCTATAAACATTACATTGCATCTCATATAAATATAAATATAATCATTAACATTTACAATGAAATAACATGAATAATCAGACAGATTCATATCTGGTATGAGATTATTCATGCGTTATCAAATTAAATTATAGTTATTGAAATAAACAACAGAATTTGAAAAAACTGAATGAAACAAAAAGCTAATGAAAAGTACATTATGACATGATGAAATGAATTAGTCAATGAGAAATCATTCACTCAGGTTTGATTTTCTCTCTGCAAGAGGATATGTTTCTTGACTTTGATTTTGAATTCGGTGATATTTGTGCAACTTTTGATATCATCAGGTAATTTATTGAATTTTGAGATAGCTCCGTGAGTGAATTTTTTTTGACCAAGTGTAGAATGAGCAGCATCAAGATGAAACAAGTCATATTGTCTAGTATGATGTTCATTGATTTGAGAATTCCTTATCAATATGAAGTTAGATTTGAGGTGTTTGTTGATAATATTAAAAGAAATCTTGAGAGTATTTATCAGATAGTGCTCTTCCAAAGAAAATGTATTTGTTTCTTCATAAAGTTGATTTGATGGGGTGTCATATGGAAGACGATACAGTACTTTTAATGCTTTTTTATACAGTACAGATATTTTGTTGAAATTATTCTTGGAACATATGAACCCCAAATATTTATGAGATAGTTTATTTTACTAAGGATGCGAGAGTATAGAACGGTATTTGCTATATTTGGGAGAAGTTTTGGACATCTTCTTAAGGCACCAACTATGGGGAAAATTTTTATGGGTGTTAAAAATCGAGATTATTCAACTTTAGGATTTGTTTGTGTGAAACTATTCATTATCGGCCAAAACGGCTTACATGTCCCCATATCAACTTTTGATTTACTATTTACTGGTATTTAATTGGAACAGATACAGGGTGATCCGAATTCTGAATCTTGAACCACCCGCCTGTATCTGTTCCGATTAAATATCAATAAATCGTGAATCAAAAATTGAAATGAGCCGTTTTGACCTATAATAAATAGTTTCGATACAAAAAAATCCTCAAGATGAAAAATCTCGATTTTGAACACCCTATATCTGTAATCATTTTCGATAGACCCCAAGTGTGATACATCGATGAAATCAGCTCTTCAGGGAAAATCTAAAAATGCGATGAAATACAGGGTGTTCCATTCGAAATATCAATGTTGATACTACTTTCTAGTGGACGCGGCAACACTGCATTATCTAAAATATTTTAAAAGAAAAGAGCGTATTCTGAAATATGAACATGCACATTTTCATGGATTTCTTCAGACTGATTCTGAATCAGTCATTTATTTGTTATCCAAACTAATAGTCCATGAATGTTATAGTAGGAGAGCCGGCTGCAGATTACTACCGTCCAGTGTTGCCAGCTGCTGAAGATGAAATGTCGCCAAAAGTTAGTGAACAAAACCGCTAGAAGTCGCCAAAGCGAGCGAAGCGAGCAGGAAGCCCGCCGCAGGCATCATTTTTGAAAATTAAGCGACTTTTTTTCGTGATTTAGCGACATTTTTGATCATATTTTATCATTTCCAGTTAGTTTATATCATCAGATAAAATCGTAGAAAACTTTATTTATTCAGATTCTCTTCAGAATGAAAAAATAACAAAACAAAATGAATATAAGTGAATTTTCCTATACAATTTCATTCGGTACTATTAGGTAGGCACATTTCGATCGTATACAGGTTTGTCCTTGATCTCATCACACGTTTATAAACCTGTCAAACCATGACCATGTATCATATATTTCTAGCTCAACATCATACAGATCTGCGACTCCATCGCAAATAAGATATTCGTTCACAAGCATCACAAGTTTTTAAACCATATCGAATATATGAAGAAAACTGACCCTGTCGACAGTCATTCTCTTCTCTGCTTATCTCTTCGTCTCAAATGTTTCAATGTGCATTGTTCATATATGTCGTCAACAATTTATGTGATCAAAATATCTCCATATAAACCGCTATGACTATGTGGAAAACGCTAGAATTGCGACACGTCGCAAATCAGGTTGAAATGTCGCATTCACCTACCCTAAAAACTCTAGATTTAGCGACAAAACCGCTAAGATGGCAACCCTGCAGTACCGTCATCTGATAACGAAATGAGACATGCCTCCTCAAAGGAAAGTGAAAATATTTTAGTTCTACGAACGGCACTTGTGGCAATCACTATCCTGGACAGAATGATTGAAAAATTGCACTTTCCTGTGCGATAATTTGCACGCAATTTTGATTTTTGATAACGAGAAAAGAATTATGCTATCCGATACCAATTGAATGGTAGATCTCAGAAACCTACCTGTGCTATATTTGCGATATATTTGCTCCTATTCTCCCGGACATACTTCCGTCATGTGATAACGAGTTGAAACAAGAAGCAAATGAGAGGGAAACATATCCCTATTGCGAATATCCAAACGTGCCACGATTAAAACTGATTTAAGTTAGTGGCAGAGTGTCAATAGTTCCGTGAATATTCCGTCCTCGTCGAGAGATAATATTTGATGGACCAGTTGTGATATTCATGTGGGGCTCACGCTACAAGTATTCTAATCCACATGTTCAGTTTTAAATTGGTCCATCGGATAATATCTTTAGAGGGGGGCGAAATGGTCTCGGAAGTATTGACGCTCTGCCACTAACTTAGGTCAGTTTGAATCGCAGCACGTTAGGATATTCGCAAAGGCGACATCATTCCCGTTGATTTGCTTCTTGTTTTTGGGTTTGGCACGGACTGAGGGGTGGCACAAAGGTGGGTTTCTGAAATCTTCCATTCAATTGGTATCATATAGCATTATGTTTATCTTATCAAATCGCGAAATCGATTGCGAATTTCCGCACAGGAAAGTGCAATTTCGCTCAGGATAGTGATTGGCACAGGTGCCGTTCAGTAAATAACAATGGTTCGACATGCCTTTGGGACATATTGTAGTGTGCCAGGATATATACTGGTAATAATAGGTTCATTTGTATCTTCAATCGGCCAATTGCGTATGCAATCTACATTACATGGCATGTGCATATGTGGTAGGGTTTTATTAGTGAAAAAAGTGTTGGACCTTGGGAGTATAGCGCGGGATCTTTGCACATTATTTTAGGGTGTATGATTTTAGAGGTATGAGCAGACGATAGTCATGATACTAAAACGCCAACTTAATGGATTTCACACTGGAACTGGTGGTTTGAGTTTTCGTTTTGTGAGAAAATATGACATATAGTGGATGGTGTTCATTTTGGTGATTTTTTTTTAATAAATGGTGAAATCTGGTGGTTGAGGACCTGCATCCGGAATTCCCCTTGATTTATGAAAAAAATCCAATTTCAGCAATGTAAAACTATAGGTACTTAGAGAAATACTGGTATCAACTGAAATCACTGTCTCACGGTTATATCCACTTTTTGGCTGAAATATTCTCTTTTCATTTCTTTGTTGTTCTTATGCGTAACATATACAAGTATGTCATTGATGTTATGAAGCATTTGTTCTGTTCGTCTTGTTTCCTGTTGGAAAAAAATTTTTCTTCACATTTATTTATATATCGTTGAGCCAAGATCCGTTGACTAGTTAGACTAACATTATCTGGTGTAATATCTAGTGATCTGAACTTAAGTTGAAACCACCAGAAAATCACTAGATTTGCAAAAATTCTAGCCTGCGGCCCACTTTCCTTCGACTCCGTCAGCAGGTTTAGTGGTTTTTTGTTGTTTTTCAGGTGACCATTACGCGACTTTTGAAAATCTGAGTTGGCAACACTGGGCGATAGTCAGAGTTGATTTTACTCAGTCGACGCTTAGCGATGGTCAACGAAAGACGAGTCTAGGTTTTAGTTGTAAAGTAGTACGTTTTGCCATATGATACCAGCTTACTATTATTTTGTTTCGATGTTCACACCCTCTGTGACTGGAAATTAAGTGATTGATATCTGATTATGCGATTGATGTAATGTCCGAACCTACCCACAATAAGAGGATCATTACAATATTTATTTTTCGTTATCAGATGACGCTCGAAATTTGCAGCCGACTCTTGCACTATTAGACGAAAATAGCCAAACCTCGGAATTTGTTGAAGAAGGTTCGATTTTGATGGGGCAAAGAAAAGTTCTGTTCGTGATTACATGTACAGGGTGACTGAAATTCGAGGCTCATCATTGGGATCTCGTAAACCGTGAGAGATACAGGGTCGGTTAAATTATGGCAAAGTTGCGCAATTTCATGCTGAGACATTTTGAAAAAAAAAACCGAATATCCGTGATTTCGTTTTTATTTTTTGTAACTTTATTTGAAGTGTTCTGTCGAAATGGGTTCCATATTAGCATTACCACTTTTTTTGCTCTATCTAATGGCATTAATAGATTCGTGTTCCGACGTTTCGTCTTCGAGGAGCTATCATCAACTTTGTTTTTTAAATAGTCGAAAATGCATTTTTTGTTCCTGAAGGACCCTAATTCCAATTCTGAATCCAACGACATATAACACTTTGCAATTATCTCACGTTTCGGACTGGAAAATCATTATCAGTGTTAATTTATGATGGTTACGAAGAGACGAAACGTCGGATCAAAAAACTGAAAATGGCAACTTGTAGAAAAGGAAGAAAGACTATGAAAATGTTAAATTCATTTTGATCTATCTCCTATAGTAAAATCAGAAAAGACCATTTCTTAGAATTAGAAACTTGGAGAATAACTTTTTATTGAAAAATGAAATAGAGATAGACCGAGAGATAGACCAAAATGAATTTGACATTTTCGCAGTCATTTTTCCTTCTATACAAGAGGCCGTCATCAGATTTTCGTTCCGACGTTTCGTTTCCTCGTAACCATCATCAAATTACAATGATAATGATTTTTTGGTCCAAAACGTAGGATAATTGCAAAGTCTCATATGTCGTTCGATTCAGAATTGGAATTGTACTTTTTGAGTAACGAAACATTTTTTTCGAACATTTAAAAAACCAAAGTTGATGATGGCTTCTCGATGACGAAGCTTCAAATCATGAATCTATCAATGCCATTGGATAGTGCATGAAAAGTTGCAATGCTAATATGATATTCATTTTGACATAACACTCCAAATGAAGTCAGAAAAAAATAGAGATGAAATCGCGGATATTCGTTTTTTTTTTCAAATATCCTCGGAAGTATTCGGAATTTCCAAACTTTTGAGGTGGCACTTTGATCAGCATCGAATGGCGCAACTTTGCCATTATTTAACGGACCCTGTATCTCTTACGGTTTACGAGATCTCAATGAGGAGCCCCAAATTCCAGCCATCCTGTACATCGTCCCATGCGCCGCTGATTTGTTTATTTATCAATAATCGATTAGTATCAACGAATTATGTATTTTGGCAGTTAGGAGGGATAGAAGAGGCAAATTTTGATGCGTTAAAACCCATTCGTCTTCCCATTAGTTGCTGTTTCACTTAACATAATTTCACACAATCTTTATTTGTTTTTTGATTTTCACTCATTATTAGGAACAAATTAGGCGTTTCATCTGTGATGGGACTTGAGAGTCGGATTTTCACGCGCTAATCGACGGGATTGGAGACATGAGGGAGATATTTCAACTAATAATAAAAAATAATTGAACTTCGACCCCATGTAGCTCCGCTACTGATCGAGATCGGACTCATGTTAATGAAAACTGTTTTGACCAGAATTTTGAGATCCATCACCATTTCAGTTTGTAGCTCAAATCCTGAATCACCCTGTTTATACAGTCTGTCCAAGATAAGGTTGCACAGCATGGGGATCTCGGAAACGCTAGGAGATACGAAATCGGTTGAATGGGGAAAAAGTTGCGCATCCAGAGGCTCATACCAACAGTGTTTTGTTTATGATAAAAGTGGACTGTATTTTGGAAATTGTCATCAGATAAATTCGTCACATCACAGAGCGTTCTAACATGGCCACTTACCGATGATGTCTTCTTCACCACGCCAAATATCTTGGAGACGGTACCGTCGTAGACCTCCTCAGGGGTTGGAAAACCACTCGAGTTCGTTCACAGAAGGATTAGAGTTCATAACACATGAACTGATTTTTATGTTTTTGAGAATGCCGGCGAAAAACTGACCTAGTTCAGGCCCCATTAGCTTTGCGAGAGAGAGATAGATCATTCTCACGTACTCATGGTACTTCAATAGAGGTGGGGAATATGCCCATGGAACCATCCTAGTGGCTTATTGAAGGACAATCTGTGATTGGAAAACGCGCGTAAATTAGATTTAATATAATTAGAAGATATGCCTTCAGACCATTGAATATTGATCAACAAAAAAAAAAGAAATATAATGAAATGACTGAACATACCGCCCATCTAAGATTAGTAAAATGCTGAAACTAATCTTACAAAAAAAATAATTATATATGTACAGATATGAATATTACCTATACAAAAAAAAATAATATTAATAATTCTCCCGAAGTATACGATATACACGACAAAAAATGTGTTTACGAATAAAGTCATGGAGGTAAAGGACATACTTTATGCACGGGGCGTTTAAACGTTCCTTTCATCGTTTTTACTGATACAACTCGCGTTATACCATCCGCTCCGGTATGTAAATCAATCACTCTACCTATATTCCATTTCAATGGGGGTGATAAATCATCCTTTAAAAGAACTAGAGTACCCAATTCGATGGGAATGGAGGGGTCAATCCATTTAGACCGTTGTAAAAGCGTATGAAGATACTCACGGTGCCATCTTGCCCAAAAGTCCTGCTGAATTCTCTGAACAAGCTGCCACCGCGAGAGTCTGCCTATTTTTAGATCAGTCAGATCGTGTTCAGGTAATGAATTCAAGGGAGCCAGGGTCAAAAAATGTCCAGGCGTCAAGACATTCAGATCGTTAGGGTAGGAACTCATAGGGCTCAAGGGCCGCGAATTGGGAATAGCTTCGATCTGAATCATAACAGTGTTTAATTCCTCATATGTGAGAAGTTGATTCCCAACGACACGACTCAAATGAGTTTTCACAGCTTTAATGCCGGATTCCCAAAGTCCTCCAATATTTGGGGAAATTGGGGGGATTGTGTGGAATTCAATGCACTCAGCTTCTGCAGCTGATCGCATAAGTTCAGAAAGCTGATTAGCGGCTCCCACAAACACAGTACCTTGGTCACTGTATATATGATTGCACTGCCCACGGCGGGAAATGAACCGGCGCAGCGCAGCGAGAAACGTATCAGACGTCATGTCAGTAGTCAGTTCCAAATGAATGGCTTTGGTTACCATACATACAAAGAGGCATAAATAAGACTTCAATATCTTAGCATTGCGCATACGGTTCATGGTTATCGAGAAAGGGCCGCCGTAATCAATTCCAACGCTTGAAAAAGGTTTTATTTGAGATATGCGTACAGCAGGTAGATTTCCCATTAAGGGCTGCCGAGAAATGGGATTCACACGAAAACACCTAATGCACCGCGAAATAACCTTACGAATCGTTCGTTTTGGTGATAATATCCAATATCTTTGGACTAACAAGTTATGTAAGGTTTGAAGACCAGGATGCAAGTATTTATTATGAGTAAATTCTATGACTAAATACGTGAATCTATGATCGCTTGGAAGCAAAGCGGGGTGCTTCTGTTCAAACGACAGAGAGGCGTGTATTAAGCACCCGCCCACCCTGAGGACACCCTGATCGTCAAGAAATGGATTCAATTTCCTTAAATATTTAGGAAGGGGCCGTTTTTGTTGGATTAGATCGATTTCTTTGGAAAATACCATCCGTTGAGTGAATTTCACAAGAATGAGGCCTACATCCTCTAATTCAACAATAGAGAAGGGACCAGATTTTGGAGACAAGCGATTTCGACAATTATATAAAAAGCGAAGAATATAACACATAATTTTCTGAATTCTCATAAACGAAGAGTGGTTATCAAGAAGTTTTTGAATGATATCAAAGTCTACGGTCACATTTAATGTCACCTTACGTGATTCTTCGTCGGTGGTCAGAGCATGATAATATGACTCATCATATATGTGAGGTGGCCAACATGAGTCAGGAAGTTGCAACCATGAAGGCCCCGCCCACCATATGGAAGTTGCGAGAAGTGGAGATGGAGTTAAGCCTCTAGAAGCGGGGTCTGCGGGGTTATCTCCAGAAGAAACATGATGCCATAATGAAGGGGGAGTCTTTTCTTGGATATCGGTGACACGATTAGCGACAAAACAAGTTCGATTATGAGGACTGCTTCTGAGCCAAGCGAGTACTGTGGTAGAATCAGAGTATGCGAAGACTTTGTCAATGGGATATTTTCCTAAATACGTGGATTGGATGAAACTCAGCAATTCAGATAATAGCTGAGCAGCACAGAGCTCTAAACGTGGGATGGAAATTCTCTTTAACGGGGATACACGCGACTTTGCACAGATTAAATGAGTAGAGATTTTTCCAACTTGGGATATAATTCTAAAATAGGCAACAACAGCATAACCAACCTCACTGGCGTCGCAGAAACCATGAAGTTGAGTAGAACGAACTGCTCCTGATATGAGTAGACGTGGAACTTGAATTGAAGATAACCTAATCATATCAGATTTAAGTTGTGACCATAACTGGACTATATGAGATGGAGGAGGGGAATCCCAATCAATACCTAGAGTCCATAACTTTTGGAGGAGATGTTTAATGAAAAGAACCACAGGTGTGAGAAACCCCAAGAGATCAAAGATACGAGCAAGTTCATACAGAATCGTACGTTTTGTACATACATCATGCAAAGGGGTGACACGATAAGAAAATGAGTCAGTGGAGGGATTCCATTGCAAGCCTAATATTTTTATCACTTGATCGGGTTCAAGGTCAAGAGTCATGGGATGAATTTGCAAAAAAGAGTCAGGTAAATGAGACAAAAGTTCTGGGCTATTACTGGCCCATTTTCTCAATTCAAAACCAGCCTTTTTCAGAACCTCAATTAAATCAGCCTGAAGGTGTAGAGCCTCGGACAACGAATTACTACCAGTAACTATGTCATCAACAAATATGTCATTTTTGAGCGTTTCACAAGCTTCAGGAAATTCATTACGGTTTTCCTGAGCCAATTGTAGAATAGTGCGGATAGCAAGGAATGGCGCGCAGGTGACTCCGAAAGTGACAGTACGAAGACGATATTCGTGAATAGGCTGATCTTGCGAAAAACGCCAAAGAATTCTTTGGTAATCTTGATGAGGTCGAGAAACAAGTATTTGGCGATACATTTGTTTGATATCGGCCGTAAAACAAATTAAATGTAAGCGGAATCTTAAGAGAAGTATGGATATATCTTGCTGAAGTTTGCCTCCCCTCAACAGAGTGTCATTTAACGATATATTATTAGAGACTTTCTGGGAAGCATTGAAAACCACACGTAATTTAGTAGTCGAGCGTTCTGGCTTTAGGACACAATGATGAGGTATATAGTATGAAAAAGGGTTAGGTGTGAGATCACTGATTAATTCCATATGACCGGCATCTAAGTAATCTTGCAAAACTTCACAATATTGGTGATATAAAGAGGGATTTTTTAACAACCGATTCTCCAGTGAGATTAAACGTTTGAGCGCAATACTGCGTGAATCTTCAAAAGTAGGTTCGTGCGTATGAAAGGGCAGAGTCACAATATAGCGACCATCTTCACTTTTAGATACAGTACGTTGGTAGATTGTTTCTGCTAAAGCATCCTCAGGAGATATTATAGTCCGGGTAGTAATTTTTTCGAGTTCCCAAAATCTTTGAACGAAATTTTCTAAATTATTTTCACAGAAAATTACAAAAGAATTCACTGTAGGGGTAGGAATATCGACCTTTCCCATAATGATGAAGCCAAATATGGTATCAAGGGCAACAGGGTCGCTGAAATGAATTTGAGAGTTACTACCTTTTAATATGTATGCAAAAACATCGGCGCCGAGCAACATATCAACTGGTCTAGATATATTAAATTCGGGGTCAGCAAGTCTGAGGTTTGCAAATTTTTCTAATATTTCACTCGATATGGTGGTACAGGGCATATTTGAGCAAATTTGGGACAATACCACGAAGTCTACTTGGAGATGGGGTTCACATTGACCTCGGGGCCTTAGGATACTAGACACACCTTGATTAGCCATTGAACTTTTCAAACCAATTCCTTTGATATCGATATGTAGTGAAGTACGAGGTAATCCTAATTTATCACAACATTTACTTGTAATGAACGACGATTGACTTGCACTATCTAAGAGTGCGCGCACTGGTTTGAAAGCACCGGTTGCATCAGCAACTTCTATGATCGCTGTAGAAAGAAGAACCGTGCTTTGTATATTTGAGAGCAAATTAATGGAGGAAATGGGGTTATCACACAGTGAAGAATTTCTTAACGCACTGCCGCTATCACTCTGAGCATATGAAGTTGAAGGGTTAGAATTGTTAGAAGTGGTGGGGGGAGCAGCATTCGTGGATTGTTGTTTGAAAGAGAGTTGGTTTGAATCAAAATGAAGAAGAGTATGGTGAGTCAATGAACATGATCGACAAACCGATCGAGACGAGCATTGTGATGCAGAATGTCGAGTGCCCAAACAATTTGTGCACCATCTTTTACTTTTCACCAGAGCATATCGATCTTTCGGAGACATAGAAAGCATTTGCGGGCAATTCTGAATTGTATGATCCTTGGTACATAATGGACAAACCGAAGGCGAAAGTGTCTTATTATTCGAGGCATTTATTAAAAAACTTGAACTGGCCTTCGCGCGTGAGTATGAGGGTTTATTGGATGAGAAGGCTTTATTTTTGTAATTATCAGATTTTTTTATAAAAGAATTTGACAAAGCTACGTTATCCAGTGCACTACATTGCTTTTCTAAAAAATCTTTTAATGTTTCATAATAATCATTGACAGTTAGTTTTGATGCACATTCCAGCTCGAATCTGGTTTGAGTTTCAGGATCAACTCGATCAAACAACATGTTAAAGATTATGAAATCCCATTGCTTCACGGGAAATCCTAAGTTTTCTAAAATGGTGAGATTTTCACTAAAAGTGTCTAGAACATGACGCAATGCAATCAAATTGTCGGCAACAGTAGCTATCCTTTTGGTTTGTTCGAGGGCATGCCAATGAGAGGTAGCAATTAATCTTTTATTTTCGTATCTTTTTTTTAGAGAATTATACGCCACAATATAATTTTGAGATGTCAAAATGGGGTGCATTTGACAACGGAGAGCGCATTACCTTTCAGAGAGGAAATTAAATAATTATATTTATCAATGTTGGACAGCTGGTTGTTATTGTGTATTAATGAATCAAACATATCGATGTATGTTTGCCACTCTCTGATATCCCCATCGAAAGTTGGGAGTTCCATCTTTGGTAAGCGGACATTGCATGAACGTGAAGTTTCATCGCTGACGAGCCTTTTATCATCAAATAATTGAGAATGAATTGCCTGTACATTAAAATACATATCCAAAAACCTTTTCATAATATCATGATGCACTTGCACCTCACCACCTTCCATACCCGAAACTATATTCACAATATCTGTTTGAATGCTGTCGAAATTGGCTGAAATAGTCTCGAGGTGTTTATATCGGCATTTAAAATTATTATGAACGACATTATTCAGTAAAGACTCCTCAGCGATGCGATTGATCTCATTCAATTTAATTATTTCGGATTCCCGTTGAGCTATTAACCCTTTCAGCCTTTTGTAAATGTTAATTATTTTCATAAAAGTATGCAAAAGACAATTGTCAATTTATTATAAATGCTTATACCGGCATACAAGTAGAGTGATTATGACGAGATTATGAGTAAGAGAACTTTATTCAGAGTATCTATAAGGAGAGTGAGATTAGTGAGAACTGATTATTTATTAGCGAATCAGCTGTTCGAACGAAAACGAGCATAGAGGTACCATTTAGTGAATTTTATCCGAATGATCGTTTACAACAGGTGATTGACGACTGACGATAATACGACATGCGCCTATACAAACACCTGTTGACGCTATTCTGTGCGTGAACTACGTGCGCGATCGGTACCTGCAAATCGTACCGAAATTAACGGAAATCAATGATACTCTTATCAATATTCAATGGCTACCAAAAGATATCGGCGATCGAATTTAATTACTTATTCAAATTATCATCGAATTTTGCATAATGAAAGACTATTAATTTAACGAATTTTCACTAAAAAATCCGGCTCGAAGGACCAAATGTTTTGTTTATGATAAAAGTGGACTGTATTTTGGAAATTGTCATCAGATAAATTCGTCACATCACAGAGCGTTCTAACATGGCCACTTACCGATGATGTCTTCTTCACCACGCCAAATATCTTGGAGACGGTACCGTCGTAGACCTCCTCAGGGGTTGGAAAACCACTCGAGTTCGTTCACAGAAGGATTAGAGTTCATAACACATGAACTGATTTTTATGTTTTTGAGAATGCCGGCGAAAAACTGACCTAGTTCAGGCCCCATTAGCTTTGCGAGAGAGAGATAGATCATTCTCACGTACTCATGGTACTTCAATAGAGGTGGGGAATATGCCCATGGAACCATCCTAGTGGCTTATTGAAGGACACTCTGTGATTGGAAAACGCGCGTAAATTAAATTTAATATAATTAGAAGATATGCCTTCAGACCATTGAATATTGATCAACAAAAAAAAAAAGAAATATAATGAAATGACTGAACAAACAGCCTTCGAAAATTTTCAAAATTTATTTTAGTTTTTCAGTTACATCGAAAAAAGTGAATCTTTGGAATCTCTATTTTATTATTTTTCTCCGTTATTATTAGAGATACAGGAAAACTGAAAATACTTTTAAATAGCAACTATTGATGACGTTCAACGTGATGATACCGATTTTTCTATGCGACGTTTCGTATTCGTAGAACCATCATCAACTTTTGTTTTTTAAATACGGCCCTGATAATTTTTTCACAGATTCTGAGAGCTTTTTTTATTCTGAATTCAACCATGTATTATACAAGGTGTTTTGAATGTGTTTCGAACTATTTTTAGCCATCATCAATGTTTTTTTCGAAATTCCAAAGGAAAAATGCCATTAGTTCCACTTATTTTGAAGGAAAATTAGCCAACAAACTGATACCTCATCAACTAGTTTCGATTGATAGACTTATAGGAATAATTAGTTCGAAAAATTTAATTATGACAAGCTCCTTCGGATTAAAATATGAATACAATTCATAAACAATTCGAAGCGCTGCATTGAATATTTAGTGGATTTTTTTTCACTTTTCAGTATTGAATAACTAGTCCATCAATGTTTGACACTGGATAATCAGAAATAAGTGAAACTGATGGCATTTTTCCTTTGGAATTTCGAAAAAAACATTGATGATGGCTAAAAATAGTTCAAAACACATTCGAACCACCTTGTATAATACATGGTTGAATTCAGAATAAAAGAAGCTTTCAGAATCTGTGAAAGAATTATCAGGGTCGTATTCAAATGACAAAAGTTGATGATGGTTCTACGAATACGAAACGTCGCATGAAAAAATCGGTATCACCACGTTAAACTTCATCAAAAGTTGCTATGAAAAAATATTCCAGTTTTCCTGTATCTCTAATAATGACAGAGAAAAAAAAAATAAAATAGAGATTCCGAAAATTCACTTATTTCGATATAACTGAAAAACTAAAAAAAAAATTTGAAAATTTTCGAAGGCTGTTGGCATGAGCCTCCGAATGCGCAACTTTTTCCTCATTTAACCGACTTCGTATCTCCTACCGTTTCCGAGATCCCCATGCTGTGCAACCTTATCTTGGACAGACTCTATATTATATTAAACATTTTCTTCCAAAAACAACTCCTTACCTGAAATCCAGCCTGTGCCACTTCATGAGCTCTTATCAAATGTGTTAATTGATTAGCTTTCAAAAATCTCTCCAAAGCTTCAACACTGAATATGTGAGCGGTCCCTCTCCTTACATTCACTGCAAATCCTTCATTTGCTAAGAGTTCCATTGCTAATTTGTCGTTGACAGTCTTAGGCCTAATAATCAAATATTCAGTTTGTTTCAACTACGAAATAGCCACAATAATGCTCAAAGTGGAATGGAATGTTAAATAAATACAAAAAGCTCAAAGTAATTTCCGGGATAGATAACTTATTTTTGAATAATTATGGTCAGCAATACTTTTTTGTCTCACATAATACGATATTGTTGATCTCAATTTGATTACCAAGCCAAACACAGTGGGGTATGGAGAGAAATGAATAATCGCTATTATTATTGTTGATATGCTCACTAACCTAACATTTTCCACGTCTTTTTCCAATACCTGGCATTTGGTCACTCTGTGGTCGTATTTATATTGGAACTACAATTCGAACATCCTCGAAAATTAAATAAACCTGATCTGTTAATGCAGGTAGAATACTTTCACCACACAGATTATTTGCTGCATTGCATACATATGGCACGGCATTGGTGGTTACTTCTCATATTCATTCATAGTCTTACTAGTTCGAAAAGAAAGAGCAGCGTACTATCGAGGAACACTATCAAGATATACATCGTTGAATTGTCAAACTGAGTTTTATGTAATGTTGAAAGTTGGCATCAGGTTGATTGATCCGAGTTACATGTAAGGCCTGTTCGATCGTCATGCTACCCTGCTAAAAAGTGAGTAGAGCAATATTTGATGTTAGTTTGTTTCGAGCAATTGATGATTGAGTGTTCGTTTGACTGGAGCAAGCTGCCATAGATCATTTGAAGCAGGATTTATTTGCTCCGCAAATATTCAGTACGAAAGCGCTGAACGGACATGATACTTTTTTTATAATTGTCAGTTTGAACAGGCAATTAGCCATAATTGCCAGTTTGATCTGGCAATTAGCCATAATTGTCAGTTTGAATTGGCACTTAGCCATAATTGCCAGTTTGAACTGGCATTCAGCTATAACTGCCAGTTTGAACTAGCATTTAGCAATAATTGCCAGTTTGAACTGGCATATAGCTATAATAGGTCGCGTGCACGAAGACCGACCCTGGAGGCAAAATATTGAAACACAACCTCATTCTTCTGTGAATTATTGAAACACAACCTCACTTTTTTATTTGGTTACAGAGGAATCAAAAGGTTTAAATAGTTTTTCACAATATTTTGGCATACGAATCGTGTTTCTTGCGTTATTCATTAATTCAAGCATGCCTTCGCATTGTGCTGTTGTACAATGCACAAAAAATGCAGCAAGAGACTAGGGAATATGATTTTTCAGGTAAATAGTAATCTCACATAGTTAGCATTATGAAATGTTGTCATTCCTTAATAAAATTCCTTCTGCCTTCTGCCACTTCTGCAATACAAGCTAATGCTGCTAATAGATTGAAAATGTCTACAACACACACGATCGTCAGCATGTCAGACCAGTCCTACCGATTGATTGCATGAATCCAATCTTCTTGCATTGTTCTAGAAATTTCAGGTATATTTCTATTAGCTGATCCTATTGCAGAAGGAATTCCGATGAGAAATCAGAGAAATAACCAAATTTCAAAAATGAAAACTATGTGAGTGACTATAGTAGGTACTTACTTTTGAATCATAATGTACCATCTGGATTTCTTCATCTTCCGCTGCAGTTTTTGTGCATTTTACAACAGCACAATGTGATGGCATTAGCCAATTGATGAATAGCGGAAAATACGATTCATATGCCAAAATAATTGTGGAAAACTATTTCGATCACTTGTAAACAAATATGTTTTGCCTCCAGGGTCGGTCATCTGACAGTTCTTGCACGCGACCTATTGCCAGTTTGAACTGGCATTTAGCGCCCGCAAATGGAATGTCACAGTTCAAGCAATGACAGCTCTGTCTAATAGATGCGCATTACTTGAGAGGAAATCAGATAGCTACAAGACGAATAAATCAAAAATGTCGCTGTTATCTGTCACAGCCGTAGGAAAATTATGGTGTATTACTCGCAGGGAATGCTAATTTCCCACTCGAATGATTGCACTAAGATGGCGATAGCATTACTAGATCCTTTCGTACGGAAGCGCTAAATACCAGTTCAAACTGGCAATTATGGCTAATTGCCAGATGAAACTGGCAATTATGGCTGATTGCCAGTTCAAACTGGCAAATATAGCTAAATGTCAGTTCAAACTGGCAATTATAGCTAAATGCCAGTTCAAACTGGCAATTATAGCAAATTGCCAGTTCAAACTGGAAATTATAAAAAAAAGTATCATGTCCGTTCAGCGCTTTCGTAATTTAGTGAGCAGAAAATCAAATCAGATTGATCGAGCTGGGACACAAATGAAAACAAAGAAAATGTCAAAAATTGAAAAAATGTTGTATAAATATGGCAGAAAAGAATGTAATTGTTAACATTGCGAATTCGGACACCATTCTTGAATAATGCCAACGGTTTTATCATTTTCATCAATAATTCTTTTCTCTCGATCAACATCAACGGTCAAACCCTTCAATCAAAACCAAATCGGAACAAATTTGGAAATTACTCAGATTATAGGCTATGTTCAGAAATGCCGATTTGTGCCACTGCGTTTGTGTTGAGCTTTAAATCAAGCTTCCTTTTTGTTAGAGTTGAGCAAGAGATAAATGCTCCAACTGGATCATGAAAATCAAATCAGTGACATCAGATTACGTGATCTACATGATTTTTTGAGTATGTTGAGCTTTTCAAACGAACTGGCATGTAGTTGATCACTTTCGACCTATATGTAGCGAAATAGCATTAGTATCCAGGTAGCTACTTTTTATGGTCTCAACCGACCCAGTGCCCATTATCAGAAATTTACCTGACAGGATCATTCCACATGATTTCCCATGCTAAAGAGCTCTGAACGTCTGGCTGCGACAGTGGTATTGGAATGTCGTTTATCGCGCTTATGACAGGACACAACCAAGGAGGAGGTACACCCCCGTGGCAACAGAATATCTGGAATATTACCAATAAAGAGCTAAGTGGATGATCGAAACAAGTATTTCCTGACTACTCTCCGTATTAGTATGAAATACATGGTGTTATCAAAGTTATGTGGTCAAAAACAAGAGGAGAATGTTTCGAGTTATTGTAAGATGAAGTACTTGCAAAAACATACGTCCGGAGATGCATAGTTATCAAGATAGAACGTGTCAAATTGAAAATAATAACTATAATTCCTCAAATATCTCAGAAAACCTTTGATACAATGTTGTCGAAATTTAGAATTATTAGTAGTAGTAGTGTGAGATGTAGAGGTTGAACACTCTGCATCTTGCATTATCAGGTATTTGGTTGCTTGCATTTCCCATCATAGATTCACTATACAACGTGATTACTAAATAATCAATAAACTTTCCACTTTTGATGACTCACATTTCATAAGAAGAAAGTAATTTATTAGTTTTTTTTGCAAAAAATAATGTGTTTGGGTGAAATAAAATTGATGGTCAGTTGAGTATGTTGATTCTTGAGTATTTCTGAGATGAGAATTCCATGAGAAAACATTCAGGAATGCCAGGTAGGTGAAGGGTGTTCAATACTTTTCAACTAATACTATCACGTAATAAAATGAAGTACATATAGGATATTAACAGAAAAAAAAAAGATTTTTCATAACCTTTTGACGCCCTGTATCTTTGTAACTATGCCCCTAAATTTTGACCATATACTTGGATAACACCCTGTAGTATACAGAGAATCAAGAAAGATAAATGCGGTTCACTAATTGAGGACAATGTTCTTCAGAACCTTACTATTTGTGATGCATGTTAATTTTTTTTTGTATCTGTAAAAATGTAAATAAATCAATGTTCTCGATGAAAGGAATATCCATTTTTTCAATCTTCTATCCAGTTTTCACATGTAAGTTAGGTAGGTATTTACACAGACTATTACCAAATGATCAAATTCCTGATTCTCTCCTCTCTCCTGATTCACAGAAAATTTGTGAATGAACAGAAAATTTGTGCTTGAACGGAAAATTTGTGTTTACACAGTTTTCAATAAAGTGTTATCCAAACGGCGACCTTCACCCTTCACACTCCTTACTCTGAGTTAGTTTACTTGTACTCTCTGGAGCATTGTCACATGAATTCTGGACTGTTGGTTTTGATAGATTCCAGAGTACTGGGGTGACGAGGTTGTTACCTTCACAGGGGATGAGACTCGCGCAGTGAAAGAACGCCCGACTCACGACCCATGATTTCCCTGTTTTCGAGCGAACGAGTACAGCACTGTACGCCGATGATACGGTTATATATGCTCACTCGGACGACTCAAATATCGCCAGGGCATAGATCCAGATCCATCTGGACAGGGGAATCATACCGTACTTTGACGAGTCAAAGATCCGCATCAACAGTGCAAGAACCGAAGTAATTAATTTCCATCAAAAACGTAACAATTCCACGTTGAGCAGACCTTTGACCGTCGGAGGGGTTGAGGTGACAGACATGACCCCCGTGAAATACCATGAGTCAAGTTGGATACCCATATGTCATTCAGGAAAAACACCAATTACCTGATACAAAAAACGCAATTCGCGATTGAAAAGATGTATCCCTTGTTATCCAGGACCTCCCCTCTCTCGCTGGAGGATAAGGTCCTGGTGTACAAGCAGATCATCAGGCCTGTAATGACATACGTGTGTCCGGTGTACTGCAGCATCCCACCTATTCATATGAATAGGTTACAGGTGCTGCAGAACAAAGTACAGGGTGGGCAAAATTGGGCGTTTTCACCGTCTATCTCAATAACTAGAGGAGTTATCGAAAAACCGATATACATGTTCCGGGTTCGATTTTGGAGAAACCTCGAATGGCACAATCAAAATTCAGATATCTTTATTCGTTTTAGAGATACAGGGAGAAATTGAAAATTTGCCGATTTCGATTTTATTTTCTGACTACTTTACTGACTAAATTTTATACAGGGTGACGTTGAAAAGATACGGCAGCCAATTATGTTTTTTCTAATGGAACACCCCGTATATTTTGGCAAAGTTGAATAGTCCCAGGCGTTCTCATTACAAATATATATATAACCCTACCTTTTCCTTCCACAATTTCAGATATATTCGCAAAAATATATTCAGTGTGTCACATTTCTTATGGTTACACCCCCGTATCTTCTGTATCTGGAATTTGGACATATTCTATAAGGCTATATTTTCCAACGCAACTAACTGTTCCTAATTGAGTAAATTATTGGTCTTATTTCTGTATCTCAAATGTCTTGATAAAAATGATATCAAATCGAATAATTCCCCATTTTATTTCTCACCAAATATCCATTTGTCTGGAAATAACATTCCCTATGATATTCATTTTCCACCTTTGGTGAATATATACAGAGTGTCATTTTCAACCTCGATTCTGCCTGTTGATAGCATTATCCAGAAATATCGATGATTCCATAGCTGCTGGCGAGCAGTGTTATCATTGGAGATGATCCCACTTGGTCCATGACTCCATGAGTGTATCATTTGTATCTTTCTGACAGTTGCGAATTTTTGAATCCTACCTCAATTATTTTTACAGAAGATACGGGGGTGTAACCATAAGAAATTTGACACACTGAATATATTTTTGCGAATATATCTGAAATTGTGGAAGTAAAAGGTAGGGTTATATATATATTTGTAATGAGAACGCCTGGGACTATTCAACTGTGCCAAAATATACGGGGTGTTCCATTAGAAAAAACATAATTGGCTGCCGTATCTTTTCAACGTCACCCTGTATGAAATTTCTGGTGATGCCAATGGATTCCACGCATCATACTGTATGATTATACGTCTGAAATTTTTTGATACCTCTCACCGTGAAGTAGTCAGAAAATAAAATCGAAATCGGCAAATCTTCAATTTCTCCCTGTATCTCTAAAACGAATGAAGATATCGAAATTTTGATTGTGCCATTCGAGGTTTCTCCAAAATCGAACCCGGAACATGTATATCGGTTTTTCGATAACTCCTCTAGTTATTGAGATAGATGGCGAAAACGCCCAATTTTGCCCACCCTGTACTTCGTATTATCACCAACGGTGATAGATACTCTCGAGTGGCAGATCTCCACGAGAGCTGTGGTAATTTGACTAGATTCACTGAGTACATCCTGAAAATATCTAATAGATTCTACAGATACCACATCGCTGGAAGTGACCTTACCCGGATTATCACCGCAGTTAGACAACATCGCAACATTCGTAAAAAACACGGGCTGATAATTATATGCATCAATCGATGATTTTAGGAAACCTGAAAATCTATAGTCATGAATCTTCCCGGAATCTCGGACAAGTCTGAGACACCGGGGAGGATCTAGACAACACTATCTCCCAAACAAGATGATAAAATAGTGTCATGCTTCACGAGCAAACCCGACACTGAACTCAGACAGGTGTAAAAACACGGAACCGTGTCCGAGCCAAACTAGAAGGAGGTTTTCTGTTTTTTCAAATGTTATTTTCTCCTCCAAAAACCGGAAACACTCCCTGCACTGATCACGTCTGGACAACTCCCCCGCCCCTCTGGGTACCCACAGCGAGATTATCTTTATGAAGGGCCTAGCCCTAGGAGATAGGTTTCTGTGACGAACACTCCACAAATCCTCTCACATCCCTTGGCCAACACCAGCCACATCCGCGCTACGCGGAGTGACATCTAGGGACACTTTGAGATGCACCAGAACAAATTATGATATGTTGTGTCAAAAATATGTGTTGTATATAACTTGGCAAAGAAGAATAAACGACTTTGATACGACTCACGACCGCGAGGTCGTGTGTTCGAATCTCAGTTTGGGCAACAAACTTTTTTGATGTTCAATTTACACATTACATATTCCAAAGTTTCGGAGCTTCGGCTGGGGGTTATCCTGCACGATCCACTGTTGCGCCCAATCAACGATGCTGCTCCTGAAGTGGCGCCTATACTTAGTTACAAAGCCTACACAGAACACACAGAAAAAACTGATGATGATGATGATGTGATTGTGAGCATCAGGGAACAAGTAGGACGGTGTATGTAGGTGGGTGTGGAAAACTAGCAGCTGAGAGTGAGAGCGGGTCAATGGTGCTTAGTGATCCTTCTTCAACGGGGATTCATGATGTAGCTGACAAACCTGCTACTGCATAATATGGTAGTGAGTACATTACTAGCCTACAAAACACAACCGAAAAACTCTGAAAGAGAGCTGTTAGACATAACCTGAAAGGGGTGTTAGCCAGCTCTCTTAGGCGAACCACATCACTCATTGAACACTTTGGAGATTGCAAAATGGTCCCATATAATCGTCCCCCTCTTCTACCAGTAGCAGTACCAGTAGTAACTTCACAGGAGGAAATCACGAGATCGAGGCCAAATCATATGAGCGAACAATATCTCGAGGTAACGAATAAGCATTTTTTCACTAGCGAATTGTCTCACTTTGGAAATCACGAGGTAATCAAGGTTTCTAAGGCTCGCCACACACCTAACACCACGCCACATTGTCAAAACACTTGATATGCTCGTTTTTCTATATTCACGCCTTATTTCTAAAACCTTTTATAATTTTGGTTATGTTTACCTTTCCATCGATGACTGCAGCAATCGGCATGTTGTCAAAAGCATTATTAGCCGCAATCCACAGTTCATTACCAAGTTTATCACCCAATTTCAAAATACATTCTCTGGGGAAATAAAACAAAAAATACATAGGTACCTCAAAGTCGTTGTTCGTGGGGATAATAGTATAATAATGTGATTGACTATGAAATTCGGATTTCAACTGTTGGTGTTTCAGAGGAAGATTCTTGATATTCATGATGAGCTGCTAATTTTTGATCAAACCTGGTATCGTGATATTGAATATTGAATTGAATAGAAATACAGAAAATCATCAAACTTATACTTCGATTCATAATTTGATTTGTCAAGTGACATCTCAGTTTGATTTTGCATTTAATATCCAAAATAAATTTGGAAACTGATGACTTGATGAAATAAGAATTCATCATCAGAACAAATCAATGCAATACTCGAACAAAATAAATTTGGTCTATTTCCTCTGTTGAAGTGAATTTATCCTTGCGGAATCAACAAAATGTATATTTATTTCAAATGAGCCACTGACTGAGAAGCAACAGAAAATTATGGTTGAAATAATAACTATAATATCAGAAATATTTAATTGCGGTGATGACATATTTTGTCTGGCATATATGAAACTCAGATTTTGTTGACTCATAAAATTTTCTGTTAATCTACACTAATTTTGGTCGGTGCAAAAGTGAAAACCCTAGTCAGGTCCTATGACCCAACCAAAGTGCAAGTGGTTCTTAAATTTTGCACCACAGTTCAACTGCGGTTAATTTTCTAGATACTTACTTGAGGAACGTGAACATCTTCTGAACTTCCCTGATTTCATGATTACCCCTCAAGAGATTCAACTTATTGGGACACTGTAGTTTATATGAGAACAAGTATGAAATGACTTCTATACTGTATGCACCTCTATCCACATAGTCACCGAGGAAGAGGAGATTAGAAGGGCTTAATCCGGGCCCAATATGCCAGAGGGTTCGCTCGAAATAGAGGAGATCAGCTACGTTACCATGAAGATCGCCTGTGAAGGAAAATTTGGAATACAATGTCTGAAAATTTATTTATTTATTTATTCATAAACGGACAAGCCAATAATTATAGAATTTACAAAAAGAAAGAAAAAATACAGAGCACGTACATATTATCATATCTATGAAGAAGACTAACACAAAAATAAAAGTAGAAGGCTAAAACGAAAAGAAAGATGAAGATTATGAAAGAAGTGATGAACAGTTTTTTATCGCTCTTTTGAGAGACAATGAAGATGAATTGAAAAGTTCGATTTGGTAATTGTTTGTGTTTGCTGTTTTCATAATTCTATTCATTGATTCATTTAGACCATAATTTTTCCTACAGAATGGTATCTTGAAAATGTCACTTTCTGTTTGTTCTTGTATTTGCGGGAAGCGTAATCAGAGCAACACTTTCAGGAGAATCAACAAGTAACCATTGATGATTTTATGGAGGAATAATAGATCAATTTCCATTCTTCTATGTATCAACGTATTCATGTTTAAAATATCTAATATTTGTGGATAGGTATATTTATCCCTAATGAATCCCATGTGATATGCACAACTTCTTGAAAATTTATTTTGACAACCCTCTAGAAGATCAGAATCAACTTTGTAAAATGGTGACCAGATCAAAAAATTATATTCAAGAAAAGACCTCACCTGTGCACAATAAATAATTTTGACAGCATTAACAGATAATTCTTCAGCAGAACGGAGGGAGAGAAGCCTAGCATTTTACGAGCACGAGATGGTGTTTCTATTATGTGATGTTTGAAGGTCATTTTCGAGTCGAATATTACTCCTAAGTGTTTGATTGTATTGGTTACTGATGGATTAGTATCATTAACTCTGTAGATATGATCAATAGCATCATGGCTTCGTGAAAATGTTATCTTTTGACATTTATTCAGATTCAGTTTTAATGAATTGATATGGCACCATCTGGAAAAATTATTTAGATCGAGCTGCAAACTCTCAGCATCAGAAATGCATTGAACCGTTCTAAACATCTTCTGGTCATCGGCAAACATCAAGAAGGAACTGTTGATGATTACTTCAGAGAGGTCATTAACAAAAAGATTGAATAACAGAGGTCCCATATGTGAGATCCCTGTGGTACACCTGATGGTACTTCGATTGGTTGTGAAACTGAGCTCCCATATTTCACATATTGGACTCTACTAGTGAGATAGCTTCTGATCCAACTCAGGATATTCGCCTCTATACCCAAAGCTTCAAGTTTTGCAAGTAACAGACTATGGTTAACTCTATCAAAGGCTTTAGAGAAGTCTGTGTAAAAAGAGTCTACTTGCAACTTATCCTCTAATGAATTGATGATATAGTTTTGATAAAGCAACAGGTTTGTTGATGTTGATCGACCCCGACAGAAACCATGTTGTTGGTTAGATATAATATTTTTAAAACCCCATGATAGTTTTCTAGTGATCAAACAATCCAACATTTTCGGTAACTCTGACTGATTACAAATACCTCGATAATTGCTAACATCCTCCCGTGAACCACTTTTATGAATAGGTTTAACGAAACTGTGTTTCCAGTTGTTAGGTATCTTCCCCTTCTCAAGTGATGAATTGAACAGCAAGTGAATAGGTTGGCTAACATTATGGAAACGTTTTTTTTTTCACCGGTGGCTCCATCTATCCACCAACTGAGTTCATGAAATCTTTGGTGGATTTCAGTTTGATGTAACCACGCGTTCATTTGTTACTGTGGTGTCAATCAAAATTGCAAACAGTTCCACCGATGTATAACAGAGGTGGACGAATTTTGGTGGTTTTAGAAATGAAAGCGACAGCATAACCACAAAAACTAGGAACAAAATATGTGATTTGAAAGCGTGTAATTTGCCTAAGAGAAAATATGAATGGATTAATCAAAAGCAGCCTCGAATATGAAAATGAAACAATAGCTGCATTATTGACAGCAACAGAAATTGAAGGAATTTCGAGTAGTAGGTATCTACCTTTTTCTTTCTCATCATGAATTTCGAGAAATTAGTGCTAACATTCAGGAAACTTGGGTATCAACAGATAATTCTTATCAATGACTTCATCAATATCATCAGAATTTAATGCAATGTTTTGTATATAGGTTGTTGAGAATGTTCAACCTACGTCTAATCCCCAATATAAAGAATATTTCATCCTCGAACCTATCAGAAGACCTGCTAAAACTTCTGGATCTGGAGACAAGGATTCCAATAACACTTTTAATACATCATTTTCCATTTCACATTAGTTTCTGCCAATTCTGAGCTTCTAGTTGAGAACAATCTGAATCCAAAATAGAGGAAAAATAAGTTGTGATCGTCATGTCAAATAACTGCGTTTTTCTATATAACTCCAACACTTCGATGCATCAGAGAGTGACGTCACTTCCATCAATGATTAACATGTGGTGTAAAAAATAACATGCCCTTGTCCACCAAACCGATCTTCTGAAACGTGAGGTCAGAGTTGGTAGAACTTTTCGTGTCATCTTTCTCTCCGTCAATGTGAGAATTGGTCGTAAATTAACGCATTGAGAGTAAAAAACGTAAGTACGCTCAAGTCTCACGATGATTTCGAATAATATCCATAAAACAGGCCATAACTTTGAAGGCTATCCGACATAATCTTGGAATTTTTTACTTTGCCATTGACCCCATGTTTTAGTAGCGCCAACTGGTGATGGTGAAAATGTTAGCCCTCTTTCGATAAAAATTGTCATGGTGAGTCTCTCCACTCTCTTTCATTGATATCATTAGTATCATAGTAAACGTAGTCCACATTCGATAAAAACTGTCATGGTTAGTCTCTACACTCTCTTACATCGATATTCATAGCTTTTTCCTCATGACGTGCAATATTGCTGGAGATACCATGAGTATCATAGAAGTAAACATAGCCCTCATTTGATAAAACCTGTCATGGTGAGTCTCTACACTCTCTTACATTGATATTCATAACATTTTCCTCATGATGTGCAATATTGATGGAGATACCATGAGTATCATAGAAGTGAACATAGCCCTCATTTGATATAACCTGTCATGGTGAGTCTCTACACTATCTTACATTGCTATTCATAACTTTTTCCTCATTATGTGCAATATTGATGGATATATCATGAGTGTCATCAAAGAAAATGATGCCCTCATTCGATAAAATTGTCATGGTGAGTCTCTACACTCTCTCACATTGATTTCATAGCTATTTCCTCATGATGTGCAATATCGTTTGAGATACTATGAGTATCATTAGTATCATTGGAGTAAACATAGCCCTCATTCGATAAAAAACTGTCATGGTGAGTCTCTCCACTCTCTCCTATTGACATTCATAGCTTTTTTCTATTGATGTGCAATATAATCAATATTGTTGGAGATATCATGAGTATCATCAGAGTGAACATAGCACTCATTCGATAAAAACTGTCATGGTGAACTCTACACCCTCTTTTATTGATATTTATAGCTTCATGCTTGTGATGTGCAATATTTTCAGAGATAAAATGAGTTTCATGAGAATCATTGGAGTAAATATAGCGAGAAACATAGCCCTCGGTGAGTCTCTACACTCTCTTCTATTGATATTCATAGCTTTTTACTCATGATGTGCAATGTTGTTGGAGATACCGTGAGTGTCATGAGTATAATCGGAGTGAACATAGCCCTCATTTGATGAAAATAGTCATGGTAAATGACATATCATGTCAGTGAATACATTTCGTTAATTCAGAGACGTATTCAATATTCTTAGTTCTCAGTTTTTCTTCAGAGAAATATGCATACTAATACGTCAAAACAATGAATGTTCTAACTTGCATACCTAGTGTAGAAATACTACCTGTCGGTCTGTCGCTGACAGTTCCCGGAATTATTAAACCCATGTAAAACAATCCCTTGAAAGGCCTAAGTCTAACTCATGAAAATGTTTGGTGTATCCAAATTTCATTGATTTACACATAATTTACCCTTTTATAGGATAGGAAGTTTTGCTAAGACATATTCGTGATATTTATATACTGTCATAAATTTAATTTCAGGCATTAAGTTTTCGTTCGAAATCTTCAATTTTCGTCGCCAATTCGTATTTGATTAGTTACGCCGCTGCATGTGAGCACACATTGATAATTGTCTAAGACAACATGAAAACCTATGAAAATCATTACTTGGAAGTTGCATACATTGAAAATATATTACAAACAACTTTTCACCACCGGCCAATCTAATGTAAAGCAGTTCAGATCAATTCATATTCATTGCATTCATAATTGCCAAAGAAGAACCATGTCATTGTTATTTTTTATACAAGCGTGCGTGATTCACCCTATACCCGCACGCAATTTAGTTTGGGGAGTGTCATTTTCCCGCAACAGTGCGGGAAAACAAAGATATGATAAAATCGCTAATAATATAAGTGGTTGGTGATGGAATATAACAGTTTAAGTTTGTTTGTTGCAGTATTAAGTATGTATGTTCAGAATCATCCATCAAATTGCACTATTTATTGTAAAAATTAAGAAACATTGAGAAATAAAAATTGATCATTATAAAAATCCCCCTATAGATTTGGATTGACCTGACGGGAAACGATTATTGTTGTCAAGCCAATCAAACCTCAAATAAGTTTGAAATCGTCGAAGTGACAGACACAGCGGTACTGTCATTTTCGATTCAGTGGAAATGCGAAATGCCACAATATGATCAAAAACTTCTAGCTATAGGGATTCGATACAGATGCGTTATCACCAACGAAGTCTTGAGAAAGGTATGAGAAGATATACACGCGTTTTATTGAATGGTGCAACAATAAAGAAATGAAAATACCGAATGAAGAATAGGTATTTTTGGCTAATTTCATAGAAGTGTCTGAAACCTAGAGACCAAACTACTTATGGGCCTGCTGGCTTCTGCAATGAACCAACATAATGCTTCAAACTGTAAGTTCACAATAGCTATTACTAATATTTAGTAGATAGAGAATATATATCTCTTGTTAGTTGTTCCTATTTGCTTGAATAATTAATTGAACGAATCAATGAATTTCCTACGCTTGTAGAAAAAATATTGGTCCTAACTCATGCGGAAAGTGTCTTTCCCGCACTCGACTGCTTGTCCGAACTCCGCTTCGCGTCGTTCGTGTCAACGGCAGTCGCGTGCGGGAACGAATCACTTTCCGCACTTGTTAGGAGAATTACTATTTCACGTTCGAATAATTATAACACCCTATAATACCTTTACAGCGAGAATCAGGTCATAAAATGCTAATAATGGAAACATAGTTTGTTTCTAGGCAATGAATAAATAAGACAAAAATATTTGAATTCGACCAAGAGACTTTACGATTTATTTGGACTGTACATTTATGACTTATTTTGTAAAATTAATTCAAACAGAGCGTGCCGATATATCATGCAATTTATAAGTGTATGTGATTAATTAAAGATTGAAAATGATATAGGTAATGATGATAATAAATAGGTGTCAAAATATTTTTCAGTAGATCAGTAGATCAATATGTAAATCAGGAGATCTACTGAAAACTCAGTGGAACTATCAACCCTGCAGCGGACGAAAAAAAATTTGCGGACGAAAAGTTAGTGTCTGTGGACGAGAAGTACTTGCCTTCGGTAATAGTCGGTTTTTTGTTCGGAAATTAGAACGTTATTGTGATTTTTGGTAGGGGTCGACGAAAACCAATTTTACTGGCACTCCATATATACTTGTTGTCACGAAATGGATATATCATGCTGATGAAGGAACTGTAATTTTATGAAATCAATTTATATTCTAAAATAGATATCAGAATGAATGAATGTTTTTTTCTCAATATGATAATTAACTCTATAATGTTTCCCAGCCAAAATTCATTCAGCTAAAAGCATTCCAGACACGTTCGGAGATGCCAAAATCGCAGGTCCGTTGGTACATATTCCAGTCATTACCAATGGTGCAATAATTATTGAGCATCACTTCCTTAGTTCAAGTGTAGTGTGTATGTGGGTGTGTATGTATATACAAACTAAAGAAGAAGTAGGTGATAAGAACATTAGTGTTATTATAAATACATATGCCCTTACTGACATTTCTATAAAATCTAGTTTTTTGAAGGCTGATGAAGAGAGAATATCGTATTTTGTCAAATTTTGCATTCTGTGTTTTCTGATGATTAAAATCATCAATATCTGAATGTAATATCCTCAGGCACAAGGAGTATTGAAGGGTTTTGATTGAAAATTTAGAAGTTTGATTGGAATTTGCTTTTCCAAGTTTTGCTAAATGGACTAAATGGTTCCAGCATACTTTCACCAAAATGTTTGTTATCATGAGTGAACTCACTTATACTGTCTATTGAAACACTTACACATCTGCTCTTAGCGAGTACTTTATTGTTCTAAAATATAGGCTTTTCAAGGTATCAGTGAATCAGTAAGCATTTTGAATAACAACAGCAAATAGCTAGTATTGATAATTGAAGTCCATATCTGTACCAAAATGAGATTTCAGGCTGATCATACGTTCGAAAAAGTCCGCCGCCTAATAACGGAGTTATATGTACAGGGTGTCAATTTGAAAACTTCCCACCCTCAATATCTCCCTCCAAGTCGATAATATGGAAAAACAAAAAGACAGGTCGATTTTATTTTCGAGGGGGACATGGTTCTAAAATATTTTCAGCCCCGCGGCATTGCCGCTTCTAACGAAAAGAAGAAACAACTTTGTTATTTCAAATGGAACACCCTGTATTTTATTGCATTTTTAGATTCTCCCTGAAAAGCTGATTTCATCAATGTATCACACTTGGGGTCTAGCAGGAATGATTACAGAGATATAGGGTGTTCAAAATCGAGATTTTACAACTTTAGGATTTTTTTGAGTCGAAACTATTCATTATTGGTCAAAACGGCTTTTATGTCCCTATCTCAACTTTTGATTTACTATCTACTGACATTTATTTGAAACAAATACAGGGTGGTTCAAGCTGAATCTTGAACCACCCTGTATTTGTTGTAGACCCCAAGTGAGATACATTGATGAAATCAGCTTTTCAGGGAGAATCTGACTACTTTTCTACGACAGCTATGTTAGTCTGCTCCAAATGTAAGTAATTTTTTGTAAAGTAGCTCTGATGCTGTATAGGCAGTGAAGTACTCTCTTCTTCAGTAGTGAAGATATTGCCTGTCTCCTATGTAGCCACCAAGTTTTGCTGTAGCAGAAGAAAAATTAGCTATGGCGATAAACAAGGGGATGTAGAAACACATTATTCAGCTGATGTACATATTAATCTTCGAGGATTCATTCTTGTCATGTCAAAAAATATCTAAGAGTACGTCATAAGCGACAAAAATGAATATTCATGTATAATAAACGCGTACATACATACAAACATACACCCTAATAACAAAGGATTACTGACAATTGGACGTGGTCAATTGGACGCACGAAAATTGGACGCGGATAATTGGACGCGGCGACAATTGGACGCGGCGACAATTGGACGCGGCGACAATTGGACGCGACGAGAATTGGACGCGGCGACAATTGAGCGCATGCGAAAATAAAAATAATTTTATAATTCCAATGAAATTTATTGCATGGAATATGCAGGGCTCATATCTATAATATAACAAATACCTAACCTAACCTGACTAACCTAAAATATTGTACTATATTCGTATCGTAAATTCATATTACGATATGAGATAGGAAAATAATTGTCAAACGAGGCCATAGGTATTTGTTATAATTATGAATATAAGCCCATCAGTATTTCATATTTTATACAATGAATTTCATTGGAATTATAAAATTATTTTTATTCACGCATGCGTCCAATTGTCGCCGCGTCGAATTGTCGCCGCGTCGAATTGTCGCCGCGTCTAATTGACGCCGCGTCTAAGTGTCGCCGCGTCCAATTGACTGCGACCAATAGTCGTGCGTCCAATTTTCCACGTCCAATTGACGCGACACCAATAACAAAAGTACGCGAGGGTGGTTGGCCCCCGATCCAAAGCCGGGATTGGCGCAGCAAAAGAGCGCCCGTCTCACGACCGCAAGGTCGTGGGTTCGATTCCCAGCACGAGCATGGAACTTTTTTCAATATTTTATTCACGAATTTCATATTGTGAAGTTTCGGAGCATCGGCTGGGGTTAGTCCTGCACGATTGGCTGTTGCGTTTCAATTGAGAGTGCTGCTTCTGAAGTGGCACATGGTGTTAGTAACAAAGCCTAAACAGAACACGCAGAAAGAGATGATGATGTGGCTGTGAGCATCAGAGAAGAAGTAGGACGGTGGATAGCTAGCAGGCCTGCCACTGCGCATATGGTAGTGAGTACATTACTAGCCTACAAAACCCAGCCGAAAAACTCTCAAAGAGAGCTGATGGGCGGTGCCTGAAAAGGATGTTAGCCAGCTCTCTTGAGCGAACCACATCAGTCATTGAAAACACTAGGGGTTTGCAAAAAGGTCCCATTAGAGACTAGTTGCTGACGTGCAAACGTCCCCCACCAGTACCAGTAGTAGTGGCCCCCGATCCAACCAAAATGTTCGGCGATCATATTATTATGAGTTTTGTTTTTGAATGATTAGTTGAATTAACAGAGTGCTGAACATTGAAGAATGACATTTTTCATTTATAAATTGTCTACAACAATATACAGCCTAACTTCGTTTGGCAATGCCGTCTGCCCAAACTTTTTTCCAATAACTTGCGACATACACCGAACGGTTAGTAATGATTCGAGACCCAGAGTCTTCAATACAACTTCACCCACGCGACCCCCACCCTTTGGTCCACGATTTTTATTCGGCGACAAATGAGACACAAAAAACACGTCGTGGGCTCCCGGTCTAATGTGTATGGACAGGAATATGAGTATAAGCATAGAAAAGTAGGCAATACTACCCAAAGTTGATGACTGTCATCTTGAGTAGGTGTAGGAGAAAAATGACTAACCCATAACATATACTGGTGAGTTCAGTTCCAATAACCTCGACTCCACTCTGAATACTTCTCTAACTTGGTTGCAGACGTTTATCAGATTCCTTGCGAACGTTGTTGGATCTAGCTGGCCCCAAGTGTAATTTGCCTTGGGATCTTTGATCTTGTTGATGGATGTTATATACCTGAGTCCCTTGAGTACTTCGTTGGAGACTGATCGTTGACTGAAAAGGTCCATGGAAATTCTCCTGTTCTGTTCGTTGACTGGCTGCTTCAGAGTAGTCATCGAGACAGCCTCTTGAAAGATAGACAACGATTATGGTTATGAGATTATTTTCCAAGCAATAGTTGACATTTTGGTAACATCAGCCTTCTTTGTCGCATTACATGAAGCTTGATACCTTCACTATAAATCAAATTGACAATTATTCTCCAATCACGGAATATTTTATATCATCAATACATTTGATTGGTTCGATTGGCCATATTTCATTTGAGAAGGGACATACATTATGTTTTATTCGTTGACAGCAGCTAGAAGTTCTCTTTGCTCATATCATCAATGAATTCAGCAATTTGGATCGGAATGAAATATATCAACTTTGATAGGGGTGCCAATTTTATTCACATTTGAAAATATGGTCAATTGATTATAACTGATAATAAAGAAATGTCAACTATTCAACTGAAATTAGGTAGTGTTACTGTCACAATGCTGGGAATGCTGGGCGTGAATTAATATTCACCTTGATTCATTTTGCAACCACTGAGGATAGCAACCCTCTTTATGGCACCGAACTGAGTGAACAATCAATGAGGGTGGTTGTGATAGTTTTCAGTTGCTCATTTCACAATGCGTAAATTGACATGACCTACTTTCGTGAATTCTAGAATTTCACATCAGTTATATGGTGATGAATGTGGTTGTGTGACGGCTCGTGCCCTCAGAACCTGGGTCCATCAAGGTAGATGTCGCTCTAGATCGTCAACATAATTTTTTGTTTTTAATAAAATGATAATAAATGGCTAACTAGATCTTACTACCTCTCTTACGCTCGCCATGACTTTTCTAAATTTCTTTTATGGTAAATCTGGAGCGTGAATAAACTATTTTCAACCACTTCAACGCACGATACATCAAACGCAAAAGCCCCACAATGACCAGTGAAAAGCTATCTCATTTCTTTCCTGGTCGGCTGGCCGTACCTCCTTATATCAGCAAGTGTCCTTGAAATGTTTCCCGCTGTGGAGGCAATTCATATATTATTATGTATTACCGCTACATGCGTATTCGAAAATGACGAGTATTCTAGAAATTCCATACATTTTCATCACCAGAGCTTTTTACAATGTTTTAATACTTGGCTCTTGGACTGCTGAAATTTGTTTCGTCATATTATTTGTCACATTGAATATACAATATCCAAGTAGTTAGAGTGACTTTATGAATTGAGTGAGAACAAAAGACAACCAAATGGCTGCCATTTCCAAAATGTCAAGTCACTGAACAGCTTAGAATCTACCATGCATGAGCCTTCATTTACAAATATATATTGAAATTTGAATTTCAACCGAAAAAGAGGCTTCTCCATTACTCGGGATATAGAAACATTTCGTTGCCTATTGACATAATATCCTTCCTATTTTGAAAATTTTGAACATGTCCTAAGTGACATGAATCGACGACATGTATGACAGTTCGGATTCTTCTGTATCTTGCGCAGAAGCTTGAAGGAGATCAATTTTGTTGATATTGAATTGGGATTTCAATGATATCATATAACTGTTCAGATTGTATATAGTTCATGACGGTGGTCAGAACAAGCTTACACGAAAAAAAAAAAGGAATTGTTGAATCAAGCTAAATACAATTGGATGAAGCAAATAAAAGTATCATAATATATGCGAGACCAAATATAATCTTGAAATGAGTAAATCTATATCTTGTTTCAGAGCGAATTTGAAAATTGAATTAAGTAAATATGTCTTGCATGAACTCGCTGGATCTCATTCAATCAAGCACATTCATGAATTGTTTATGAGGAGATATTGAATTGGCTCAAACAATCATTTTGTTTGATTCAAATTAAGAAGATATTGATTGAATTATTTGGTTGATTTATTGAGACATTTGGTTAATTCAATGAAATATTTTGTTGATTCAATGAAATATTTTGTTGATTCAGGAGAAACTGTATTTTCATTCGACGAATTGTTTTGTTGAACCAGATTCAGTATTTATCCGGGATTTTTCTGAAATTTTACATCAATCGAATGAACTGAACTAGGAAACTAGTAGACTCCTAGCATAGATATCCAGTCTCTACTTCTCTTCAGCTGATACAAAACTATTTCGGATTGCTAATCACCCTAAGTTGGATTCATCCAGCTGACATTTCAAACACGAAGAATCAGGCTTCACGTATTAAATGAATTCGAGGCAGGCATAGACGGGGTGAAATGATAGCCATCTAGAGGCGAAAATTTAACTTCATGTAGAATGAACAAAATATTTCATATTACATAATTATATATCGTTGCTCTATTAAAATTTTAGCGAATGATCCGTTCGAAACGGGTTCATTGATATATCGGAATAAGAATACCTGTATGTTGTTTCTAAGATATATTCTCATCAAAATGATCATTATTTGATCAAATCAACAGAATGTCTATAGTTGAATCAACATCGACACTATTTTGGATCTACATAAATAGATTTTGGGAAAACCATATATTTTGTTGATGGAATTGATATCATACTGTTGATTTATTGAGACTACATTCTCGTTTTGAACGAGCTGCTTTCATGAAATAATCATGTATCTGGTTGATTCAATTAAAAATTGTTCAGTCCAAGAAAAATAATTTAAGCATGAATATTTTGTTGATGCAACAAATCTTTTTTTTTTCCGTGTATACTTATTCAGTTGCACAATAATTTCCATTAATAAGAATCTTCGACCACATTATTTATAAGTCAATTTGGTGGAATAGAATCTTGTTGATGAGCCAGTGAAATGATTGGAGATATTTTCGGAGCTCCTACCTTGAATTTGCCGCATTTCATCGATGTTGATTGCCTGGCCACTTCTCTGTATCTTAATAGTGTGAACAGCTACTTCGTAGTCTATTGTTCTCGGTGACAGAGCTGTCATTTTTCCTCTGACATCTGGAAATGGATGAAATAATACGATCAAAGAGAAAAAACTCAAACTCGTCTCCACAAGTTTCATGTCGATATGTGTGCAGGAAAATGTGCTTTTCACTTCCGAGACATGTTTCTACCATTCAAATGGTCATCATCAGTCAAAGTACAAATTGAGGTGATGTGGAAATGGCTATGACATCATGCAGACGAAAAAATTCTTTTTATTTATTGTAGAACATATTTAAATATTTATTCGGAGAAAATGTTGATGATACGATGTTGCTCAAATTAGGGCAAAGTTGCGCATTCTGGTTCTGAACAATAATCTGAAAAAACAACTGACCTATCTTTCTCAGTTTTCAAGATATCGCCAAAAAACTGAATTATGCGATTTTCGTTTTTATTTTGTTACCTATAGGAAAACCGATCAAGTTGGCCATTATTCTCGTAGCAGTTTTTTGCAAATCATTCGAAAATTATATCACTTTTTTTTTAACACTGAAGAAACAAATGACGGTTAACTTTTTTTTTCTTATGGGCGCCATATTGAGTTTTTATATTTCTGAATACAGTTTTTTTTCTGATTCTGACGATGTACTTGTTGTGTATAGTTTTGGTTTCATATCATGGTCGAAATATCCTAATTAACATTTTTCGGAAATTGCCATGGAAACTAATTTGTCGAATTTGTTGATTCCAAATTTTGACAGTTCAGTGCAGTTTTAACTCTAGAAATTCACTCTTCTAGATTGCAAAAGGCCATTTTCCAATGAAGAACAGAGAGAAAATATGTTGAAAATTTATTTTTTCAATTAACAGTTAAATGTGAACCGATCAGAACGAACAAATCGAGGGCAAAATATAAATAATCAAAGAAGCTGTTCAAACTGTCCACCTTCATATTTGCAATTGCTCTTTCGATACTTCGTCTTCTCATCTGTCTCAAGGAGTCAATAATATTTTGCCGAAGGTCAGTAATATCGACTGGCACAGTTCAATAAACTGTATTTTTCATTGTGCTCCTTAAAAAGTAGTCCAAGGGTGATAAGTCTGGTCAACGCGCTGGCCAACGTACATCACCACTATTCACGATAATCCTATTAGGAAACATTTCTGAGCAATATACTGTAACCCTTCTGGCATTATACGGAGGCGCACCGTTTTTCTGAAACCATAAATCACGCAGGCGGTTGAGATTAGTACTGTTATCCATACAATCTGTCAAAAAAAATCCTTATAAAATCAACATATCTTTCTGTAGTCAAATTTTCTTTATAAATGTATGGACCAATAACTGTTCCACCTAGTGAACCAACCCAAATATTCAGTCCAAAGCGTATCTGAGGTCGCCTTTCTTGGTTAACATGGGGATTTTCGATAGACCACACATGTCCATCAATGTCTATTGAACATCCCTGAATTCGTGAATTTCGATTCGTCACTCCATATAACATTGTGATGGAAATCTGGATTTCCACGTATCCGATCCAACAAAAACCTGCTATAAATTCTAATCAGCGTTCCCTGTCTCCAGGATGAAGAGTTTGGGTAGGAAGGATTTTGTTGATGATACCTACCGATTTTTTGTGAGCGTCCTCCATACCAACTGGTGTCGTAAATTCAACTGTGCTCCAATTTATCTCGTTTCTATGTGGCGATTTTTTTGGACCTAATGAGAAATATCTTGACTGAAATTCAATCTGAAAATCATATTTTACTGCTTGTGATACGTTTTCTTCATATTCGTCAGCTCTCTCGCCATATTTATGTCTGGGCCGCCGAAGGTAGCACATCATATTGGCAGAAACCTGATTTCATATTGGGCCGATATAGATATATCGTACATGTGAGAAATAATATAGGTCCAATATGACAGTATATTGGACATACAATATTGGAATGATAATATTGGTGGAATATTGGTTCAACTTGAGCTGAATATGGATTTTCAGCTACAATATTGGACCAATATTGTTTGTGAAATTTATATAATATTGTTTTACAAATGTCGATACAGCTACATCGTATATATGTATATTATTTCCAACAATTTTAACCAATATCGCAATCTGAACATTCTCCCCATGTCGATTCTGAAGTGGTTATGAAATATTGTATATTCAACTTCGACGGCATATTGTTTGAATATTGTTTTATCAACATTTGAACCATCATATTCACCTATCTTGATTGATATCATTTTATCTATATCATGCGGAAGATATCGTATACATTTTGTTTCTTACATTTATAACCAAAATCGCGATTCGAATATTTTCCTCATGTCGATTCTGAAGCAGTTGTGCAATATTGTATACTTAAGTTCGACGGCATATTGGTTGAATATTGTTTCAACAATATTTGAAACATGATATCCACCTATCATGATTGATAGCATTATATCTATATCATGCGGAAGATATCGTATACATATTGTTTCCAACAATTATAACCAATATAGCAATTCGGACATTTTCCACATGTCAATTCTGAAGCGGTCATGAAATATTGTATGTTCGATTTCGACGGCACATTGGCAGAATATTGTTTCAACAATATTCGGAACATTGAATTCACCTATATTGATTGATATCATTTTAACTATATCACGTGGAAGATATCGTATACATATTGTTTTCAACAACTATAACCAATATCGCAATCCAAACATTCTCCCCATGTCGATTCTGGAGCGGTTATGCAATATTGTGTAATCGAGGTCGACGGCACATTGGATGAATATTATTTCAACAATATTTGGAATATCGAATTTACCTATATTGATTGATATCATTTCAATTATATCATGCGGAAAATATCGTTTACATATTGTTTTCAACAATAATAATTATAACCTATATCGCAATTTGAACATTCTTCCCATGTCGATTCTGAAGCGGTAATGCAATATTGTATATTCGATTTCTACGGCTCATTTTTGAATATTGTTTCGATAATATTCAAAACATCATATTTACCCAAATATCGTTTTGACCATTTATGCGAAAGACATGGAATGCATATTGTTTCAAGGATGAATATCAATAACGGCAATGCAATATTTATCTTATATCGGTCATAGGAGAGAAAAACAATATTTTATTTTCAAGTTCAATTGCATATCGCATAAATAGTTTTCCAGCCATATTCAGGAAATAATATCATATTATATTGGCTGATATCTGATTCATTATATCATGTGAGCAATATTGTTCACATATTGTTTTGAAAAGACATATCGATATCGAAATTTCGATATTAATTCCATATCACGCACTCTCAAACCGATGTCGATAGATGGCGCTATAAATTATTGGTAACGTACTCCCTTTGCCGATCAGACGAGAGAATATAGATATTGGCTCTAGACGATTGGGAAGCATTATAACCTGGAGTAGGGGTTAACCGTGACCAATAAGGCGGCTTCCCCAGGGCAAGCCCCTCCCATTGCACTTCGGCTGTGCTGACCTTTATGATTATTCCTAATGCGAATATCTGGCAAATATTGGAATGAAAATATTCTACCAATATATTGAAGACAACATAGCCACATAATAATTTTTAATAATGTACCAATATTTCCAACCAATATTGCACCAGTATTGTCAAATGTTCAGTTCATTTATCAGCAATATTGATATCACATTTTGTGACCAATATAACTACACGAATATTCCAGCAATATTGGTATGGAAATATTCTACCAATATTCTAGAGACAACATAGCTTCATGATGATTTTTAATGATTCACCGATAATCCCATATAATATTGCTCCAATATTGCCAAATGTCCACCAATAATTTCTTGCCAATATTGATATCACATTTTGTGACCAATATCTACGAATATTTAATCAATATTGATATGAGAATATTTCACAATTTTTTTCGAGACGACATTGCAACATGCTGATTTTCAATATTCTACCCACATTTGGAAACTGATTGTACCAATATCGCCGAATGTTCACATTTTTTTTCGCCCATATTACTTCCACAATATTTTGCCGATATTTTCGGAATATTGCACTGATATTGTCCCAATATATGTGTGCTACTTGGGAGGGAATGAACCATATTGGCCCAGATTCCTATGGAGACCTAGGAAATATCCAATATTTGGTTGATGTCTTTCAGGAAAACGTTGTAAATATGGTTCACTTGTTACTTAAACATTTCGATGACAAGCATAATAAATTCCCAACATTCTGTGTTTTTCATTGGAAAATGACATTTTGCAATGTGAGAGAGTGAACTTCTAACGTTGAAACTGTCCTGAACTGTCAACATTCGAAATCAACAAATTCGACAAATTTGTTTCCATGGCAATCTTCAAAAAAATTTTGATTAGGTGGACCCCGCACTTTTTCTTTATAAAAATGGCGTTCTGGCGAATTTTCTGAACATCTGATATATTGAAGTACTCGACCTAATGATAAAACATTCCCAATCCGATCCTATGACCATATTTTGAAATACAGGGTGTTGAAGTTGAGAAATGCCCCCTTATTTTCATCTACCTATATCTCTGAGAAAGGACAAATGAATTGTTGAGTTGTTTGCTATCATGGCAGTTTTTCAGTTTAACCTTTGAGTAGAACAACCATGTATTGAATCAACCAAGACTGATCTTCATCACAGGGTGATTCACGTCTGAATTATTGTGTTATTGATATTGTCAATTTTTAAATACTGATACCACAACTTGATTAAAATCACAAAATGAAAATTATCATCCGATATGTTCTTCTTACATCGAATGGATTCATAAATTCTATTGATTATACATGATGATTCGTGAATGCTGATTTTTAGAGAATAAAGTTTATTGGCCCACCTCGTATTATTGGTGGAGAATTTTCAAGCAATATCGTATCTCTCAAGATTACCGAGATCCCCATGCGTATAAGCTCGAATTACGGGCGCCCTGTATATCCCAAAGGCATGTGAAAATATTGTATCCTATCGAACGGCAACTGTGTCAATCCCTATCCTGAGCAAAATGATTGAAAACTAGCACTTTCCCGTGCGGTGATTTGCACTTAATTTCGCGATCTGATAAATATATAAGGATAATGCCAATTGAATGGTAGATTTCATAAAACTACCCTAATCTGAATTGAATACACGACACAGTGATTTATTTGCTGCCATTTTCGGACATACTTCCGAACAAAACTTTCAACAGCGGCGAAACATTCGCGGAAATATTGATGCTCTGCCACTAACTTGAATCGGTTTGAATCGTAGCACGTTCGGATAAATAATATGTCCGGAATAATGGCAGCAGATTGATCGCTTTGCCATGGATATGACTCAGTTTGAGATATGGCACATGTACGATTCGGAGATCTACCAGTCAATTGGTATCGGATTGCATTATTATTATCTAGTTATCAAATCGCGAAGTGACTGCAAATAACCGCACAGTAAGGAGCGATTTTTCAATCATTCTGCTCAGGATAGTGAATAGCACCCAGCAAACATTAAATCTCTGGCCGTCTTCTGACTCAGTACGACAGTACATGATAGACCGGCCCATTGTATTGTAATCGTTTGCCTATAATTCAGCTGGCACTGGGCAAATAGTGTCAATTCGTATTATGTTCTTACCTACATACAATCATCTACCTATGATATAACATATTGAAATCGTTTAATTATAATCTAGTCGGCACCGTGCCAAATAGAGTATGATTATATCTCAGTTTCAATTGGAAAATCTGATTTTCAGGACATCGGAATAGCGCAGTAGGGAACGCGCTCGACTAGTAATCATACCATCCAAAGGTTGTTGGGTTCGAATCCCTGGAAGTATAGCATTTTTATATATGAAACGAGTTATAAATTATAATTTTCGTAGCCTTGGCCGGAGATGATTTCGCACGATTCGCTGTTTCATCCCGATACAGTGCGGCTCCTAAGGTTGCGTATGGAGTTAGTAACAAAGCCTACACAGAACATTAATGAGCTGAAGGACCTCCCCGTAAGGTCGATGGCCTATTGGTATGTACATACATATACCAACCAACTAGTACTACTAATAAATCATGAATATCATCTATCTACTACCAATGTTTATTCATTACATTGGAATGACGTAAGTAGGTATATGTACTCCGTTGGTATGTATATATGTACATACCAACTGACCATCCACCTCATGAGATGTCCTTCAGCTCGTGTGTGTTCTGTGTGGGCTTTGTTACTAACTCCATACGCCACCTTAGAAGCTGCACTGTTAATTGGAACGCAATTGCGAATCGTGCAGAAACATCTCTAAATGAAATTATTAAAAATTCTCTGATTTGCCAGGAATCGAACCTCGCAATCATTCGGCATTCTAATTGCTAGTCAAGCACTCAACCACTGCGTTTTTCTGTCGTTATGTATTTGAATATTATCAGGAGTCATCAAACTCGGCAAAAATAATTATAGGCAAGTCGTCTGACTCATAAAATAGGTGTATGACAGAAATTCGAAAGTCAATCGGAGAATCAGATGTTCTCTTTGTATAATATTTCTGTTATGATGATGATAATTATCAATTGAATATTCCTATTCGGAAGTTAACCGCGAATGAATTCCGTACACACATATCATTTCAATAAAGGGGTAATAGCTGAGATGGAATATGAGTTCGATTTGTAACTAAGTGATAGCGGAGGACCAGGGTTCGAATCCCGTGACGGTCGTCTTTTTTTTTATGGATCGGCAGACATGTACTGGCCCTGATGACGGCCAGAGTCTCCTATTGGTACTGGCGCATCAATGTTCACAGGAATGTTGCCGTCAGGTGATATACTGGTACAATGAACAAGAATATCACCTGACGAAGCTACTGTGCTAGCGAAACATGTCGTGTGTTCGAGAATTTTGTGGAAATCTTATCGTTTGTTTTTACATTTGCCATGGATTTCCATCAAGTAACGGCCGAGTCAATTCAGAATTTAAAGGAAGCTGCGAATATTTGAAAATTCGTTTGAAATATATGAACCTATAGCTTGAGAATTCATCGACATTTTGTTGAAACAGTTTTGACAAAAAAATAGTATAATATTTGATGGGGAAGATCTCACAACTTTTTATCAATATATTTGGTACTCACTCTCTGCTGGTTGACGAATCGACGAAACACCCACTGATGGTGGCAGCGATTTATCACTGTGAAAGACAATCATGGTGAATTGAATTTTCTCGAGAGAAAAAAAAAAGCAAAGAATCAGACTGAATAGATAAGAGATAATTCATGGTGATTTTTACGATTGATGTGGATACAGTCCAAGCTGTGCAACTCCAATTATTTGTTACATGTTCAAAACATGATCATCAAATGATCGAATTCTGATGAATGAAGGTTCAGGACCCATCTTGATAGTTCCAAACCTTGCGATTTTCTTCAACATGATGTTCGTTGAACCAAAACCGTTCTCTAAACCATGATATAATTAGGCATGAATTAGAAATCTTTCAAAAGACTCAAAAGACATGTAGGTGGCGCCACCCCCACGAAAGAGACAGACTAAAATTTGATATTCTCATTGAAATATGCCGCTAGATATCAAATTTTATTCCAATATCACAATCATTTTGGAATTCATTAACAAAAAACAAAAATAAGAATTCAACTTTGACACTCTGTATCTCAGAAACGGATAACTTTCGGACATATGTTTTTACAAACTCTTCTTCTCATTTTGACGTCAGCAACATGCTCCTGAATTTTCTACACTTACTTAAGAAACACCCTGCATAGCGGTCTAAAAAGTTGTTTATGTAAGTGGGATGCGTCCAGGTATGCCTATAAAATTTTTAGAAGGGACGTTATATTCAGAAATTTGATAATGTCAGTGGTGATAAGTGTGTCCTCACTCTCAAAAAAGCATCAAACGGAAGATCTGCTCTTTGTCTATTCAATTTTCCTAATAGGTCGCGTGCACGATGACCAACCAAATATTGAATCACAACATCACTCTTCTGTGAAACATTGAAACACAACCTCACTATCTATATTTGTTCACAGAGGAATCGAAGGATTGAAATTGTTTTTCACAATATGTTGTTATACGAATTGTGTTTTTCGCGCTATTCATCAATTCAAGCATGCCTTCGTATTGTGCTGTTGTACAATGCACAAAAAATGCAACGAGAGACGAAGGGATATGATATTTCAGGTAGATAGTAATCTCTTTTGAATTTCATTTTAAAATTTCGTCATTTCCTATTGAAATTCCTTCTGCCACTTCTGCAATAGAAGCTCATACTGCTGAGAGATTGAAAATGTCTACAACACACATGATCATATTTCGTCAGCATGTCAGACCAGTCCTTCCGTTTGATTGCATGAATCCAATCTTCTTGCATTATTTTGGAAACTTCAAGAGTATTTCTATCAGTTCCTATTGCAGAAGGAATCCGATGACAAATCAGAGAAATTACCAAAAATAAAAACTATATGTAAATGACTATGAATAGTAGCTACTTACTTTTAAATCATAATGTACCAACCGGATTCCTTCGTCTCCAGTTGCATTTTTTGTGCATTGTACAACAGCACAATGTGATGGCATGCGCGATTCAATGAATAGCCGAAAAATACGATTCGTATGCCGAAATAATCGTGAAAAACTATCTCATTCACTTGTGAACAAATAAGAAAAGTGAGGTTGTGTTCCAATGTTTCACCTCCAGGGTCGGTCATCTGATATTTCTTGCACGCAACCCATGGGTGATGCCCCTATAAAATGTAGATGCAATTTCTTGTAGCATGGTATGAAGATAAATGTCATGTCAAGGATATTGTCAATTTCTTGAACAAAATATAATTGTATCTAAACATTTTCTCAACTTCAACTACGAATATGTCTGATAGTAGTGAAAGTGATGAAATTATGAGCACTCCATCGGAGATTTTAGAAAAAGCTCAGGCAGCCACACATAATTTGTTACCGCTAATAATCAATCTTCGTCTTCTGATGTACCGAGCAGTAATGAAATTATTATAAATAACCGGTCATCACCAGTAAGTAATAAGGCACAATCGATTTACAATAATTGTTCAATTGTTATTAACAACTATTATATCAAAGTTTGAATGATTGCGATGTTTCTTCTTCAATGGAAGAAGATGAATGGGCGTAGAAAAAGTATAGTACGTTACACGAGTTGTAAGCCCATTACGCACTCATGAAATTTAGGCACTACTCGCCGCTGCGGTGCTTCGTGCATAAACTTTCTCATTTCTTGCATAATGGGTTACTTACAACTCTTGTTACGTAATATTCTATTTTCTCAATAGTTTATGAAACTATATTTCAATTCTGGCGTAGTATTTATTGCCAAATTCTAACAATTTTGAATGAAAAAACGCGGAACGACTATGGTGCTCTTGTCACAAGGTGTGTAACTTGATCAATCTAAACATTCAAAAACACTAACAGTTGTCATTTCTGTGTAAGAACTATATACCATCCAGTGACTCTACTTTATACCAACCGATACCACAATATTCAACGATGTGTATTTATTCTCCTACCATTAATGTCTATCATCTCCTTTGAATGCTCATGGGTCTTACCTGGCTTCTTTGAGATACTTGATGATTCCTATTGATGATCTAAAGATTGTAGAAGTTCCTCGTATCTTCAAGTCGCATATGGCTTTCAAGAAATCCACCACATTTATTGGAGTGCCATCTGATATAGACATCGACCTAGTTGCAGAATAAACATTTTTCAAGGAGGAAAGAATTTTCTTGATTTTGAGGATCAGAAAATATAACGCGATCACAAAATTTTGAGTAGTGCAGTGTTGGCGCGCGTATTGAGAATATCACTGATACACATTCATAATATTCTACCTACCCAATTTCCAAGCAGTCGCATAATGTCAATATTTGATGAATTTTCATTCTCATGATACTTTCTAAAAATTCGTACTTTTACCACTTTTCATGAATGCCCACATCATATTTCAAAATTCACGCGCCATCTCGCGCACTGCAAGATTTCCCAAACCACCAAACGATCTATGTTTACATTCTCCGTTCAGAATTTACCTTTCTCAATCGATTAGGAATACTTGACAGGTTAGATTGTTCATTATATAGAAAATGTGATTTTCAAGTATCATTTTTTCGAGTTTCAATATTCTCAAGTGATTTGAAACAATGAATTAGTGAGTTTTTTCTGTGACGGGAAAAAAGTTTGGCATTTCATCTCTCTTGGCAGGTTATAAAATGTCACTTTTCATAAATTACTTTTTTCCCGGATATATATCACATATATATACACTGTTGATGGCTTTTGTTGTGCTATTGTTCCGAAAAATGAGTCAATAATAAAGTCTCCGAGAAAGAACTGCAAGTCCTTTTATCTTCCATTCGACTTCGCGGTTACGAATATTACTAAACAACCACCAAATTCGCAATTTCTCGAAATCAAACAGGATTACACTGACAGAAGTGAAGTGACATCAGATATTTGATTACTTCAAAAGAATGATAAAGATGCCTACAACGCAGGTGCTACTGTTAAAAACATGAAATTTCACGTCGATAATATTCAGATATCAAAATAATGTAATATCTTCTCAATAATGATTCGTCCTTTCTTCTGCCACAGAAAAAAATGGTGCATTATACACAGGAAAAATATTAGATTTTAGCTCACGGTTTTTTGTCTCCCTCCGCTACGCGTCGGGAGACAACACAACCTGGAGCTAAAATCTACAACTTTTTCCCTTGTATAATAATAGTTATTTATTATACAAGGGAAAAAAGTAGTAGATTTTAGCTCCAGGTTGTGTTGTCTCCCGACGCGTAGCGGAGGGAGACAAAAAACCGTGAGCTAAAATCTAATATTTTTCCCGTGTATAATACACTATTTTTTTCTGTGACAGAAGGAAGGATGAATCAATATTGAGAAGATATTACATTATTTCGAAATCTGAAAATTATCGACGTGAAATTTCAAGTTTTTAACAGTAGGGACACCTGCGTTTTATAGACATCTTTATCATTCTTTTGAAGTAATCAAATATCTGATGTCACTTTCTGTCAGTTCAATTCTGTGATTTGATTTTGAAAAATTGCGAATTCAGTAGTTGTTTAGTAATATAGGAAACCGCGAAGTCGAATGGAAGATAAAAGGACTTGCAGTTCTTTCTCGGAGACGGTATTATTGACTCATTTTTCGAAACTATAGCACAACAAAAGCCATTAACAGAGTATATATATATATGTGATATATATCCGGGAAAGAAGTACTCACTTTTTTCCCACGGGAAAAAAGTAATTTATGAAAAGTGACATTTTATAACCTGCCAACAGAGATAAAATGCCAAACTTTTTTCCCGTCACAGAAAAAATAACTATTGTTCAGCAGAGTCAGATTTATCAATATTCACATTTTACGTTTCGGTATGAAACAGAACTGAGAAAGAATATATTTTTTTAATCTTTGGTAGAAGTCCATATTGCTCAAAGTGGAGTGAAATATTTCACAGGAAGGAAGGAATGCTCGAAGTCATCTCCACAAATTTTAATGATATTATTAACTAATTCATGAGGGACATGTTTCGGTCTTATAAAAGACCATCTTCAGCCTAATTGAAAAGTCTACAATACAAAACAATGATATTGAAATGAAAAGATTACCTATTTTATGCTACTTACTTGGAGTTGAAAAAATTATTTTCTGTCAATGCCCATAGTCGAGAGTTCCAGAATGAAAATTGAGTAAACGGGTTCTCAATAATTGAAGGGCCCCGTGCCCTGAGAGCGTATACTAGGTTTTATAAAAGAACATTTCATATAACCAAAAAGGTATATGAAGGGTATTGTCAAACAATTAAAATCTGACAACACCATTAACTAGCGGGTTTTTAAAAAAGGGGTTCCCCGTTCCCTTATGAAGGCATTATTTAAAGCAAATATCAATAAAATTGATGGGGCAAGCAGCCAGCACGTGTTTTAAATCTAAACTAATTTGGTTAGAAAACACTGAAAATTATGTCAATTGAAGACATGGACAAGACGTTGACATAGAGTCAATGTCAATGTCAAGGGATAAACATGAAAATCTGACCATGAGCATAGGCATTTAACAAGATCTATTACAATTATTGGAGAATTTGGATTAAGGGGGGGATACATGTAGGAGAGAGTTGAGCAACCTGAAAAAACCATTAACTATGAAATATCATAAAATAAGTTGAGACCAAGGTAGGTGAACTATCAGTGATTAAAATCCAAAGCATTAAAAAATTTTATACAATCAAAATGTGTTTGCTCATTAAGAGACAAGACAGAATTATTATTCAAGGAAGAGTTAATTTCGAAAATTTCCAGTAAATTCATTAACCTACCTTTTGGACAGACATGTAGAATTTTGAGGTCCTGATTTGGATCAAAACTATGGTGTGAATTTAGTACGCCAATTATTGTTTGATTCCAACATACCTACTTTCCATTGCCTAAATATTTGTTCTCTGCTGGATACTGTACTACAACAAAACTTTTTCCAGTTCAATAATAAATTTTACTCTCAGGTTTCTGGTCTAGCAATGGGCAGCAATTTGTCCCCACTGCTGGCAGAAATATTCTTACACAACTTGGAAAATCAGCTAACTAATTTTACTCTACATCATAAAATCTGCTTCTGGTACCGATATGTCGATGATTGTTTGGTTTTATTTGATGGCACATTACAAGAAGTCAACCTACTTTTGAACTTTCTCAATTCATTGCACCCAGCTATAAATTTTACTATGGAAGTTGCAGCTAACAACTCTCTCCCATTTTTGGACCTTCTTATTAACATGAACAATAACACTTTTGATTTTTCTATATACCGGAAACCCACACACACTGATTCTGTAATTCCATTTATGTCTTGCCATCCTAATCAACACAAATTTGCAGCTTTCAATTCTTTATTCCATAGATTGTTCAATATCCCTATGAGTCCAGAAAATTTTGACAAGGAACTGAATATTATAAAGCAGATTGGACACAACAATGGTTTCCCTCCCCACATTATTAATAAGATGTTTAATAAACACCAAAATAAATCCTTCAACAGAAGCTTATTACCAATACAAAATCCACGAGTACGGTTTTCATCTATTCCTTTCCTTGGCAAAGTCTCCTATGATATCAAAAACATTTTTCATCGATATAGTGAGGATATTAACATCTCTTTCTACACAGTGGATAATATTTCAAAAAATTTTGTTAATTCTAAAGATAAAGTTCCTTTGAATCAAAAATCTGGAGTATATTGTATCTCTTGCTCTGATCCAAATTGCAATGCTCAATATGTTGGACAAAGTGGTAGAAAAATTTTAACCAGAGTCACTGAACATGTTAAAATTATTGAAAAATCCAAGAATACTCCCCCTTTATTTGATGAATATGATACTAAAAGCTCATTTGCAAACCACATCCTAAATTCACACCATAGTTTTGATCCAAATCAGGACCTCAAAATTCTACATGTCTGTCCAAATGGTAGGTTAATGAATTTACTGGAAATTTTCGAAATTAACTCTTCCTTGAATAATAATTCTGTCTTGTCTCTTAATGAGCAAACACATTTTGATTGTATAAAATTTTTTAATGCTTTGGATTTTAATCACTGATAGTTCACCTACCTTGGTCTCAACTTATTTTATGATATTTCATAGTTAATGGTTTTTTCAGGTTGCTCAACTCTCTCCTACATGTATCCCCCCCTTAATCCAAATTCTCCAATAATTGTAATAGATCTTGTTAAATGCCTATGCTCATGGTCAGATTTTCATGTTTATCCCTTGACATTGACATTGACTCTATGTCAACGTCTTGTCCATGTCTTCAATTGACATAATTTTCAGTGTTTTCTAACCAAATTAGTTTAGATTTAAAACACGTGCTGGCTGCTTGCCCCATCAATTTTATTGATATTTGCTTTAAATAATGCCTTCATAAGGGAACGGGGAACCCCTTTTTTAAAAACCCGCTAGTTAATGGTGTTGTCAGATTTTAATTGTTTGACAATACCCTTCATATACCTTTTTGGTTATATGAAATGTTCTTTCATAAAACCTAGTATACGCTCTCAGGGCACGGGGCCCTTCAATTATTGAGAACCCGTTTACTCAATTTTCATTCTGGAACTCTCGACTATGGGCATTGACAGAAAATAATTTTTTCAACTCCAAGTAAGTAGCATAAAATAGGTAATCTTTTCATTTCAATATCATTGTTTTGTATTGTAGACTTTTCAATTAGGCTGAAGATGGTCTTTTATAAGACCGAAACATGTCCCTCATGAATTAGTTAATAATATCATTAAAATTTGTGGAGATGACTTCGAGCATTCCTTCCTTCCTGTGATATATTTTTTTGTTCAAAGATGATTTTTTGCGGAGATATACCATTGAAAGCATTACTCTGAAAACGAAATCAGAACCATGTTTGTGAAGAGTTATTGTATATTTTCATTCGAATTTATGTGTATTGGTTGTTAAATCGACAGGAATTGAGAAAATCACGTATTTTTCGGAGACACTATTTCAAGGGTTCTATACTGATGTCATGAATGGAATTAATTATTCTGAAAATCATTCAAGAAAAACTTATCTCTAGGGTATAAGGCCACCCTTGTTACATCTGCATTCAAGAACGGATTTTCTTGGAATTTGGTACAGTTATACATGCATTAAGGCTACCATTTCGTATAAGAACATATTACAAATCCATTATGGCAGACTTCCGGTTTCTCTGGACATGCCAGCAACTTTGTTTTTCCAAATGGAACACCCTGTATATTTTTACCAATTCGAATTCAACAGGTCATAACAAGTGCAATCCATATATCAAATGTAATATTCTCGAAACCAATTATAATTGTTTTTTCATCTTACCTCGTGGATAAATGGTGTGCTTAGTGCCCTTCGCTACGCGTCGAACATCAAACTCCACACGCGGGAGGAAATGGATACCTTTGCTCCCTTGCATAGCTATTTATCTCACTGTTTCGGTTCAAGGTATCCATTTTCAGAAAAATTATTTGGAATGAATAAGAGGTTATAGGTTTTTCAAATTAGAAAAACATGTGTCATGATAATATTGTATATATTTTTTTTTCAATTCAATTCAACTTGTATTTTCCCTAAAATGACAAACATTTTTCATTTTGTATAGGAATGGTCAGCACTTATATCTTACTTAAGCGACTTCAGACGTTTTTTGGATATCGATAAATTTTCAGTTCTTTTGATGATTTCTGGAAGATGATTAAAGATTTTAGGTCCAATGCATTTAGGAGCATTTTGAGTAATTTTATATTTTGCAGCTTTGACATGTATTATTAATTTGTTTTTGACGATTGTTCCTATCATGAATATCACTATTTAGAATGAAGTCGGTTTTATTAGTTTATACATAAACTGAAATTTCATATATGATAGTTATTTATGCAACAAGTGCAAAAAGTGAATGTTTATTGAGGTGCGGCACTAGGTGTAGGAAAATGAAAAACGCAACTTGAATACTTTATTATTAATATCGATTTGCATTGAAACAGGAACTAATACGTTACGAACAATTTAACTCAAACTTTATTTTTACCCTCAATGTTGAAAGTGAACGAACAATTGGTGCAATTTTCAATATGAATATATGACGTTTCTTTTACCACAGTTGCAATATAAAAAATGTTTGTCATGATGACAGCACGTTGAAGTAGAATGACAGATGAGTGCAATAAAGACCTTCTTTTTCCACTAAATATAGTTCAATAAGGTTCTGCTTTTTGCATGAATGTTTTAAAAATATACTTATGAGAGTTAGAATTTTTTCTTTCTATCCCGTGTATGGATGTACAACTTTTTATTTTTTTGAGCTTACTTATATGTTTCTGCAGCCTCCTTTGCCACACTTGGTGCATCTGTGGGTAATTTTTTTGCCTTTCTCAAATCACAAATTACGTTTTTGAATTCATCAGCCTTCAGCAGGTTGTCACTATCCCTGTCATAAAACCTGTGAAAATGGAAATCGGATAGAAGAAGTATAAACGACACGAATAATCATCAGTGTGTATCTAAAATGGAAAAAATATTCTGAATTGAAGTCCATATTCATTAGGTTGTCATTTCATATAGTTTCGACTTATTGAACTTTCGCTATACTGAGTGGGTTTGAGAAAATTCACCCAGTAGGCATGAACGTCAACATAATCACTGACATGCACCTCCTGTATGAACTGTCAATATGGATAAAAGTTTCTTCTTGTGTTCAGAAACGTTAAAATCAGTTAACGTAAAATGATCGAAGAAATCCATATTTTCGATTTACATACAGATTCCGTGAATTATAGTGCCAACAGTGGGGGGATGTGGTGTATGTTTGGTTGCCTATACTACAATCATGCAATAATAGACGAATTTATCATTAATGGGGATCATTAACGATAAATTGCATGAACATTGAACATACTCGTTGATACGAGGTTGACTGAAATAGTTATTCAAACAACTGATGGGGGTCATTTACGATCAATTTCATGAACATTGAACATTCTCGTTGATACGAGGTTGACGGAAATAGTTATTCAAACAACTAGGGCGTTTGATGATATTTCAACACTCATTTTCGGGATCATCAATCGCCCTTTGATTTACGAGTTGGTTGAAATAAATTTCGGTCGACTTTATTTCTCATTTCTCCTGCGTAGAAGAAGACTTGGTTTGCGAATTCATCATTCAACCGGAAACTACAATAAATCACCCAGTTGCCTTGTCACTGATGACATAGGACACCTTCGACATTAGTCGAAATAATCAATATAAAATGAATTTTTCTGCAACCGACACAAAAGTCGTCCATTTTGATACCAAAATAGCTCTTAAATTGACGTTTCTATTACTGACACAAAAATAGGTATGTTGCTAGGCAACATATTTAGTTCCTAGGAGCTAAAGTTGAATTTTAGTTCCTAGGAGCTAAAGTTGACCTTTAGCTCCTAGGAACTAAAATGGATGTACTGTACGTCATCAAGAATAAACAACATTGTGACGGTTGGTTATTTGGGTTGAGACGCATACCTGATTTGTTTCCGATTTCGGCAGATTTGGCATTTCATACCGATGCTGGAGATATAAATTCACCTTATCATAGTTGAGTATTGGAAATATAAACATCTCAGTAAAGAATTTTTGTTTTGATCAGGGAAGCCTTCAAGATTCAAATACTTGCTTGATCTATATTTCATTCGTTATTCTCATGATGGATAACTTGTTTTTGAATAATCATGGAAAGCAATAGTTTTTTTGTCTCAAACAACGATATTGTTTAGCTTCATTTGATCATCAAGTCAAACACAGTGTAGTATGGAGTGGAGAGGAATAAATAATCACTATTATTATTGTTTATATGCTCACCACTAACCTAACATATTCCACGTCTTGTTCCTACCACTGGCGCGGTAATTGCCATTAGAGCACCTGGTCCATATACAAATATGTCACTCTGTGATTATATTTATATTGAAACTACAATTCGAATATCCTTGAAAATTGAATGAACCTGCTGTTGATGCAGGTAGAAAGTTCTCACCACACGGATTATTTGTCAATATTTGTTGCATTGCATACATATGGCACGGCATTGGTGGTAACTTCACACGGTTGTAGAAAAAATAGCATGTTTCATTCGGATCAAAAGTGACTTTGTACGACTCGCAAATTTTGCTTTCGCTCGGCTTCGCTAAACGATCCGCCTCGCAAATGCAAAATTCGCTTGTCAAACAAAGTGTAACTTTTGGTCCTAATAAAACAATGTACTATTGCTGCCGTGTGAACAATTTTTTCTGAAGATGTTATAAAACCAACCTTGTGTGATTTATTTATTGGAAACCCCATCATTTTGTGTTCACACAATGTCAGTGTCCATTTCGATTACTGGTTTCATTCAAATTATTTGGAACGTTGTATAGCAACAAGTTTTTCCTGCATAAGCAGATAAGGTACACCTCTTTATGCCGTTTGGAGCAAAAGGTATATCAATTCCTAATTTTTTCGAATTTACCTCCAATTTAAAATCCTTTGGACCTTATTTGGTGTGGAGATCCCACTGACTTATGCTTCGTGTTCCCTTTAGATGATCCTCGATAATTTCTCGATGTATTACTTACTTGAACATATACCTGCAACGAATTTCAGCTGCTCCTCCACCATGAGAAGTATTAGGATCAACAGTTGCAAGAAAGTATAGGAATTCTCTGAAGGACACTCCACGTCTGTTACTCACATCTGCAGAGCTGATAAAGAAAGCATCGTAGAAGTTGAAGCAAAAAATGATAATATTTAATGTTACTTGAAGAGGTAAGCAGCACTTTCCTTCGGCCAGCCAAGTTCCACGACAAATTTTGAGAATACTCGTAGACTCATATAACTGGCAGGGAAGATCATGAATATGAATTCTCGTAGTATTGATTCCTGAGCTAGAATACATTACAATAAAGGAGAAGATTCGTTAAATGCGGTGACTATTATGAAACTCAGTTTAACAACTATATTCTTCTAATTTTGATTCTTGACATATCCCATATAGCACACGACATCTAATGGATGTCAATTGAGAATACGATAGTCAACATCACCAAAATATCCATATTTGTAGGTTTTAGAACGTCTGAAAAATGTACTGAATCGTATCTAGATTTTTCATTCACGATTTTTTTTCATTTTATTTAATTTATTAAGTAATCTATCGAACAGGCAGTTCCAATAATCGATTACAATATTGAAACTAAGTAAATCACCATTCTCAAAATAACACGATGCCTTCTAAATTAACTCCAAATGAGTCAAAATCAAATTGAGAGACACATTTAGTTGAAATTGACAAATGGACGTTTTTCATTTAAATTGGCTTCCAGTTACAATTCTCATTTACTTCTAAGGATGATATGTCAATTTCAATTTTTTTTCTATATGTTTTCACATTGCATTTAACATAGAAATCTATATTCCTCAAAGAAATTTCAATTGTTATTGTATAGTGGGGAATTCAAAAGGTTGGTTCGATGTTTAGGCAAAACAAATGTATCTCTTCTTCTATTATTAAAATATGTACTGCAGTTCAGGCAAATTGGTGTCAACAATTGTGAATTATCTACTTCATTATGCAGTAGCTTGTAGAAAAATAATATAATAGCAACTTTTCTTCTAAATTCTAAAGTTGTGAATTTGAATTCATTCAAGGAAGAATGATAACTGAGATTGAAAATATATTCACCATGTTTTTTGTAATACAGAAATCTTAAGAATTTTTTCTGTACCTTTTCTATATCATTTTTATGAACTGAATAATAGGGATACCATATTATGGCACCATATTCCAGAATACTATAGGTATAGGTACAAATGCATTATAGAGTATTACTAATGTGGATATTTCAAATGAATGTACGATTCCGAGTATATTTTGTAAGTCCAAAATTGTATATCTGATGGATGATCATTATTGGAAGTACAATATCTGTCAATGCGAATCATCATTAAAATGGTAGTTCCATGGAATGTACAATCGGATCCAAATTGTAGGAGGCGTGATTGTGCGGATCGGATCATGAAGTGGGGCAACAGACAAGGACAAGACCGAGATAATCCAGCTCCAAAGTGTAAACGACAGACGAGAATGAGACACCATTTTGACACTTTGAGTTGTATCATGAGACCGTGATCATATATCATATGGAGTTTTGTGTGTTGTGTTCGTGATACATTTTGGGAATCAGACCATTTGGAACTGAATCATTCAAAGCAGATAGGAAAGTATATGTTCAGATATTTCTTTCAATATACTTATTTTACATCTATAATCTTATGTGCCCTGAAAGGTAGGTATCTCGTGATATTCTGTGAATAACCTATAAGTTTGTGCTTTGTTCGCAACGCATAGACGGGTAAGCTAATGATATTATAGAAATGACTTTCTGAAATCTGAATTGAAATTGGATGTCACAGCATTAGTCGATGTTGAGCTGGATGATATGTAGGATTTAGAGCTTTTAGACAATTGATTTCCACATTCCCTCGACTGACGAACACTAATACTATTATCTTTCTTTTAACAGAGAAAAGAATCATAATCCAGCGAATAGACTGAAGAAAATATAAATCAACGAATATAGAATACCAGTGGTGCCCTGAAAGTATAGAATGAATTCAGTTCAAGCCTAACTGAATATAAAATAATAAATATTATACATGTATTTTTGTAGTTAATGATATATTCCATTGGAATATTGACTATGTCCTGTAGACGTTCCTTATGTTCGTTCATTGACCATCCTTGACGTAGGTACATCATATGTAATATATTGTGTATCTGGACATTTGTTGGACATATTCTGGACCTTTATGGACGCAACTTGACATTGAATAACGATAACGTTCTTCATGTAGGTCCATTGGACATCCTTGACTTATGGGCGTGACCTGACGTATAATGAACGAATGAAAGATCCTTGTAGTACGTTTAATTGACATTCTTTATGTACGCCCATTGGAAATCCTAAATGTATGTACATAAGATGTTATATCTGGACATTTATTGGACGGATAATGGACCTATATGAACTACAAGAAACTTCATCCAATGGACGTTCATCATGTACGTCCACAGGGCATCCATGGCGTCAATAAGAAGTTATATCCAGTATATCTGGACGTTTATTGGATTTATACCGGACCTTCATGGACCTAAGTGGACGTCCACTGGACGTCCATGAGGTTCGTGATGTACATGGACATACATAAGACGTACATGGGCTATGTGGGTAGTTTGACACTTTCCAAAACTGACGAAAGTTTTGAAACGTCTTACTGCAAGTAACCAGATACGTAAAGTGAAATTTTCGAGGAAAGTTTACATTACTGGTGATGAAAACAATGTTGATTCCAACACCAATTACGAAATAAAGATATAAAAGAGAATATTGCATTTTGTGCTGCTTCCTAGATATTGAGAATTTGAACTTGAATCAGCCATTTTCACTAATGGAAGTATCAAACTAGTCTACTCTTGCAATTCGTCTCTGATTTGTGACCATATTATTGATTGACGGATACTACAAAGTGCCGAACAAAGTCAACTTGACTATACTGAATATTGTAAATATTAGGAAGAACTCATGAAGAACTGGTCATTATTTCTGTTGAAGCAGAATGATTCATCAGAATTTGAGAAAATTCTGAACGAAATCAGTAAGAAGGAACATTTTGTGTAACTCTGTAAAATTCCATCGTCACACAAAATTACGCATTTCTCAACAGGGTACATACAAGTATATTGTTTAAGGAGCACGGAATTGTATTTCCAACGAGAGCCATCGGCTCATGCTGTAAATGATACTAGTGGGGAATTAGCATTCCGTACGAGTTATTCACTATACTGTTTCTACGGTTGTAAGAGATAACAGAATATAACAGCGCTTCGAAACTGAATTTTGTAATTATGCAACAAGTTATCTATGTATCACCCAAATATTTGGAAGTACTCATAGTATTACTACTGGAAAATTAACACGAACGAATTCGTGTTGGACAAAAGTGTTTCAGGCGTTTCAGGGTCCTGATTGCTCGGGGTCTATGATGGCTAGAAAAATGGAACATGAACCAGAAAGGAATGTGAGCTGGACTACAATAACGATAATTTAGGGCTGCATATACAAAGGATACACCAAAAATAATATAGAGAGCAGAGGTAAATATTTCAAACGGAATGCGATGTATATCCATATTTCCAATAATTTCATTGACCTCCAACCACCTTTTTAATGATATCAACTATGTCTCAATCACTTGAAAGTGTCAAAGTTCCAAGTGTATTGCATTTTCCAATGTATACTATCTTTGACGTCATAGTTAATCAATATCAAGCAGAAATATTATTCGAGAAGAATACTTGTAATATTCCTGATCCATTTTCATGTCCCAAAATTGTACAGAGAGATCAATAGTTGAACTAACTATGATAAGGTTTCCACATGGTGTGCATTGATACAGTATATCTATCCGCATACGAAGAAATGTTTCTCACTGTTCTTAGACATTAATTTCGACAAGGAAAGAATTATAACAAGTCCTAATATTAAAAATATCTGAAGGAACTTTGGTATAACCTGAAAATCACTTACTCACCTAATTTATCAATTCCAGATGCATCAACTAACTGGCTATGAATATTTCCTTTTCCAGAAACTAAAATATCATCTACTGTTTCGCAAAAGTTTTCCAGTACTATCAATTCTTCGGGTTGTATATAAGCTGGATTATATATCTTCTTCGCTAGATAAAAAAATTCGAGCAGCTCTGGACTTCTAACACTGTTATTTTGAGACAACTTCATGATGTCTATATCTGATACCCACCGAAGTTTTCCCCTAAACTTAAAACATTATCTACATTCAATATTACAATTGAGGTTGGCTCAGATTCAACATGAATATGTTCGAAACACATTCTCTCCACCGCTCTGATTCTGAGAACATGTAACAATATTCTTCTCACTGTAAAAGTTACAAAGTGGCAAAGTCAAATGAACAATTATATTTTATTCTAATTTTGACATGTAATCGGACACTTTTACAAACTGATGAAAACGTGTGAAGGAGTCCATATTGCTCTAAATGGAATGGTAGTGTTGATGAAAGTTTTGAAACGTCCTTGATGGTGACAGTTGCGTGTAACCCTATTTTTGTTTGACAGGTACTCCAAGCAATATCAGCTTGCATACTAAATTCTGTACATAACCGTGTGAAATTCATGTGGAAATATCGAAATATAAATATATGCATTGTACGTAAAAAGTTAGGAAACACATTTTGTCTACTACTGCTATGAAAAGTAGCGCATTTCTCATAGTCTCCGGAATCGTATGCGATTTCCGAATTCATTGTTTCGCCAAATGGCACACTTAGATCATCGACTATAACACTGAAAAATTTCCACTTCCGGTTCGTATGCCACCCTTGGGGAGTGACTTAGGCGTACATGCAAACCTACATGCGCCCCAATTTTCGTGAGATAAGATCATTGCACTTCATTGCCGAGCTTCTTCTTAAACAAAATTTTGATCTTTTTCCAACCGAAAGGTGAGGTCAGGGCCAGGGCATGGACTGGGTTGCGACTCTCCGAGGCACTCCTTTCTGTTAACTTGGACTAAGTGAGTGGGTCCCTTAAATGGCATACCGACTTAGAACATCGATAAACCCTGTGTCGCAGGCCTACAGTATATACCGTCACTTGCGTAAAAACCCTATTCTATCCCTCTATCTCCTATCCTGGTGACTACAAAAAAATATGTTGTAGCCAGGCCAAACGATAGAGGCTCCGAAAAAAACATACAATGACAAAATATGATCGGAACTCATAGATTATCCCAATGGCTCCCGTTCGTTTTGGTCCCTTGCTGAAGTATTTGGAAGGAATTTCACTAATAAATCATTTCCACGACTCTCCAAAGCCGAGTTCACATTAGCAACAACATCGCAAATGGAAGATAATTTTTGCAGATAGCATATTATGTTGGCAGCAAACTATATCTCAGATTCTCAGGGGACACTCTTCTCAGATATTCGACCCGTTGAAAGTCGAATGCTTGATATGGTGTTCAATCAACGCAATATCAGAGGCATTTTGCTTGATCCTCAGCCGAATGGGGCCAACTTTCCTGATGGAATTCCACCTATTGCTCTCAAAGAGTGTGCACTAATATTGACACCGAATATTGCCCATCTCGTACATTTTGGGTGTTTTCCATCTGAAAAATAGCTAGAGTGCAACAAATCCACATGGAAGGATACAAGAGCCTGCCCAACAACTATTATCATCATACGGCTTACCCCCCCCCCAAGCTTTGCCAACTTTTATCGAGTTTTCTTCAGATAGATCGCTCTATGTGGTAGTAGACGGAGTATCGTCTGATACCATAGCCCTCTATTATGGCTTTCTACAAGGATCAATTATGGCACCAACATTGTTCCTACTCCATATCAATGATCTGTTTGTTAGGATTTTATTCATATGAACTGCCAAACTGTCATTTATCTTATATGTCATGTCATGTCTGTTATTGGTACAGAATACAGTAGTATGATGTCCTGATTAATATTTATCACTATGAGGTGAAGTAGCTCATGAAAACAAATTAAAAACGTAGTTATGTACAGAACGATATTATCATCTGTAGTTATGCTGTACCAGTTGTACGAATATGAAGGTCATCCCAAGTAGTACCTAGTGTTTTTGTCCAGAAGCAGTAGATTTATCACTGTTGAGAGTTTAGGAGTGTAGATAATTATCAGGACATAATGAATAATAACAAATACCTCTTAGGTGATCACAAGTTACAATGTTCATTATGTCGTCAGGGTTAGGACATCTGCAATTACATCACTATGATGAACCACTTAAGATATATAACATGTGAGTAGCCTACATAGTCCCCTTCCAAATGAAGAATAATCGACATAAAAACAATAACAGATATCAGTCGAGTGAAATAACGAACATTGTTATTCCAAGAAACCTTTTTTGATCGGAAATCGATGTTGGCTTAATAATAGCGCCTTTCAAAATTTCGTAAGCATTCGTGTTAGGTGGATTCAGCAAAATATCTGCCACTTCAGTGGCTGATTGAGGCGACAACGAAGATAATACAATATTATATTCCAATTTATCTGAAGTTACTCTCCTTGTAGAAAATATTGTCTCAATCTGTGTGAACCATATTATAATCGGATCATTGGGCTACAAATCCTATAGCTTGAAATTGTTGCTCGAAACTTCTGACGATGCAGAATCATTATTGCTGGGGTTCAATCACGTCGGGGTCACCAATTCAAAAGAGTGTAGACAATTATCAGGATATAATCCTATGATAAATAATACCAAAGATGTACCATTTAGGTTATCACAAATAACAATGTTTATCATAGAGTCATGGTTGAGACATCTGCAATTACTTTGATAAACCACTCAAGAAATATAACATGTCAGTAGCTTACAAGGGTAATCACTTGCCCTATCCACAGCTTTGCAGATGATAGTACTCTCTCTCCAAACTGCATTTCCTTTCCATTTCTGTTCAGGCAGGTCGACGTTGTCAATAAAGATCGTTAAATCACAGCCTTGGGAAAAAACAACCTTCTTGAATTCAACGCCACAGAATCGCAAGCCCGTGGGTATTGTCAATGTCTGGTACCAACATTTCTACAAAGTCTACTATATTTTTGCTCATTATTTCCATCAGCAATACCTACTCTTTGACGGAAAAATCATGAACTTAGAACTATCGCGAATGCTGTTTCACGAAAACTTCATTCTGTGCGAAATATACGCTGCTGCTCTTGGATTCCATGAAAAAAAATCAACACCTATTCTCCCTAGGTACGCACGAGGTACTTCGAACATCATACGTTTTTCCTTCCGTACGCCCCAAGAGATGAAAGAAAGATAAGGTTCATTCACCTGGTGGCTGATGCCACATTCTCACTGATTCTTCGATTTCATTAGGACACCGTAGAATAGTCAGCAATTTTTCTTCTTCTCAATATGTACTTCCACGGGAAACGTTCTTCAGGAATTTCTGCTATCATTCCATCATTAGCATCGACAAGCACATCCTTCCGTGGTCAACCTTGAGATATATTGAGCAAATCTTCACCAAAACAGGTTCGTCTATATAACGGCGAAGCTTTGGAATTCTTGGTCAAAGGATGAGTATGATGACACCTACATCAAAATTTGTAATCTTATCGAGTTCTAATAGGAGGGCATATTTCTTACAAATATCTTATGACGGAATGTTTTTCATCCCTATCTGTCTGAAAGGTGATAAAAACATTATCATGTCCCTAACGACGCCATAGCAGCTGGAAAATACTACAACCCTGTTTGTTAATAAATACTCAGAACGTCAATATACCTCATATTCTTGTTGAGTGGTATTCTAGTGAATAGAAGAAATTCGTTTTTCATTCACAACGAAGCGTCTTACGAACTTGTCATTTTAATTTTTCAGAATCCATACGAAAGATTCTGCACATTTTCTAGGACACCCTATGTATCACCGTGTATTTCTTGAGAAAGTTATAAGCCATGAAATGAATATTTCTTTGACATTATGATGTGAATTACCTTTCCCAATGAGTTTTTAGCTTTGACTTTCATCGCAGGATCAACAGCGAGTCCGAAGACGACGTGAAGTAGGAAGGCTTGAGGGTGTTTTGGCATCCATGTCTTGCATATTCGCAAGATTTTGTCTACATTATTGTTTCCAAAAATCTGAAATCATGGGAGGAATATTATTCAACTTTCATAGGTGAATATAGCGGGTATTAACGAATCGATTAGACAAGTCATAACTGTTTGAATATCGGGGGAATCAAAATAAGATTTATTATAGATACATTTCATGTGAAGAGAAAAGTTTTCACATATTTTGTACCGTGACCCCGGTTCGAAATTTTCAAATGAATAAAATATCCTGTATATTGTAACATTTTCAGATTCCTGGAACAACTCTGGATCAGAGTGCCACATGCCCAAAAATGTTAACTTCTATACTTAATTTTTTCAGTCTTGCTCATAAAGCTCATGCCACTATTTTTTTCAAAGAAGACATGTTGAGAATAACTGCAAACTATTATGCATCCTGGTTATCCCATGACACAGTTCTATACAGAAGTGAGGAATAGTTATTTATACACCAAGGTAGTACAAAGAATATCAGTATTACCCAGAGACCAAGGCTTCAGCCGAGGAGTATAAGGTCCCATGGTAATGATATTTTTCACTACCAAGGTGTACCTATATCAAATTTTTCTCACCACTAGCAATACATTTGAATCATTTTAGTTCTGTGAAACTGAAATATTAACTTATTTTCACTATGAAAACACCTCTTCTCAATTCTAATTGATATCTAGTGGTCATGATCATGCATTGGAGCCGGAACTTGAGAAAACATTGGTGATGAATAGAAATAGGTCGAAACACATTCAAATCATCTTGTTCAATACATGGTTGAATTCAATATAAAAAAAACCTTTCAGAATCTGTTAAAAAATTATCAGGACCGTATTCAAAAAACAAAAGCTGATGATGGTTCTACAAATACGAAACGTCGCCTGAAAAAATCAGTGTCACCACGTTGAACGCCATCAAAAGTTGCTGTGGAAAAGTATTTTCAGTTTTTCTGTATCTCTAATAATAACGAAGAAAAAAAAATAAAATATATATTCCAAAAATTCACTTTTTTCGATATAACTCAAAAACTAGAATAAATTTTGAAAATTTCCGAAGGCTCTTGATATGAGCCTCCGAATGCGCAACTTTGTCCCCATTTAAACGACTTCGTATCTCCTACCGTTTCCGAGATCGCCATGCTGTTCAACCTTATCTTAGACCGACTGTATATTATTCTTATTCAACAACAAGAAATATGTATCAGAACTAAAACATGTTCAGTTTTTTAGTTAAATCACTAGAAGGAACATATTGGAAGTGCTCAGTTATATTCATTTATTTTCTCAACCATGATCTTGAATGCAATTATTTTTTTCCTAGGTACACTATTGAGGTCTATACTGGGTGTCCCTATTCAAATAATAAAGTTGAGGTGCACTTCGATGTGACCCTGTATACTTTCGATTTTTTCAATAGCATAAATCAAGTGAGCATCATCAAATATACTGGGTGACCAAATTTCAAGTCATTCGATCGGCGCGGTTGATTTTTTACAGGGGGGGACATTTTAGCTGGGACACGCGGTGTATATCCACGACAAAATATTTTGTCATCGCAACAAATGTTTTTTGATAGTTCTCAATTCAAAATTCATTTGATGTAACTCATTGATGATTCAAATTAACAGCAGAAATTGTTTGAATAAACAAAGACTATTTTGTTCCTATAATACAATATCTGCTCTTATGAACAATTCTGTTGATTGAAATGATTATATCATTTCAATCAAGTGACAACATTTCCAGTTTTTCAGAGAGTGAATATGTTGAAATAACAATATATATTGTTTGATCAACCAAATCGTATTTAGAATTGACAAAATATTTTGCTGAATAATATTTAAAAAATGACTTTCTTACCTTAGAAAAATTAGGGATCAATTATTTCCTATAATTGTATAAGTGTCATGAGTAATTCTAGGACAGCCTCATATAATAATATGAACGGATATTTTAGGTAGGTATATTTACACCCCAATCGAGGCGAGCGTAGGAAGGTTGGAAGAAACGCAACCTGGTGGCGAAATGCAACCAGATAATCATTCAACAAAATTTTTGTTTGATATAATGTATTTTTGGGTTCTGTTCAACAGACAAATTTGTTTGAAATAACAACATATTTTTTGATAGTGATGTGTTGAATCAACAAAAGATAATGTTGTCATAATTAACTCAATTTTGTCGAATAGAAAACAACCTTTCGATTGGTTGCACAATGAAATGATTGTTGACTCAACAAAATATGATGTTGTATTCAGTTAAATCTTTGTCAAAATCAATGTAATTTTGTCGAAGAGACAAAATGCATATGATTGATTGAACAATGAGATGATAGTTGGATCAACAAAATTTGTTTTATGTTCTATTGATTCCGCAGAATTGTGTTCAATTCAACAAAAAAAAAATGACCAACATTATTTTGTTGGTGAAACAAAACTTGTTTTCTGTGACGGGAAAAAAATTTGGTATTTCATCTCTGTTGGCAGGTTTTCATAAATTACTTTTTTCCCGGGTCTATATCACATAAATATACACTGTTGATGGCTTTTGTTGTGCTATAGTTACAAAAAATAAGTCAATAATACCGTCTCCGAGAAAGAACTGCAAGTCCTTTTATCTTCCATTCGACTTCGCGGTTACGTATATTACTGAACAACCACTAAATTCGCATTTTTTGAAATCAAATTACAGAATCAGACTGACAGAAGTGACATCAGATATTTGATTACTTCAAAAGAATGATAAAGATGCCTACAACGCAGGTGTCCCTACTGTTAAAAACTTAAAATTTCCCGTCGATAATTTTCAGATTTCGAAATAATGTAATATCTTCCCAATATTGATTCGTCCTTTTTCCTGTCACAGAAGAAAATAGTGTATTATACACGGGAAAAATGTTAGATTTTAGCTCACGGTTTTTTGTCTCCCTCCGCTACGCGTCGGAAGACAACACAACCTGGAGCTAAAATCTACTAATATTTTTTCCTTGTATGATGAATAACTATTCTTCCGTGAAGGATATTTAACAAAATTCGAAATTATGGCAGGTGTTATGTCTAAACTCTTGCAAATTTGTCAATTGAACTCCAATTGACATCTGGTATTTTAAAGATTAAAGATTTGGTAATTGAGGCTGTCAGCTAATGTAATTGTTTACTTAACAAAATATGGAAAAATCAACGAAAAAACATACTTTTAGTTCATTTTAATGAATTGAATGTGTCATTGAAGTAGAACGTGAGAATATAAAGTGTCCAGTGATGAAAAAATAAGGACAAGTAGTTGTGAATCCGACCCAAGATGGGTGGCAAAAGAAGGTGACATTTCAAACTTTTCCGTGGAATATCTCGATGAATAGTGGTTTGTTCACATATTCATTGTGAAATTCCTGTTTCTCAGGCGAGAATACGTAGGTTACAAGAAAGTTTCCGGAAAAGCCCCCATCGCATAATAAGTGCAAACTTACGATAGTTTGTTCAAATTTTCATTATCAAATCCGTTATTTTCAGACAAAAATACGTAGAAAACAAAAAAAAAAAATCAAAAAACCCATCGCAAGATAAATGCAAAACCACCTGATTATTTTCTATACCAACAGAAAGGATTGATCGGAAACCTACTCACATCTTCTGCTTCTTTTGCAATTGCTCTCTCCCAAGACTGGCCTGCAGGAACTTTCACGCATGGTATCCAATGCTCAATGTTGTCCACTGTTAACAACATCGTGTTGTCATTGCAGTACACCACCAGAGATACAGCATCGCACAGTTCACTGATACTTTTGAAAATCGCCATCACTATAAGCCCGCACTATAATTTGAACTTGATACGACTTTGACATAAGATACTGTCATGATGAGTTCATCCGTCTGAGAATGAATTTTTGCTCTCAAGTGATCACCAATCAAATTCCTGAATATATTGAATCGATTCACCTACAGACACTATATAAAATTTTTCTTGGACCAAAAATACACAACGACATACCAACTGAACTGAATGAACTGAACTCCATACATCTTTTTAAATCTTTCAAGAAATAAAAATTTTTGCTTCTTTCAAGATCGACGACTTTAGCACATTAGTCGATCGATTTAAAAAACATTTGATATCACCGAGCAAGTTATAGTATATTACCGTTACCACCGATAAAACAAGGCCAGCAGACTCTGACGTAAACAGCTCGTGACGTCGCATACTCAGGCCATCTTCCAAGGCATTCGCGTCGATCGATCGTCAGTTTGTTTTTGTTTAAGAACGGTGGCGTAGGTAAATCGCGTGTGGTGTGCTCGAATTCTCTTGTTGTTTATTCATCAAAATAATTGGCGGAGAAATTACTGTTTTGTGGAATATTTCGTGTTGTGATAGGCGAAATAACAATGCATTACAAGTGTTGTGTTCCCTTTTGTCGGGGGAATTATGTGGGTGGTCCAAAACTTCATGCTTTTAGTTTCCCGTTGGACAAGGAACTATCGAAATTTGGGTACATGCAATTCACCTCAAGGATTTTACGACTCCATCTAAGTACAGTAAAGTATGTGAATTACATTTTACTAAAGATGATATTATTACTTCAACTACTGCAACCGATTCAAAAACTGGCAAAACTGTAACAATAGATTTGAAAATTCCTAGCCTCAAACGAGATGTTATTCCCACTCAATTTCCCAACTGTCCATCTTATTTATCGAAAGATGTAAAATTACGCACAAGTCGTGATGAAAAACTTGAGATACTAGAGACTAAAAATTTGGCACAAGCACTTACCAAAAGTAAAACTGAATTCGAAAATTACCAAAAATCATTTTGCTACACAGAATTTCTAGTTGTATTAGAGTCTTTTCAGTTGCCCGAAAAGTGGTTCGAAATTATCGATTTGCAAAAAGTCACATTATTCAAATTGTCTTATTCTCCAGGGCCCGTAATTACATATTCGGTTGTGATTGATTTTGTTTTGAATGTGGAATCATTTTTGTATGACCTAGCGATACAAACATCTCTAAAAGCCAATCTGAAAACATCTTTTATCTCTGATAATATCAATCAAATCAAGGAATTACTAATTGAAATAGATAAAAACGAGATACATAATTCGGAAAAATGTCTTGATAATCAGAAAAAGAGGGTTTTGAAACATATTTCGAATGCATTGGACTCTTTGGCTTATGACTCAATACATTCTCAAATTTCTTTATGAAAACCGGTCATTTGCCTCGTGGCAATGAATGCAGAATTCATTCCAATGATCAAATTGCAACTATTATATTAACATGTACTACAAACACTCTACTTAAAAATTACTGTTTCAAGTCTAACGACCAATTGGGTAAAAAATCCAACAACAGGAAATTGAAAACACTCACTGGCAAATTTTTTAGGTAACAGGAATTCTCCAAGATAAATATAGGTAATTAGGTATAACAAACGGCATGTCTATCTAACTAAAATACATTTTCCCCAATTTTCTTTCGATCAATCTCATGATAAGTTTATGTTCTGCGGGCCCTGTATAAGTAGGTGTGAAGTTTACCTCTAATGAGATTGAATCACTACAATTTTTGCCAATATATTTATTTCGAATGGGTTGCTGTAGGTGGGTATTTTTGTTTTATTCTGGTTTTTGCTTTGAAACTTCGTTTTTCCATGATAAAATCGAATGGGATGCGAAGAAGGGCTCAGTTGACGGCTGGCATCCTCTTTCAACCGGAAGCCCTTAAAAAAAGCAAAATCGGCTCAATAATGATCTAAAACTAAAATCGAAATACGCGGTCGCCTTATAGCGCTATAAGCGCTTGTCGTTTCGAGCCGCTGGTTAGGCCTGACTAAGTGACGTCACCCACGGAGCATGCAGGCCTTGTTTTATCGGTGGTAACGATATTACACACCAAGGTGGGAAGTGATTCATTCCTGGCGTGAGATTAGTTAGTTAACCGAGACGCAAAGCGTCGTGGTTAGTTTTTTTATCGCTTGGAGCGCACGAAAGGGAATCCCTATAATGTTCAGAGAACATCGTGCGTTCTTAGGGAGGATAGGGATAGGAGGTGGGTATTGGAATTTTTTTTGAACTTCGAATCTTGTTGGGAATACTTCCTCAGGTAATGAATTCCAGAGCCTAGCCGTTCTATGGATGGAGGAGTTTTGATAAAGTGCTGTTCGATATCTTTCGAGGTTGACAACGAAAGGATGTGCTGCCTGGGCTTGTCTAGTTCGTCTGACTGGTATTGCTAGTGAAGGGATGATAGCACAGATTTCCGAAGAACATTTCCCGTGGAAGTATCGGTAGAAAAGTGAAAGTCAAAGAGTGAGTGAGTGTGGCGTCACCCACCAGGCGGATGGCTCTTCTCTGGATGGAATCTAAGACAATCAGCGTATGTTTTGGTGCTGAACCCCATATGTGGGAACAGTATTCTAGAAGAGGCCGTATCTATGCTTTGTAGATCATAAAAAGCTGTTGAGGTGTAAAGTAGCTTTTCGCACGAAACATGAATCCGAGTTTTTGTGAAGCAGCTTTTGCGATGGATCTGACATGATGAAAGAGTGTTGCTGATGGCGATACCGAGCATGGACATGGTAGGCTTGGTGGGGATGGTGGTGCCAGACATTACAATGTCGGGCATACTGAGTTCCGTCTTTCTAGAGAAAATACAGGCTTGAGTTTTGGTGGCGTTGAATTCAATTAGGTTGATGGTTCCCCAGGCTGTGATTTCAGCAAGGTCTTCATTGACAGCTATAATCTCGAAACAGGAATGAAACTTCCTACCGAGGTTTGTATACTATTTTGTTAACAACCATCATATTTAATAATAATAATAATGATAATAATAATGATTTAATTGATAAGTATAACAAGTACAAAAAAAAAAGAATATTCACAGAGATGTAATCGAGTCTGCAAAATGCACTTGTAACTATCAAAAGGCAGAATTCAAATTCTGAATACATCGTCAGAGACTTATATTCAGAGCTTACTCTTCCATTCAACCCTTTCGATCAAAATTAATAAATCTCTGTTACGTTCTGAACATATCTAAAATATTACATAATTGAGGGCGGGAACTGAGGGCGGGAAGTAGAGAGGGCGGAAAGTGGGGGCGGGAAGTAGAGGTGTGTAAAATGACACTTCCCAACCTTCAACGACGTAAGTAGAGACAACATCATATTCAGGCTGATTTCAAAATGAGTGCATATATTCAAGACATATATATGAGAGAGTCTAACAGAAATTACTAAAATATTTGATTTTTCCTAAGTCTTCACATTAACGAGAAATTTCATTTTGAAAATTGAACATAAAATGCTTCGAAATTCGAGTACGCCACTGGGAAGCAAGTGAAATCTGCGGAATCCTAGGGAATCCACAATTCGTCATTCAATAAAGTCAAAACAAGACAGTGATGCCAGATTGTTCCAGAGACGAATATCCTGATAAAAATTTGTAACAGAATGAACATGAATTGAAATAGGTTATGGAAACTAATAGAGGTGAATGTAATATGTACAGGAGCCTTATTTTTTAAAGTTTACTGAGAGAACTGTGGGGTGATTATCTCCATGGATCACGAGAGACGGAGAGAAACATGAGGGGAATGATAGAACGTCCCCCTTCCTTCAATTCGAAAATAAGGCCCCAGCGGGTAGATACAAAATTAGCAGACAATAAATAGGTACACAACATACACAAAGTTGAAAATCTACTCACCTAGTAGATTTTCTCATACCTGCTCGAACAGCAAAACTCCCGAGAGCTAACAAATACTAATATCGAGTCCATTCCATCCAATTATTTTATTTTTTATTTCACGTTTACAATTATTTTACAAACCAGCCCACACAAACAAAACTATTATCATATGATCTGTCAACATCATTTCTCAAAACATCAGTATCTGACTATCTGTGACCATAGATTTCCTCTTTGTTGTGACCTTTGACAGTACTAACTAGGATTGTTCGCGTTCTATTACTATTTCACGAAGATTGTTACGATATTACGATTTGTCATGAATCTATTACTATTTGCTATTAGCACCAAAATATGTTCCAATACTAAAAAATTTATTTCTGTGCTCAGCGGATAATTATGTTCCGTTCTATGTTCTATATTTATGTCAAAACTGTGATTAGTGCGATAGGGTTTGACAAGAATGACATTCCGAATGTCAAATGTCAGATTTTTCGAGTCTATTACCTTTTGATACAAATCTGATACCTTTTTCCAAGGAAATCTATTACGAAAAAATCAGACCCAGGAACAACACTGACTAGTAAATGTAAAGTTTTGTTTCTGACAATTTTTGCTTGGAAAATGACGATGCATTTCTCAAACATTGAGCTGGATGATATGGTTCTTATGTCGGGTCGTTATTGTGCGGGGCCCATGAGACTCCTCGAATGACACGAAATTGTAGCGATGCAAGGAGGTGGAAGGAAGGGTCTAAAGGATTTTTCAGTAAAAGAACTTCCAAGGGGAGGTGTTAAGATATACGCTTTTCTAGCTTATGTGTACAAATCTTGGGTGAGTCCATTTTAAAGTTTTTGTATTATCTTTCTGAAATTCAAGACCAGGGTTAACTTCTTCCCCATGTACATTTTCTCGATTATACATTTTATTTAATATCTCCTAATTGTCATGTAGAGTGGCAACGTCGCTTCGTTCATCACGGTCGACTGCGGATCGCAAACGATAGTCACAACTAGAAGTAGAAATCTGGGCGGAAAAAGGGTATTTTGCCCCAAATCTATTTTGATCCTAATAATATTTTTTATAGTGCTATTCGGTAGTATACCTCAAGCTTTCTTAGTGTTTAAAATATATGCACTTATTTTAAAATCAGCCTGTATATGGTTGTGAATAAAAGTATTTTAATTATCTAAGTTTGAATCCTGCCTTATTCTGTTTTATTTTAACTTCAGTAATGGTTATGCGTTAGTAACGAAGTGTGTATATACAAGTAGTTATTCAAGAAGTGTGTACTAGTAGTATTTTTTTTTCCTTTTTCTTCATCGCCATTACTTACGTCCGTGGGATACAAAAACAGTTCCACTATTGATTCACTACAAGAATGCTTGGCGTAGTTGTCGGTTCAACATGAGTTATACTTTTCTAACCTGATCAACTTTATCTAATCTTCCTCCTTACGAACCTCATGGAGTAGGTATCAACTGGTGGAATGTAAAATGTCAATCCTCCTTTGGGAACAACTCTTGTTCATTCTATAACCAATTGTGTATGTATTAATTGTATACTATGTAACTATATATTTGTGAACTATATATTATTTTTCTATAATGTAATACCAATGAATGAGTAGGAATGAACTGAATGAATAAACGTTTTATTATTATTATTATTTTTAGAACATCTCAAATCGATCGAAACGACATACGAATATGGAACTGGATGATAAATGACATAATCATGTGATGAAGTCGTTGAGTCAATATGGAGGAAATCTAATTTTCAATTTGAAGGCTTTTGACATTGTACAAAAAAAAAAGATTAAGGAATTGCCCCACCTCAGAAAGAGGCGCAACCTGCTCAAGATACTGGTTGTTGAATATGTGAACATGATAGAACATTACAATTTTCTTCTCGCACACGAAGCAATATTTCCTCAAGAGATATCTTCAGTTTTTCGCAAATATCTCAGAAACCTTCACATTAAGGCTTACTTTCCGGTTCGGTATCAATGAACCTAACTGATGTCATAGCCCACTTTGACATTTCATCTGTCTGAGGAAAAATATGAAGACAAATGTGGCAAAATACGACCGTACCTACGCCACTGGTCAAAAAAATTTAAAAAATGAAAACTCCAAGTAATCTCTCTGATTATTCTGTATTAGTTTTCCAAGATTGCATTTTTTTACAGGGGTTCAGAGGAAATCAATATAAACCTTGATTTTTTCGTACTTTTGACACCCTGCATCTCAATCAGGGTGTATTCCAGGACAGAACAACAACAACGACACATAGATCTAAATAAACACATGAACGACATCAACAACAACGTTGATCAACAATTTTCAGTTCAAAATGACGTTAGGAATCCGTATACGAAGTTTGTCGGTCTTATTCTGACTCACTCGTATAATATGCATGATGATTTATTAGGAGTAAATCAGATGTTAGGGCCCTTCTAGTATTGGTTGATGTCCAGGAAAATTGACAAAAATATCCAGAGGCGGTTTCAGACATTTAAACCTAAATTAGGTAAATAATAATATATTTTGAAATGAAAACGTAACAGATAAACAGAATGAAATCCGAATATTTCTCCTATTGATTCGATTGATATTAGAACCTATTAGCAAAGACTTGCGAAATAAAAACTTCATGGCAACTAATCAGTGAAGTTACAGATAGTAAAAAAATTAAGAATGATCAACCAACTTTCAAAAACTACGTTGAAGGCGCAAATTTGATGAACGATTTCTTCAATAAGAAAGCAACTGATCTCATTGCGGATAAACTACCAAACCAGAATGATTATCTATGTGATATACCTCAAAATAATAACTTCCTCACTTTTACACCAATCACTACACAACAATTGCAAGAAATAATGAATGGAATTGAGGGCAAAAAAAGCTCCGGATACGATGAAGTATCCACAGCTTTATTGAAAAAATGTTTTTCGTGTATTGCCGAACCCTTATCCCATATTATAAATACGTCACTTCAATCTGGTGTTTTCCCTGATAATCTGAAGTTTGCTAGAATTGTGCCCTGCTTGAAGAAAGGTGATGCCGAGTGCCTGGATAATTATGGGCCCATCAGCCTTCTCAGCTCCTTTTCAAAGCTATTTGAAATCGTTGTATCCAGACAAGTGGTACGCTTCTTCAAAAACCAAAACCTATTCAGTAATAGCCAACATGACTTTCTTGAGGGTAAAAGTAATGAAACAGCATTGTTTGAACTAACTAATAATATATACAATATAAAGTCAAGGGCATTTGACTGCATCGACTTTTCAATTCTCTTAATCAAATTAAAACATTATGGTATTCGAGAAATCGCTCTGAAGTGGTTCAAATCCTATATTGAAGGTAGAAAACATTCAGTGAAAATGAGAGATGAAAGAGGCAAGTACATGCAGTCAAGTGCTCTGAATGTGTCGCAGGGTAGTGTCCTAGGTCCACTGATATTCATTATCTTCTTGAATGATCTTCCATTACTTGCTGATCTTGCTGATCAAGATACGACGATAATCAACTATGCTAATGACAGCACGCTATTCCTCACCGCACCTATTTTCCCAACACTTATATCAAATGCAAATTCTTCAATGACAGCAACAGAAAACTGGTTCTCAAACTCTAGATTGGTGATGAACCCCGATAAAACCAATATAGTATTTTTCAAAGCAAATCAAATTTGGCCTTCACCGGATCACATGATTCTCAATGGACAGAAAATTATATCATCCAAATATATCAAATCTTTAGGGATTGTAGTAGATGAAACATTGAAGTATAATTACCATATGGATCATCTGTGCTCGAAGCTAAGTAAGAGCTGCTATGGCATCAGGGTATTAGCTAAGAATGCAAATTGCAATATAGTCAGAACATTCTACTATTCAAATTTTTATTCTTTAGCTCGCTATGGTATTATCCTTTGGGGAGGCTGTAGTGAAGTTGATAGAGTATTCAAAATCCAAAAAAGAGCAATTCGTATCATGAAACAGCTTGGATATTCAGAATCATGTAAGAGCCACTTCAAACAATTGGAATTTCTTACCATACCAGCACTCTATATATTTGAATGCATCAAGTTTGTCTTCCGTAACCAGCACTACTTTGCAGAATACAAAACACAGCACTTGCACAACACATAACAATTATAATGTGCCAGCCCATCGACTATCGTGTGTTGAAAGGGGTGCTTTATATTCCTGTATCAAATTCTACAATAGTCTACCTCCATCTCTGAACAAATCTCAGACTTTAAATCAGTGAAGAAACCACTTCTGAAATTACTCAATGATATTGAACCATATAGCATCGATGATTATTTGAATCGTCATACATCATAACACAAATATTGTTCATACATTATACCTATATATCTACTAATATCTTTGACTTGTTTTGTTTGACTGGCTTATACATTTTTTGTAATGTAGAAAGTGCAATAAGTTATTATTATTATTATTATTATTATAATAACCTGAATAGGGCAGTGTCTTTAGGAGGGGGAGGTTGGCCAGCCCCGTCGCCCCTCACTAACAACCTCTCCTGGTTATATCAGTTCATAGTGTTTTTCCAACAATTTGAAGTTTATTTCATCAATGTTCAAAATCGAATAGAAATTACAGAAACTTCTGCGTTTTTTATTTGATTGTATATAGGTACACTCTTATATCATAAGATATTGTCTATATAGTGAAGAATATAATTCAAATTGATTGAAATTATCAAAATAGTCCATGTTCCAGTTGTTCTCCTATTGATAAACCATTGATGAATCGAGTTTTCTCTGCTATTTTCAAACATGCATAACGTAGGGATGCATCTCTTGATTCGATGGATGACCCGAAATTATATATCACCTGAGAAAATAATAATGTATTAGTATCCTTAAATTTCGTGGAATATACAGAAAACTTCCACATTGAGTTGAACATTATCAAAAATTCAAAAAGATCCGTCAATAGGAATATACCTTTGCTGAACCTTCGCTTGATAGTATCTCTGACGAATACTAATCTAGCCCAATGAAGAATTGGAGAAGAAATTGAAATATTGCAAACAATTTTAATTCGACATACATGAAGGCCCAGTTTCTCAGTGTCTAATGCCAATCACAAATATTATTTGGCGGTCTCAATGAAGGACTACCACTGATGAAGGCCAGAAGCCCGAAACCGGTGTCAAGCACATTCCTGGATATAATCGGAAAACGATTGGAAAGAATCATTCGCATCAGTTTTCGTTTATTGGTATCGATGCATATTAGCCACAAAAGTAGTTGCTTTCTCCGTTATCTACTATTGTAGTGTATTTTTGAACATTTATGGATTTAATTTTGAGTTCTTGCTTCTCATCACCGAATACATACTATGTTTCATCACATTTTCAATCCTATAAAGAGCGTTGGGATATGCCTTGTCAAATCTTCCATGAAATGCCATTATTTGATAGCATTTGCAATCGCAAGCGAAAATAATGGAACCGCTCGCTTTGCTACTACAAAATACAGTCTTTGATGAAGCAGGACGTGCAAAAGTTGTTAGTTGTGTAGTGTTAGAATCTCCTATTCTTCTACCGGAGGAGTCAATGAAGAAATGTGGATTAAGATTGTCGTTCATGAATTGGTGCTCACTTCGTGTTACTGGCAGATTTTGGAAAATAATCGAATACTCTGGAGACTTCAAGTTGAATTCCAATTATACTTGACACTCTTCGTAACCACACGAGCAGTATATCCTTATTTCTTTTGAGTCTGATGGGAGTTTTATACTTCAGTCATTGAACGCTCAAAAAGGAGGTGTGGAGGATATGGAAGAGGATTTGTTTTCAGACTAGGAATCTGTTCAGAGTTAATAGAAAGTGCATGAAAATTGCATGCAGGGGCGACCTAGAAGCTCACTTTCCTCCTAATATAATTTCCCGGAAATGTAGGTGGTTCCATGGCTGTTGGCGAGCAGTTTATATCAGTGGAGATTAATCCTCTTGATTATGGTGTGTATTTTTGGTATATTTTCCGCTCTAACGAATTTCAGAAACCTAACTCAACAAGTACGAAAGATACAGGGATGCGTTCATTAGAAGTGAGACAAAGTATACAGGGTGTTACATAAGTATGTCGAAATATTCGAGTGATGTATATCTGAAGATGATCTGAAACAATTTCAAGATGAAAAGTTCGTATAAACTTGTGTCCGAAAATACTTCATTTCGAAGATACAGTGCGTTGAAATACAGAGAACAAATCATTTTTTCATGAACATTTCATAGATAAAAGTAGACGCTTCATCTTGATGCCCTTGTCGTATCGACCCATAATTCGACAATAATATAGAGGAATAACCTTATTCTGTTGTTTATATTTTTTTTGTTAAACTGAAAGTAATCCAACTAAAATATAAAATATACAGGGTGGATCAGTTTTTTGTAGCAGGACTTCAACAGCTCGAGGAATTCACAATTTCGAGATAGAATAATAAGGCTAATGTAGACATACGGGGTGGACCAATAGTGTGGCAAAGTGAGACAACGGCTTTGCTGTTTGGGATAGATGAACAAAAATTCTTGAGATGGCCTTGTCTCATGAGCAGTACATTTCTGAAACATTTTGGTACTATACATTCTTTCGCAGATGATACTGTTATCTTTTACTCTGCGAAAGATTGTTGTGAATCGAAAAACAAAGTATTCAATGGTTTCCCTATCATTGAGGAATGGTTTGATCAGAATTTATTAACAATTAATTTGAAAAAAAAACAAAATATATGACATTTACTTCTTATGGGAATTCTCAACCAAATTTAGGCACTATCTAGATAAATGGAGAAATTTAAATTCAGGGAGCTATGACTGTATCAAATACCTTGGTATAATAATGGACAATAATCTGAAATGAGATCATCATATTGATTATGTCTCTAAGAGAATAGGATACCTCATTCCTAAATTCAAACATTTGAAAAACTTATTGAATATTCGTAATAATCGTAATTTAGAAATGATATGCCTTAATTCCATCTCAATTCTATGGAATATTAGGATGGGGTGGAGTGAAGCAGGTATATTTGAGGAAATTGAAATTGCACAAAAATGGATTTTAAGAATTATTTATGGAAATGATTATTTGTTTTTAACTGAACTTTTATAAAAGGAATTTAAGAAAATGGATATAAATCAACTTTATATATCCAATTCACTGATTCATTTTTCCAAAAATAAAAAGGACATTTAGTTCAAAGAACATATCTAATGAGATAAGAAATAAAAATAACATAACATTGAAATATAAAACAAACAAGTCAATTGGACGTAGAAATTATAAATTTTTCATTCCTCATCTATATAATATATAAGATTCCAAATGATATCATAAAAACAAAATCACTACAATCCTATACGATAAAACTAAAAAACTGAATATTAGACTTTCCTAAAAATGATTTCATCTCTTTAATCAACATTCAATAATATAATTAGAAAAATCTGAATAATAATTGTGAATAAGTATTTATAAATATAAATAATTATGCAAATTGAATGAGATATGCTCAGTACAATATATATGAATGAATGCATGATGCCACATTTCTCAATGAGACAATTGTTCCCTTTTGATAATTCGATATTATTAAATATTTATTGACCTATGTACATTTGTTATTTTATCCTTTTTACAAGGTTCACTTCGTAAGGTTTGACCCAGTTTATTCAAAATACCTACCTGTATGTTCCAATGTATATTTAGTGAACGTTTTGAATAAATTCATATTATTGTTATTATTATTATACATGGTTACTCAAAAATGCGTGGCGAAGTGATACATCTTTGTCAGTTTCTTACGGTACCACAATTACATACATAGTGTCCAGTGACTGCAAGCACCACCCTTAATTGAATTCGGCTGGTGCAAATCGTCAGATTATGTCATTTCCGTGATCCATCAGTAATTGCTTTCAAAATAACCTTGTGGCTCTCCCATTTCCTTATGTCTCGCTCAAATCGTCAGATTATTGAAATCCACACTTTTCTGCATGTAATTAACGTACGTCCTAATCTGACGCGCTCGAATATTTCTGACGATCAATTTTTCTTATTAATCTCATCGCCTATCCTAAACTTCCGGTACCATTAAAAGGGCCCAGGTATGGTGGGAGTACTTCACAAGGTCCAAGGATACCCCCCTTATGTTAATCTGCCGCGCTCGAGTAAATCCCGAAATTCCCGCTTGGGCCTTCTTACTATTATCCATGAATTTTGTTTTTGTCAAGAGCTAGGTATGTAGACGAAATTTTGTATGTATTTCGAGCAGAGAGTGTTACTGGGGCTCTCCGAAGGGTTCAAGTTTCGTTTAACTGGAATCAGTTTTATGGAAAATTTGTTGCTATGGTGACCGTTGTCATGATTACGAGTAAACAGAAAACAAAATCCCGTGGTGAGGAAATGAGTGGTTGCCAAGTTGTATCGGGTTTAGTATATCTGAAATCAGTTGTGGAAAAAATAATGCCATAGCAACCGCATTGTCATGATAACAGGTAAACAAAAATTCAAATTCCATGGTGAGGAAATGCGTGGTTGCCAAGTTGTATCGTGTTCAGTTTAGCTGAAATCAGCTATGGAAAAACTGTTGGTATGGCAATGATCGTCATGCGTAACGAGTATACAAAAACCAGATACCTGTGGTGAGTAAATGCGTGGTTGCCAAGTGTTCTATTTTCCATTTCACCTCAAAAAAGAAAAACAGTTATGAATTTTCTTCTGAGTCAAGGTTTGGTGCTAGCAAGACCTCATTGCAAGGCCAAACCCAAGGAACACAAGAATCCGGTCAAGCCATTCTCCCATTATTATTTCGGAGAAACAGATCTGAAGATATACCATTGTCCTAAATCTTGGAAATGTAGACAAGATATTCCAGTGGTGAAAGGTACATGAATTGAAAATAGCAACTTGTCTCCTCAGAAAGAATCCAAGTTTATATTTTGTGTCCCAATACATATTTCTTATCAAGTAGTTGATATTCATGGGTTATTTCATTCTGCTAACTTGACCTAATCTGACCTAAAATCACCATTCTTTGAAACAAGACTATCTAACTCAGCCAAAACAAACTTTCCAATTCCCAAAATAATTTCGTAAAAACTTTTCTCAACAGTAAATGCTTCCTCTTTTCATGACGGAAGGAAAATATCCCTACTGCATCAACACTGCTTTTTTTGAACCATCTAACCTTACCCGACCTAAATGAACCATCTTTCTAAGAAGACAGTAGGTTTTTCTTCCAGGGAGGAAGGAAGATATCCCTCCTGCATAAACACTACTTTTTTTGAACCATCTAACCTTACTCGACCTAAATGAACCTTTTTCCTAAGTAGACAGTTGGTTCTTTTTACAGGAAGGAAGGAAAATATCCCTCCTGCATAAAAAGGGACACTACTTGTTTTAAACAATCTCACCTAACTCGGCTTAAATTAACCTTCTTCATAGAAGAAATATATTTTCCAACATCGATCAAATTTGGTAGCAAGGTATCGTTCGTGTGTGTTTGAAGACTGTGGCTGAATCAAAATATGCACGTGAAGAAAGGTATGGGTGAATCGAAATGAAGGCGAATGGAAATGTGGGTAGATCGAAATTTTGACCTCACGAGATGTTTCCATCTATATTAGACAACCAGTACCTGTGTCTCTTTTCCTAAATCCTGCGCGATACCACCTAATGAATATTTCAAAATGGATCTGTTTCTTTTTGATTTTGTCGAATAGCTTGGCACGCGAGGGATGGTTGCATTGAATAGTGTTTTTGAAATTGATAGATAAAGCAATATTTCTCAGATACAACTTGGCAACCACGCATTTCCTCACCACAGGAATCGAATTTTTTATTACTCGTTACCATGACGATCGATGCCATAGCAACAAATTTTCCATAACTGATTTTAGCTAAACGAAACTTGAGCCCTCCAAAGATTACCACTCTCCGCTACACAACGCTTTCGCTTTCTGAACACACAAACAACTATTGAACTGACCTGTAAATATTCTTTGTATTCTATGAAACCATCGTTATTCTGATCCGTCATCTTGAATCTATGTTTCCTCCTTTCTTCAGGACACTCGTTACCTAAGCATTCCAGAATACAAGAGCTGGAACATCGGAAATATCAAGCATATATCATATTACAACGAATTATGTAACTTTTCTCACAATGCCTCGAAGTCTATCATCATATTTTTATCGCTACAGAATGTCAAATACAAGCTGTGCAGGTAGGATATAGTCGATTCATTCCATTCTGGAAAATGAGCGATGATATTTCGTTCCTCCCAAGTTCGTCCATTGATTTTCTCGCGGTTTTCTGTTCGTTTCTCCAACAGTTTCTGATTGAATTCCTTTACTATTTTATCATAATTAGATTTCATTTGGTTTGCACCAGTATTTTCATCTGAAAAAGCGTTTCTCCATTTTTCAATTTTCACTGAGGATTTGAAAATTTACCATCTTGTGCTGGTTGATCGTTCTTGTAGGCACATTTGCGTTCATTCTTCAAAGGATAGTCGAATAATCTCTGTACTAAGTTAGATATGCAGTCTCCCATGATCTTTGACATCTGTGATAGATGTTATGCTGTCAAACACCAATGGGGTATTTACAACATAGGTATCAACTGGAGAACTCGTCAACATTTTATACAAGGTGTATCTAAATAACACACTGAGGAATTAGAGTGCTGAGATATTTCTTGCAACCATTACAAGAAATCATAATACCGTTATACATTTTCTAATAGAAGTAGCACCTTGAAATCCTATGATAGCAATAACAACTTTGCTGGAAGTGAATTTCCTGCCAAAGGAAGGCTTACTGCTGTCGCTATCAGGCAGTCACTCTGGGACAGCATGCATTATAATTGTCTAAATAGCTGAACGACAACTATGCTTGTGACTGCGAGGCTCATCGCATAGAACTGCACTCACTACCAATAATACAAGTGTCAGTCTACCACGAAAATAATATTTGATGGACCAACTTGGGAATATTTAGCGCCTACTTATCGTCATTCGATATTTTGCTGATTTGTCCCTCTCTATATGAGCATTTGTGAGACATCTTGCTTGATCATTCACAGTTGGGCCCTTGATGCAAACCCATGTACAGGACGACAATCTCGACGACACGACAGTTACGAGTACTTCCCCTCTTGAATTCAATTCATTATTCAAAATCTGAATCTGAATTCGAATATGAAATGGAAACATTTTCGAACAAATGAAAAAATCTTCTGTGTCCCTTTCAGTGCTTCCGTAGATCTGAGTGCTTCAGTTATTACCAGGATTGATGGAATGATAAAGGTGAGTTTTTTCGAAGTATTTCGACTGAAATTCAAATATTCCACATTCAAACATTTCCTTCTTTCTGATACCATAAAACTTTGGAGTTGTCAAATATGTTCCAGAGCTTCTCTATAGAATGTGGTCTATAAACTTTTTGTGAGCAAAAATGTTCAGGTGATGAAATTATTTGAATGATTTTACTGGTAACATTGTGTTTCCTTGTACGCCTGTAATAACTTGCCTAGTTTCCGAAATACAATAGTTTCAGAAAGTTTCAGAGAAATTATTTTTCTATTAATTACTCAAAAACCTTTTGTTTTTCTTGAGGATGCATGAATCAAATGATCTATTGAATTCCAAAGATCATTGGTCCGAAATTTTCTTGAGGAATCAATAAATTGCTATCCATACCAAACATCAGGGTGGAAATTATGGAAAGTGAGATCGGATATCAAACAAAATTTCACCTTTCTTGATGACAACAATCCTGGAAAATACCTGAATAACTACAGCAAGTAGGTCATGCAACTATCTATATGATCACCCATCAAGAATAGCAGAGTTCCCTACCTACCATTATAACATTGCCCTACTCCCATTATCAGATGAACTCACTAGCGGTAGCAAAGTCAGATACCTACCACAGAAACATCGTCTAATAGCAATATACAGATGCACTCACTAGTTGCAGCAAGGTTCTATATCTATTAGAGTTTCTTGCTGGGGTAATTCGATTTCTGACTATGGTTAATAGGAATTTTCCTCAGAGCACCGAAAAAAATCCTTTTGATATTCTAGCAAATTAAGTTCATATAGAGATGTGTTCTAACTTGCCCCGTTTTTGATACAGGATATTGAAGTTGGAAGTATCAATTGTTTTTATTCATAACCCTTCTGTATAAGCTCCCATGCATGATGCCATCAGAATTCAGTATATGGATGGAGACTGAGAAAGCCCCCAAATACCAAAATGATTCTGATCGGGGTCATTGAGTAATCTCAATGAAAGTCTTGAAAACACCTAGATTAAAATTTGGAGTCAAATAAAATTTTTATTGTTTCCTCAAAAATTAAGCTAGATGCAAAAATCGCACAAAAAATGAAAAAGGTGTCACGTTAATAGTTCATTCTAATGAAATTATGAAACTCAGAAAAACCAGTGGTCTACAATGACATTCACTATGAATATCGATAGATTCACCCACTGTGACGCCACTGGAAATATTATTTCGAATCTTATTGCTTTCAGAAAAAGCTCCATATTACTATCAACAAAACCACAACGTTTCATTGGAATTGATGACAAGACAATTGAGAAATGAATAGAAAAATGATTTTTCATGGAAATATTAATACCCTGTATCTCGAAAACGAAACAAGTAAGGACACATGTTTATAAGAACTTTATTTCCTGGAATAACACATGGAATCTCCCCGTAAATTTTCTCGGTGTTATTATAACGGTTTATCTGTAAGGCTACAAATTTGTAGTCATTAATTAAAGGGTATTGAGTGAGACAATCATGAGCTGGCGGCTTCACCCTTGCACATCAAAAACTCCAATAGTTTTTGAAGTGTGAAAATTATCAAATGAATTTCATTATGATGCTATTTGTGATAGAGTTGAATTGGGAAAAACATTCACAGGCAATTTTGGTGAGCAGAATTAGGTGCCAGGCGAGTCCAAAATTAGGGAAAATATAAAATGCTGACCAAAGTTATAGTTTGCTGAAATGCTGAACAGATATTTTGATTTATATTCGATAATGACATGCCATTATAGGTATCTCATTCTGGGTATAGGTCATCTTGACCAAGAAGTTATTCTTCCCACGGCGAAAATACTCGCTAATGACCTTTTCTCCTCTTGTTACTCCACATATTTGGAGTTCAATTTCTCATAAAATCATGTTACGCTATAAAATTGCGTTTCTCGAGTGATAGGGGAGATAATGGAGTGAATCGAAAAAAGTCATGCTGCAAAACGGTGTTGTTTCAATTCCAACTTGGTAGTGTAATTATTACACCCTTCGGGGTATTGAGAATTTCATGCAAAAAAAACACGCTGTATAATTGCTACGCCCAATATGTATGAAAAACAGACTTTTATGCGAATACACTTTGCACACCTATGTTCAGGGGAGATAACCTGTCATTCAAAACGAAAAACCTAAAAAAAAAACAGGTAGTTTCGACGAGAATGTTTCTCGAACTTTTGGCAGTTTTTGATGGTGCGTTAATCTCTTTGAGAAAAGTTTTTTTTCTGAATACAGTGCTGCATAACAAGATGATTCTCGTACAAATTTCAGGTTTCATTGTCAGAAATACTCGCGTTTTTACAACAACGGATACCCTGCTCCTTTTGTATTACTCCTATGTTCGATCTAAAACGGAGTGTGCTTCTGTTATATGGTGTCCATACCATAATGTACATATAGATAGCCTTGAACGAATCAATAGACGTTTCATGAAATCATTCAAGGAAGATGGTGTCTACCCTGCTGTTGGAATATCTAATAATGCTTTATCAGAGAGATATATAACATCAATTCTCTTCAGAATAGGAGGAATATATCTGCTCTGATATTTCTTTATAAGGTAGACCTATGTAAGATCCGAGGTCTGAGTAAGAACATCAACGATGTCCATCGACACCTTCAAATTGAAAAGCCAGACATATTGGCTCTTACTGAGACACAGGTCAATTCATCCACCAATACGACCTTTCTGCTCTGTCCTGGGTACGAACTCCACACACGTTTCCGATTCAAGGGAGGTCTCTGCCTCTACTCTAAAACGAATCTCTCATGTCAACGAGAAAAAACTTTGGAACCAAATAAGTTTGATGTCATGTGGTTCAAACTCGATAGCCAGAAACAGACCAAATACCTTTGTTGTCTCTACTTATCACCAAATGATCCATCCTATGAAGAGCTCTTCGAATTCTTGTCTCTGAAGCTTGACCAAATTCAACAGAACCATCCAGCAGCAGAAATCATCATCATGGGCGATTTCAATGTACACAACACTGCTTGGCTCGTACACTCTAACAAAACGGATGAAGCTGGGCGACAAGCCGAAGCTTTCGCCATCACTCACGGCTAAGAGCAGCTTATCAAAGAACCCACACGAATTCCCGATGCCAATAACCAAGCTAACATACTTGACATATTCCTCACTACTAATTCAGCACCCTACACCATAGATCTACGAGCTCCACTTGGCAATTCTGACCACACACTCATCCCCACAACCTGCCCATTTTTCATTCCATCAACTGCTCCGGCACCCTCACGTCTCATATGGCATTACAATTCAGGAGATTGGGACGGTCTCCGCATGTTTTTCTCCGAGTTTCCTTGGCATAGAGTATGCTTTGACTCTGAGGACCCTTCACAGTGTGCTGCGGAAATATCCGAGATCATCATGCTCGGAATGGACACATACATTCCTCATTTTTCGAAAAGATCATCACCTTCGAAACCCTGGTTCAACAATAACTGTTCTAAAACGGTTGCCTTGAAACAAACAGCCTACCATCGCTGGCGCAAAAACCCTAACCTCGCGACTAGAGCAGAATACGTTGATGCCAGGAATAACTGCAGCCAAACAATAGATGCTCCGAAAGAAACATACAATGCCAAGATAAGATCGAAACTCATAGATTGCCCCCATGGCTCCCGTTCGTCTTGGTCCCTTGCTAAAGCGGTCGGAAGAAATTTCAATAATAGTTCATTTTCACCACTGTCCAAATCCGACGGCACATTAGCAACAACATCGCAGGAGGAAGCAAATATTTTTTCAGAGATGTTCGCAGCAAACTCTACTTTAGATTCCCAAGGGAAATTGCCGCCAGACATTCCACCCGTTGAGAGTCGAATGCCCGAAATCGCCGTCAACGCACTATCAGACGAATTTAGCTTGGTCTCAAAACGGATAATGCTAACGGTCCTGATGGAATTCCACCCATTATCCTCAAAAAATGTGCACCAGAATTAACACCGATTATCTGCGAGTTGTTTTCCATCTCGTACAGGTCAGGTATTTTTCCATCATGCTGGAAGACAGCTAGAGTTCAACCAATCCCCAAAAAAGGGAACAAGAACCTGCTTAACAACTACAGACCCATTGCCCTGTTATCAGTAATCTCCAAAGTGATGGAGGAAGCCATCAATATTGAGCTTATCAAATATCTGGAGAGCTCAGGAATCATCAATGATAGACAATACGGCTTTCGCCACCGAAGATCTACTGGAGATCTACTTGCCTACGTCACCCATTTATAGCAATCTCTAGCTGTCGCGTTGGACATATCGAAAGCATTCGACCATGTTTGGCACGAAGGACTCCTCCACAAACTACCATCATACGGCTTACCACCTCAGCTATGCCATCTCTTATCGAGTTTTCTTTCAGGCAGATCGCTTCACGTGGTGATGAACGGTGTATCGTCTGATACCATTGGCATCAATTCCGGCGTTCCATAAGGATCAATTTTGGCACCAACATTATTCCTGCTTCATACCAATGATCTGTTGGGAGTAATAAATTGCCCCATCCACAGCATTGCAGATGATAGTACCCTCCAAACTGCGTTCTCTTCCAGAATTCCCATTTCTTCCCAGGAAACTAAGGACTCACGGCGCAGGCAGGTCAATGCTGTCAATGAAGATCTTGCTGAAATCACAGCCTGGGGAACAAACAACCTAGTTGAATTCAACGCCACCAAAACTCGAGCCTGCATTTTCTCTAGAAAGGCGGAACTCAGTATGCCCGATATTGTAATGTCTGGCTCCACCATCCCCATCAAGCCCACCATATCTATGCTCGGTATTCCCATCAGCAACACTCTTTCATGGGATAATCATGTCAGTTCCATTGCAAAAGCTGCTTCACAAAAACTCGGATTCTTGTTCCGTGCGAAAAGCTACTTTACACCTCAACAGTTTCTCATGATCTACAAAGCGCAGACACGGCCTGTTCTAGAATACTGTTCCCACATATGGGGTTCAGCACCAAAACATACGCTGATGCTCTTAGATTCCATCCAGATAAGAGCCATCCGCCTGGTGGGTGACGCCACACTCACTCACTCACTCTTTGACATCATTGGAACACCGTAGAAAGGTCGGCGACCTTTCACTTTTCTATCGATACTTCCACGGGAAATGTTCTTCGGAAATCTCTGCTATCATCCCTTCACCAGCAATATCAATTAGACGAACTAGACAAGCCCAGTCAGCACATCCTTTCGTTGTCAACCTCGAAAGATGTCGAACAGCACTTTATCAAGACTCCTTCATCCATAGAACGGCTAGGCTCTGGAATTCAATGCCTGTGGAAGTAGTTTCAACAACATATAATCTCCAAAAGTTCAAAGAAAATTCCAATACCTACCACCTGTCCCTATCCTCCTTAGGAACGCACGATGTTTTTTGAACATTATAGGGATTCTCTTTCGTGAGCGATAAAAAAAAATCCATGGCCAAATCAGCTGTAGAGCTCTGTTAAGCATGCTCAGTTTTCATGTTCCCAGAGTCAATTCTAGGCAAAACAATCTATTTTACCTCGAAGTACCTCGAACAAATGTACAAAAAAACTCACCTTCATACAGAATTTGCAGCAATTACAATAACATCAATGAGAGATGTGACATTTTCTCTTGCAGCATTGCTTCGTTGAAAAAAATCACTTTTCGAAATTATTTTTCACTGCTATCATGTTCCATTTCTTCTTACTTTATTTTTTATATTCACTCGCTTAGTCTATACCTACATTTTTTTGTACTTGAAATTCTCCCACCCTGCAAATGGATTTCTGTTGGGTGGTGTACAATAAAATAACAAAAAAAAGTTGGTCGGGATGAAAAATAACTGATCTGTTGACAAGAAATAGATATTTTCATTAAATTTCCATATGCATCATCATTGTCAGTGAATGTCATTGCAATGAATGTCAGTGTTTCAGATATTTCAGCATTGTATGTGAGTTTGATGAATGAAACACCATTTCATGATATCCAGTTTTACTAAATGATCATAAATCATACAATTATCGGGAAAATTTTACATTCGGATTACTACCAAAAATAAATCTGGTGATGTATAAGGAGGAATAATTTCACATATAAAATGTCTACTCCAAAAAAAATCAGGTAACAAAACGATCAAAGTGATCATACCCAGAGTAGGTGCATTATATTTAACCAAAATCAGAATACATATATCATGTGTTGAAGTACAGAGTGATACAATCAATTCAACATTTCAGAACATCCTCAAAATGGTTTTTCAATTCGATTACTTCTGTTTACTATTTTCCAAGTCAATAAAGAGAAAGAGAGTTCAAGAGAAGCAAAATGTTATACAAAAGGAAGTTATGTGATGAATATGTGGGACTTATATTTTTTGCACTTTCTGGATTGGAATGTGTTCTTCAAGATACTGAAGAATGAAAAATATTCGATCCCTGTGGGTTAAGAAGTGTACCATAGCTAACTCACCCTATAGTTCAAAGAAAAATGGCTGAAAATGATCGAATAGGGAAAATTCATCGTGTAGATGGTAATAGAAAAGAATACCTTACTCATTGAAAATAAACATCTTGAATATGTTCATTTCAATAATCCAGAGTTATCCATCAGCATCATGATGAACAACGTGGAAAAAGAACTTCATCCCCGCTGATCCCCTACGGGTCAGGACTCATAGCATGTTGTTTATATAATATTGTGGGCAATAAATTAATGAAATCTTCTTGAATAGAAACTTCATATTCTTTTAGTGGCCACGTTTATAGCGTATGGGTATTTGGTATGCTTACCAAGGCGATTTGACCAAATTCCGACCAAATGCCTTAGTTAACGCATATTTACAACATGTATCTTTAGTTGACTAACTTTACCAACTTTGTTCTGATTTGATTATATTTTTGAGGTTAGGTTGTCGAAATCCACTCAAATTCGTAAATTATGAATAATAACTTTCAGTAGGATCCGACATTAGCTGGAATTGAATGGAGAATTGTCATGAATTAAGACTCATGAAAGAACAGATACTTGCAACTCTAATCAAAGCTATAGAAAAGTAGACCAAAGTGTTTACACCGTTTTGGTCATCATACTATTTTAGTCTGCTACGCAAAGAGTTTCGGTACCAAACCAAACTGGAAACTTTCCAAGTCTACAGTTTATACCATACTCAAGAGTATTTAGTTAAAATAATATAGTCATTAGTCAGCTTACCAAGACACGGTATGAACGTGGCCATTATGTATATTGAGACTTTTTCTCTGCAGGTCGCAATTCTCGGATTATCCAAACACTCTCCTACCTCCGCTCATCATACGCGAGTCAGGACATTCATTATGTTGTCAATGATGACACTTCCCTCTACAACTCTACAAAAATTTGGACTACACGAAATATTTCCATTAATTTTTGTTCGTTTACTCAACTACTCACTTGTTACATTTTGAAAACAGCATTCCGAATATTTGTAGTCATTTTCCAGAAAGTACAAAAATGATTATGAAAAAACCATGGGATTGAATGAATTATACTAACTATTCTAATTTCGTGGTATACCGTGTTTTCACGTTTACTGCCTACATAGGACATAACTTGTGCGATATCGTCATTTGATGGAAGGAAAGCCCCGAGCACGATCGGATACTTTGCCTCCGTAGTGTTTCTAATGAAAGCACAGTATACCTACTGTATTGAAGTTACATTTCGTTATTGTGTCAACATACCAATACCGAGTGAAAAACTCAGAGATTTTTACGTTCTATTGAAATAAAATGGCTATACATAAGCTAATCAAACGATTTTCACATACCTATAGCAACTATTTTTGGTTCCAATATAACTATTATAAAAAATTACTATATTAAATCACTAGCTCATATTCAGTACGTCAATATGATGTTGCTCGTAATCATAATTTTCAACTATAATGTAAGTACACATATTTCCAAACGAATATGTTTTTACCACATGAAACATAATTATATATTATATAACTTTAAGACACAAATTCATATTTCTATTGAATATTAGATTTGCTCATAAATACAATAGACTTCTTCTGCCTGTCTAAAGTCCCCTGATGAAGTTGAATAATGTCCATTCGTATGCCGTTTTCAAACACTTTATGGTCACTTACACTAGAATGGGCATTGCTTGAATGCTCAAAGTTCTACATCAACATGATAATTATATCTCACAGGATTAGAAATCAGGACACAGACCAATATATTACATGTGCTATACTATTTAATATAAGTATAGCGTGTCTCCCTTTAAACAGCCCTTTCTATATTATTATCTCAGCTATAAGTTGTGTGGTTCCTACCAAATTTGTAGTGTAATAAATAACCATCAATATGACATGTTTTCTTGAGACAATGATTAAAATGGACAGTGCCGTGCGTTCTCATTGAAATAAAAAGGAAAAAAGAACCTATATGCAAAAATTCATCTCATTCAGAAATACCAGTACCGGCTTTATTTTTTTATTCATTGCCTCGGAAAAATTATTAATTCAAATCAATTGCAAATTTCAGAACGCTCTAGATAGCTCCGGAATCAGGTAAACAAAAAAAAAGGATTTGATTAAAAGGAAATTATATACTTATACTTTCAATTCTTGGAACTAACCGTTTACAAATTGATAATAACTTACCATCACGAAAATGCTGTTTAGATGTGCCTGTTTTCATGAAACAATCCATAAAGATTATAAAAAAATAAACAGATGGAAGTTTGAAACGATGGAGAAGAATATATCATGAGTGCAGTTTTTTTGTAAAAAATCCTATATAATTCCATGAAAACTTGACACCTTTCTATATCAATAAAAACTCACAGCACTATCCAAAATGATGTTTTTCGCTGAAACACAGTTCGAAATGATGGATATTCATATCAGTTCGAATTTGGCCAAGATCATACACACTCTAGCAAGACACCGTTATTATAAGAATGGGCAACCCTCAGTTGGGAAGTTACAGAGAAATCAGCACAGACAATTAGTCGCCGGTCTGTTACGTCCCATCAGAGCGTTGCCAATTTTTACAAAGGCGTTGTCTATCTAGAGTGTGTAATATCTTTGAATTTGGTGAGAATCACACGAATAATTGCTGAGATATATAGAAGGGGGGCGATCAAAGTGAGACAAGCTGTATGAATTCATTCTGTTCTTGAGACAATATATCATACTCAAAGTTTCATTTTCACATTGCAGGTCAAGATGAGTTGTATTTCTGAAGCAGATTGCGCTATTTATCTACACAACCCATTGCCTATTATGTCAGTTCTTGTTAATTAAATTTCGAAAATCAATATCAGTAAATATTTCAGGAAAGACATTTAGTATGTCGACATACACAGAATCGCACATAAAACAGCTATAGTGCTTCTGAATCATTTGGGATCGTTTCACTTGGGTTAATTTATTAACATTATGATGCAGACAACATTCAACAGTCATCATAATCACTCTATACAAGCTTGAAATCGAAAATATTTGGAGTCCTTTCATATACTATGATCGCATGTCTGGCAATGAGCCATAAAATACTCCATAAGATATCTCTGCTTTTGACTTTAGACATGTCAGATCGGTCAGCTATGATTATAGTACAAAGTGGAGTCATTTGAACCTGAATGTCTGCGAGATCTGCGACATAAAAGTATTGCAGAATAGCTCCAGAACTGCTACAACCCAGGTAACCAGATGACGAATTATCACGTCACTATGATCCCTAATTGGTGATTTCTCGTCAAAGACGTCACACACCAACTTATGACGTCACTATGACGTACTTTCTATGATGTGATAATCACGTCATCGTTTCGACGTCGAGTGAACGTCACTTAGATGGGTAAGGGAAGACGTCATGGATACTTGTATCTTATCATGTAAAACAAAAGTATAACTTATACAAGCGAATCAACATGCAAGTTTTATTAGAATTATTAATATAACCGAAAGAGTAGGAGGAAACTTTTTTCTAAAAAACTTTGACACACTGTATATCTCGGAAACCAACAAGCTATATATATACACAGATGGTTGAAAAGGTGAACCTATATTGATACCGTCACTCTTATGACGTTGCAGTGACGTATCTATGACGTCTAAAAATCACGTCGGTATGACGTACCAATTTGGTGAACTTCGTCATTCAGAAATTTCCTATTCAGATTTTTGTTGGGTGACAAAGAATGCATCAATAAACATTATTCAACAGAGGAGAGCCAAATTCGCCAACATCCTTTCCATTGTTGTCAAACAATTCTTTGTTTGCTTACATGTTGCCGACACAAACAACATAATTTTTGATACAAATACGAGTAACTAATTGCATTCTGATGGAGATGCGTACTGAAGGATAGCGCTGCTGAATAGGCGATTGAATGAACATGAAACAGGAGGGGCCCACCAAGCAGACTCAACAATGCATAATCAATATGGCATGTGTAGCTGAGGAACTAGCGCCTGTCCTTGTAACTCACATCAATAAATCATTCTGTGAAGGAATTTTTCCCAACAAGTTAAAGAAGGCCATGGTCTGTCCTATATACAAAAAAGGAAGTATCGAAAGTATTGACAGCTACAGGGGTATTTCTTCATTAAGTGGTTTCTCAAAATTATATGAAAAGGGCTACTATAGTCGCTTTATGAGTTTTATGACCTCTAACGATGTACTGCCCAATGTTCAGTATGGTTTTAGAGAGGGCCGTAATACCCAAGATGCCATAATCCCATTCCTCCTGAAAGCTGTTCAGAGTGTTGATGAAAAAAATTGCTCAGCAGGCCTATTCTTTGATTACAGTCGTGCATTTGACTTTGGTCGATCATAATAAATTGATTAACAAGCTGTATAACTATGGTTTCAGGGGAATACCTGGTTGTTGGCTCTCATCCTATTTGTTTGGACGATCGCAACAAGTTATACTCAAGTCTGGAGGTGCCAAGTATATTTCTGAATCCCAACAACATATAATCTCCAAAAATTCAAAAAAAATTCCAATACCTACCTCCTGTCCCTATCCTCCCTAGGAACGCACGATGTTCTTTGAACATTATAGGGATTCCCTTTCGTGCGCTCCAATCGATAAAAAAAAAAAAAAATGTGGCCAGGAATGTTCCTCAAGGGAGTGTGCTAGGTCCTTCTCTTTTTATCACCTTCATTGCTGATATTCTTATGAAGGTCAATATAGGGTCTTCTGTCCTATTTGCGGATGATATGTCCACCTTATTGATCTCTGACTGTATGACCAACCTTAGGTCCAGTGTGGGGGAATGTGGGGAAGCCTGTCTAGGCTTTTGCATACAACACTCAGAATAACCTAATTCTCAATTTGTCGAAAATAGTGATGATGGTTTTTAGTACTAGAGACAATGATCAGTCCCTCTATGTTCATGAAAATAAACATACAATCAAACAGCTATCAACTACCAAATTCCTTGGAATCAATATTGATGAGAAGTTGTCATGGTCTTCACATGTCGATTTTATTCTGAAGAAGCTTTGCTACCACAACTTTTTCATTTGGAAACTCAGAAGCTGTGTCGATAGACATATCCTAATATCTAACTATCATGTATATATTTATTCTCTTTCAAGTTACGCAGTTGTGGTGTGGGGTAACTGCAGTAGAGTTAAAGAAATTTTACTGGCACAAAAAAGAATTGTCAGAAGTATAGTTTAAACCCCCTCATCAGTCATGTCGGCCGTTGTTCCAGGAGCTACAACTGTTGACTATGACTTTAATTCATGTATTACAGTGTGCAGTTTATGTCAAAAAACATATTGTAAATTTTCAGATTGTTGGCGATATGCAAAAATACTCTTTGGGAGACTCCGACAAACTGGTTATTCCCCAGCATTGGTTAACCTTGACTAATAATAGCTGTTACATAATGCCACTAAGGATTTATAATTACTCACCCATGAATGTAAGACAAATTGACAGCATTTACAAATTCAAAAGAGAGCACAGGAGAATTCTTATGAAAAACATATTTTATGGGCTAGATGAATTCTTTAGTCACTCCTTCTAGGTATAATTTTTATACATTTTATCAATAATTTTATTCATATCTGTAGTTAGGATTAGGTACTATCATTATTAGTTGTAGTTGTGTGTTGTCTTGTGTCATGTATGTGTAATTTTAAGGATTTTTTATGACAAACCCAATGTCCTGTAAAGGTGACCAATATGGTGAATAAATGAATTGAATTGGATTGAATATTCTATAATGTCATCAGAGGCCAGTGGTGTTCATCACACCATGTTAGAAGAATATTTTCTACGTATGACGTCAATACAACGTGAGTTATATGAGGTCATTGGGTTGGGACTTATTCACGTCATCATCACGTCATGCAACGTCAACTACTGACGTCACCTTGGTCATTCAAGAGACGTAAAATAGACGTCACTGGAACGTTATCTGGTTGCCTGGGAAAATGTGAGGTCAGATTTTGAACAGAACTTGTATATCATTGTATGGCATCAGATGTTAGGCAGTTTGAACAGATGATTGAATAAACAGAGTGATTTTTTAACTTTGAGATTGAATATCGCGAGAACAAATGAACACAATTCAATGTTTCCTCTCGCTTGATATCCAGGAGATTAAAACCTTCCGAATGAGGTATCACTTGTCATATGTTGCCATTCAAAATTTCAGGGGTGGTGTCCCCCTGAAAAATGTAGTTAACGTGTACGACCGTTTTAATTATACTTTCTGTGAATCAGTGGCGCAGCCAGGATCACTGTCTAGAAGGGGGGCCCTAACGTTTCCAATACGAGCCTATATACCACCCATAAATAAGTGAAAATAAAGAATTAGTCATTTTTGTTTCAAATTGTTTACTTTTTCACGAAGAAAGCTGAAAACAATCACTTTACAAAATCGAGATAATAATAAGAACTGAATGAATATTTATTCTCATACTATAATATCACAATAAAATCAAGCATGCAGAAAATGTAACAATGCATTTCAAATCGATCATAAATTAATTATAAGAAAAATAATTGGTTTACTCTATGAACTTCACAGTACAAAATCTATTCATCGTGGTCCTATTTGTTCAAGAAGTTACATTCTTCAAGGTCAACATTGACTTCTCTGTAAATATTTGAATTGGCTAGCCTATTCAACCTTACTTCTTCAACCGAGATCCTCAGGAGGGGAGGGGGGGGGGTCTATACGTGTAGGGAGGTTGAACCAGATGGTTAGCCCCAGAATATCACTGCGTTTGAACATGTTCTTATCAGAGCGCCTAAAAGAAAAACTCATTCACTTGTCAGTGACACTTTGTTTCGAAAAAGGTTTGGAGAAGAGAAGGAGAAGATATATCGAAGAAATATAAAATTTTCACGAGGAGAGGAAATCAAAAAACAATCTGCAATAATGAATATACCACCTCCTCGATTAACCTACAGACATCATCCGAAGAATTTCTCAATTTGCTAAGTATCAATATCCTGTAATGACATATTGTTCAAAGATATTTTGGACCAATAAAACAGATAAATTATATATACGGAAATCACGAAACTACACAGTTAACAATGAATGGACGTTATATCTACTGAAGAGATACCTTTGCTCACATTGGAACGTCATAATAAGGTGGCTAAATCTTACTGCGACTAACCAGAGCAGAATTTACACTGGTTGAACTGGGTTGATCGAGAAAATAATCACGCAATCATTATAGTCTGGTTGAAATATTAAGCTGCCAATTGCGCCTTGATCGCAAGATCCATCTTGCAAGTAGCTTAGTTGTCAAAATATTCTTGCACTTATCTTATATTGTTCAACGCGAGGAATTTTCTTGACGTCATATCCATTCAGCACCTTCGTAAGTGAAATTTATTGGCGTGGACAGACTTTCCTAATTTGAGTTTTGTATGTTCACTCCTGATTCTGCATGTAGTATGCCTTGGAATTGGTGGCAATGTGGCATTTTCTGCTCTGAAGGTACAATTCATCGACTTCTCGAATGGGTCACATCAGCCAGAGAATTCTCAACATAACAATCTTGAAGTAATCAGATTATTGCAGGCTGAATTGCAAGGGATACTTCAGATATAGGCACTGTAGCTAGGTACTCATATCAATACATACATAGATACATACCTACTACAAATTTTGCCACGCAATCTAAATGAATATCTGTTGATTATATTATTTAAACAAACGAAATACTCACACACTAACATATTTTCGTAAACTTGTACTTACAAACCCACTCAAGATGAGTTTTTTGTCAATGAATCATTATTATATAATATATGAGAGGAGTTCAGATAATACATGATACGAAAGCTATGATGGTGATGCAAAATTTATCCCGCATTACAGGTGGGAGGATGGATATCCTTATATTCACCAAATTGATGGATAGGTCGTAAAGGACCAATAGAATGACCAGCACACTCGCCGGACGATTTTTATCGTTGGGGTCATTCGAAATCTGTTATTTATAAAAAGGAGCCGACTGATCTGGACATTTGGAAATTAGAGTAAGGATTAAATACTAGGAAATAACTAGAGGAACGTTTTTAAATGTGCAAGAAGATTTTGCGAATAGACTTTACCACTATCTGAGAGACAATGAAGGTCCTTCTCAACATTTAAGTAATCTATCCCGTTCATTCATTTACTCATTTGAACTCGAATATTATGTGACCGTCTTGTTAACATTCAAGAAACTTTGCACTACTAGTGTGGGGATTATAACCTTTTCAAATTAAAGAAGGGGTTGCTTTGGGGAGTAGAGGGTTAAAGTATGTATCATCTTCTTCGCCTCGAACGGTGTCCCCGTCCGAATAAAAATCAACGTGTTTCCTTGTTTTTTGAAAACATTTTTCTGAGAGTAAGCGTGGGTGGAAAGGCTTCAGTCAACCATCTTTTGGGTTTCTTAGATATAATTTTCGAGACTTTTTCAATTGTGCATTCGGAAACAAACACTTATCTCACTGCCGACACTCGCGAGAGTCAAATTGAAAATAAAAATCGACCAGTTCAGGAGATTGTTCAGAAATGAACAGTTTGTTCAAAACGAATTCATTCAGGATAGGTTCTTCACGAAAACACTGTATGTACGAGATTAATTCGCAGACATCGATCAAATTTGAAACTTCTCGAGCCGAGCAGGAACGAAATCCCTCAATTATTATAAGTTGAAACTCTTTGACGAACAGAATTTTCATGGATTATGGTTCAAATATAACAGATGATTGAAATGCTTGTACATGAAGTAATTATTTTGGTTTTTCATCGATGGAAACCATCTCGCTAGACTACACGATGAACAGTTTCTCAACGTCAAAATAATGCCATGTACCTTATGATTTCTTATGTGGCGTAGTACAAAGTCTTGAGAAAAAAATTGTGCTCTATACATGCATTAGTGTCGCGGACGTCATAACTGAAACGTAGACAACCCTGTATAATTGATTTTTCCTCATAAATGTGGAGATTCGAAAGTTTATTCATACAGTACTTTACGAAAGCACTGCATATCTTCTCCTTCTACTTATTAATGAATTCTGAGGATTGGTCTTATAGTCATGTGGCATTCTGTATATTATTCGTTCGCAAAAATCATGTCGAAGTCTTTTTCATAGAAGGTTCATCATTGGAACATACTTCACTTATCAAATATGAGAAATAACATATTTTTTGTGAGATATGCAAAGAATTGTCGATATGTCCAAATTTGGCCAAGATATTGTCCTGATATTTTATAAATTTCCATTGATATGTTAGATTATCTAAACAATTATACTCAACGTTGACCGGGATGATATGATTCAATTTCATTTGGGATATACAGGGTGTTTCATCAGAACAATGTACAAATAATACAGGAAGGTTCACGATAGAACGATTCAATTCACCCACCATGACGATGACACTTCATATCCGAATGAATGTGCATGGATCAAATCCCATACCATTTTAGTTTTCACACGGAGAGATGGTTTTCAATTCTGACTGAAATATAAATCAGTAAGTATTCGGGGTATCATCGATTTAGATCACAGCGACGGTTTTCAACATTAGGTATAACTGAAGATAATGTATTCTTCGCTAGAAACAGTGTGTTGAATGTGATGGTTCAACATTCGAACTTTTCTTGACTTCTCATTTCTGTATTGGGATCTGCAGAAGTAAAATAATTTTGCTGTGTTCGAAAGGTTCAAAGAGTCACTCCTCTCTCCACCAGCTCAGCTGTCACTTTGGAGTCTGAAAAAGAAGATGGGGATCGAGTGGTACCAAAACATACAGATTGATGTCATGGGCGGTGAATTGATACTTGAAGTGAGAGGTATTCGAGGGGGCAATTCTGCTTAACGACATCGTTAGCGTTATCGTTTGTAGACGACGTCGGCTGAGGTGTCTTTGGAGGCATTTTTTGTTGTTACGTGAAGGAAACATGGAAAATTTCATAGAAAGTGGCAAAGAGTGGTGAATGTGGAAAGATAATTTGATTGCTGATTATAGAAAAACGAATAACCGGACATTAGTAGAGCTAGTTCTCCAAGAGATAGCACTCAGATAATATAGACTCTTCATTGTTTCTAGTGATTGCAGTGGTACATTACTTTATATCATGTTAGATGATCAATAACATTTCAGACAACAACATATATACAACAGATATACAGGGTTTCTATAAATGATCGTAACATCGTAGTAGCCGTTGAAATATTTTCTCCATTTGCCGCCTTCCATTTATGGAGATTCACACATTCGAATTTGATTTCTGACATCAATCATTATACTCTGTCATAGCTGATGAACTCACAATTGTCAGTTTTTCGTTGAAATTTTCAAACGATTCTGTTTTCTACTTCGTGATTGTCGTGTTGAGAAGAAGGATGGCTTATTCCTCGGGGCAGAATACATTCATTGTGATGTCTTGTCGAAATGGCACATTCATCAGTGGTGGATGGAGTTACTCGGTAGTAGCCTGCAAGGATGATTACCTGGCGAAATATCCTAATGTTCAGATTCAAGAATCTTCTTTGGGAGCTAACATCAGAACAGTGATCAACAGATTCATCCAAACTGGAAACGTTAATAAAAATAAAACCAACAGGAAGACCCCAAATATCGGAAGAAGTTGTCGAAAATCTGAGGGCGCGTCGTGTTGAGCAAAATCCCCAAACGTCATTGAAGAAATTATCTCTACAATCTGGTGTGCCACTAAGTACATGCCATAAAGTGCTGAAGAAGAGATTGCATATGTACCCTTACAAGACCAGTGTACTACAGCAACTTCTTCCAATAGATATCCCACGTCGTCTGGAGTACTGCCAATGGTTCCAAAATAATCTCAACGATGACCAGCTATTGGACCTAAAATTTTTCAGCGATGAGGCTTGGTTTCATTTGTCGGGATACGTGAACTCACAAAATTTTAGGTTCTGGAGATCTGAGAATCCCCACAATTTCATTGAGTCTCCACTACATTCTCAAAAAATTGGGGTGTGGTTAGCAGTTTCTTGTAGGCAAATATATGGACCGATTTCCTTCGATGGCACTTTCAATGGTGAAAGGTACAGACAAGTGATGTTAGAACCATTCATCAATCAACTTGATGATGAAGAAATTCGAGTTGGCTATTTTCAGCAAGATATGGGGCCACTGCCCACACCACACGTGCAAAATTAGAATATTTACAAGAATTTTATGACAACCGTGTGATAGGTCGAGGAGTAGGAGTTAATCCTTCTTTTCCAACACTTTCTCCAGATTTGACGCCTTTGGATTTCTGCCTTTTTGGATATTTGAAAGACGAAGTATTCAAGAGAGACAATAATAAACTTGAAGAGATGCAAGCCTCCATATTACATTGCTGTCAAAATATTTGCCCGGAAATGATGAGGAATATTTTCTACAACAAACGGCGAAGAGTTTTGAAATGCTTGAAGAACAACGGAGAACATTTTGAACATTTGATGTAGGTTAATGAAATGAACCGTTATTTATTACTTCTTCAATAAATATTTTTGATTTGTTCCATTATTTTTCAAACTTCAATATTGGACTAGATACATTTCCATAGTGTATGCAAAACGATATAAAAAAAGATCCTGTATATGATCACTTCCTCTCTTTTTGATCGTTGAATGTTGTTAACAGCATCAGTAGAAAGCGGCAAATGGAAAGTAATGTCAACAGCCACTACGATGTTACGATCATTTATAGAGACCCTGTATGAGTAATCCATTTGCGTTACCAGATGTGCTAATTCGTCAGATGTACCTATAAGATTGAGCAGAAGATGCAGCACAAGATTTATGTGATGAAATATCAGAATTCATGTTGCCAGTTGAACCTTTCAGTTGGAACGCAACAGCGAATCGTGCGGAATCATTTCAGTCCGAGGCAACGAAAATTAGAATTTCTCTCGTTTTATAATACTTTTTTATGTAGATAACCCTGAATAGCCAGTAGCGTGCTTGAGAAAGTTCCATAAATTATTTCAAGACAGAATTTGAATGATTCATCAGTTTTCTGTATATCGACTAGAATAGTACCCTCCTACGACATGTGCTTTACTGCTTATCTCGATAGAAATATGTACGTTGATTCAACGTTCCAACGTTGTTTTTCCAACGTTATCAATTTTGTTATGACAATAACGTTATTGATTCGTTTCAATGATTATACTATTCTGATAATTCCTTCAAAATTACCAATCTTTGGTATGGATGTCATATATTCGTTATGTTATTAATGAGAGAGAAATTGTGGAGATTTCATTGAATTTATAGTGATGACATCATCTGAAATATGAGTAGACCAATGAATGCGCAACAAAAAAAAAAGAATCGACGTGTCTAAGCTTCTTCTTTTAATAGGCATATCAGGCTTTCAACGAATATTACTGGCTTACTGTATATTCTACTTGATTATTCGAAGATTCAATGATGAATTTGTTGAAATTCTGATATAGCATCTCGAATTAATAAACTTTGCCTGGTTATTCTTATTGATTTTCATCTGTTGTTCAAAAATAGTTATTCAACCAACTAGTGTAATAATGAGGGCGATTAATGATCGAGATATTTTAACGAGCGAAGCGAGCGCGTTAATGTTCGAGATCATTAATCGCCTTTTAATATACGAGTTGGTTACAAAATTTTTCCGTCGACTACATTTCTCATTTCTCCTGCAAAGAAGAAAACTTGGTTCATTCATCTGGAAACTACTAAGAATCAACCAGTTGCCTTGTTACTGAGATTAGTGACATTTGACATCTGTCGAAATGATCAACGTAGAATATAAATCCCTTGTGTAAGAAAACAGGGATTAAAATCGTTTCAGAAACTTGGAAAGGCTAACCCGTTAACGGAGAATCTTCGATGAAATCCATATATTCGATTTAAATGCAGATTCCGTGAGTTATAGCATAAACAACGAATGCACGCGGTGTATGTTTTGTTGTCTATAAAACAATCGTGCATTAATAGACAAATTGATCATTAATAGGGGTCATTATTGAACGATTCCATAGACATTAAACCCACTCGTTAATAGGAGGTCGACGGAAAACCAATTTTCAACGATTATTTCAACGTGTATCATTATTAGAGATGGTGAATATAGAGGAATAGCTGGAATTTTAGTCTGTTGTGGAGACGAACAATTTTGATATGTTTTGTTTCATTTATTTCTATAAGGATATGGATATGCATCCATTGGTATTGCTATTATAATGGCAGTTGCCTGGATTATTGGTTCCTATCACTTGATCTTAAGATGATATACAGACAGGGTGTTAAGGGAAATGTAGAAAATCTCTTGGATTCAGATAGTACCTGAAAAACTGAGATGACAAGTTTCTATAAACATCTGTTGTAAGACGCTTCGTTCGTTCGTTCGTTTTTGAGATAAAATCACAGCATCCGTCTCTCAATGTGATAAACTCACAATAACATATATAGGATTTCTTTAAACGATTGTAACATCGTAGTGGCCGTTGAAATATTATTCTGTTTTGCTGCCTTCATCATTTATGAGGAACTTAAAAACGTTTTCCACTCGTACCACAAGCTTGAGCTTCCGTACTGAATGTCTTTCCTCTTTACATGTGATCAATCAAGGGAAGATAAACACTGAATGCATATTTCAATATCAGTAGAAATCAGGATATCCGGCAAGTAGGAAAAAATTCGAAGGCTACTACGATAATGATTTATAGAAACTATGTACAACTGTTTCAGAGTGCAATAGCAAATTATGTTATTTTGAGAATAAGTGATACTCGATAATTTGATGAGAAATTATTTCCTGATGGATATTATGGATTATCCTGGGAAGGTGAAGGGTTTCCCAATGAGAACGGGCGATCTTTGGCGACAGCGAATTGCAATAAGGTCGAAAGTCACACACGCATTATTTTTGTCAGGGGTAGTATTCAGTTAGTCTTGTCATTTGATATGGAGCGGTATCACAGAACTCAAATACAGAGGAGAAGGAAACACTTGTGCTATATTTTTGTTCCAGCAAGAGGAACCAACATAGCGTCGTTTTGCCCTTGGCGAGTCTGTCATATGTCAGTTTGTGTGTTTAATTGTTGTTTATTCACAATTTTCCGTTGTTTTTTTACGTTTCCGATGAGTTTTCGTTATGCCTTCAATATGATTAATTGGATTCTTCAGCAAAAGTGGAATATTTCCAGATATTTACTATTTTCGGTAATGTCTTTTTTTATGTTAGTAAACAGACCAGGCTTGAAATTTTTTCGATCAAATAGAAACATGCTTGAATTTCTTCACGTTTTTAGTTTCCGTTTAAGGAGAACACTTGACTTGCATCGCTTGTGAAGCCTTAAGGATACCTGACACGTACATAATTCCTAGCAATGTTGTTTCCTCCAAGCATTTCGAGGCGGCCAAAGTGACAGAATGCTGGTCCCAAATATCCTTCAGGCAAAAGGAAATCAACCCGACTCGAAGATGAAAAGTTTACAGGTTTGTTATTGTAAAAGTTACACCAGTATCTATGAAATCTTCAGATTATTTGTTTTATAGAATGACAACAAGTTTTTGAAATAATGATAGGTACTTGGTACTTCTGTTCACTGAAGTACTATATATGAAAATAAAAACATACTAAATATCATTCTGCTGAAGTCTTTTTTAGGGGTCATATATCATATATTGGGATAGAAACAACCTGTCCAATTCACAAGTGAGAACCCTGGTAGTATAATCGTCCTCCAACAATGGAGAGTGGGTGTGTTTTCAAACAACCGACCGAATAATGAAGAAGTGGTTATTATAGTTCAGATAGTGCTGGATTGAAAACATACCCCTGAGAAAAATATGAAGCTGATTAGGAGAATTCACATATACAGGTTTCTTTATTACTTTTTGAATACATACTTGTTGTTGGATTTATGAACAAAATAATATAGAACGAAAGAAGATTCAATCAGGAAGAAGTTGAAAGAATTCAGTCATCAATGAAGTTTTTGATCTTTGGTAGAAGTCCATGGTTTCTAAAAGTGGAATAAAGTAGTAGTATTATTTAGTAGTTGAAGAAGCTTCTGTGTTGTTCATTGATGATTGATTGAAGACTAATGAATGAGTGGATATTTTCATGTGGATATTTTCCATAGTTAAGAGACCTATTAATTATATGTGATCACGATGGTTCGTGAAGTTTGTGTATTTGGGTCTGTACAACACAATCAGAACAATTTATTGTATGAACTGGTGTCAATGTTAATTATTCAAATTGAATCTATATCAAATTGATATTTGACTATTAGAGTTGGTACCTACTCTTTTTTAGATAAAAAAATCAGGGAAGTTGGAAACGAATGTAGGAATATTGTGTTGTGTTATAATTTTGATTTTATTTTCTCCATCCAGAAAAAACTGTGATTGTATTTTCATTCCGATAACTTGGGTTGAAGCAAATTCAGATTTTAACAACTGCTGTGAGGGAACAATTGAACTGACGCCGTCTCTGAGCACGAGTCAGTTCGCAGACATGTCAAGGGACTTTCTCCAATTCGTTATTTCTTTCTCCTCTGTGTTTTAGTTCTGTGAGCAGTATACAATAATTGAAAAACGTGTCGATATCCTCAAAATTCATGACCGAAATCAGTGTTCTGTTCGGCAAATATTCCGCGCACTTTGTCAAGTTTATGGTGTCCATGATCAACTGGCTGCTCAGATCTGTGGTTTCCTCAAATCTCGTGTCTTTGCCGATGAACTGCAGACTGTTGACGCCCTTAGAGCCAAAATCAGACGTGAAATTGCTACGATTGAACCACATTATGTAAAATGAGGTCATCAAACACTGGACTCGCAGAATTCGACTCACCAGGCATAGCCGCGGCGGACATTTAGGTGACATGATTTTTTGAACATAATGTCACCATATATGTATGGAAATAACTATTGAATCAGGTCCGTTTTATTTAAACTGTTCATTTTTTACACTAGAGAGGAAACCCTTCATTATCACGATATTCCGAATGTTCGAGATGATTCCGCCACCTTATCTATCATGAAATTGAATTGCCGAGTAGCACTACAAGTGCGCCAGAACGAATGGTATTGTTATACGGCAACATAATCAATTGAGTCACTAATGAGACATAGAATGATGAGACGATATTCATAACAGTGTGGTATTCTGCGTGATGTATTCTTGGAGCTACAACTATTTTTTGTCAAACTGTCAAACTCTGCTATGCCATCCATGGTTACTTCAATAAAAATACCAATGCTAATGGATTGAATTGATTATGTTTTCGCGATAATACAAGTTGCCTGTTGTATGTGATTCGTCAGATTATGTGAGAATTTTGAAATAAGAGAAATAATCACAAACATTTTACAAAGACTTCTCCATAAATATAAATACATGAATATCAGAGTGGTGGGTATACCTATTCGAGAAATGAGTTGTTGAACGTAATAGTGTGTCTTTTTATTATTTTCACTCATATATTCGAACATTCAACAGTATGTTGTTGAACTCGTTGAAATAATGAAAAAAAAAAATGATACGAAAATATTCTTTCCAACGTACCGTTTTCTAGTTTAAATGAAATTTCGGAGCGGATCAAGATGAATTGATTGCACTTTGCACACTACATGAAAGATTGAAGTTATCAGAAATAACTAGTCGACTGCAGAACCTGAGGGTATCGAAGGAATTAGTTTACTCCATTTTTTTAGGTATAGAGAATTGCTGGAATTGAAATCACACAGAGATCACACTGAGATCTCGTGAACCGTAAGAAATACCAGGGTCGGTTGAATTATGTCAAGGTTGCGCAATTTCAATGTCTCCTCTACAAAAATTTGATAGTTTTTGTGTTTTTTTTGTCAACGGTCAACTATGTGTATACGGAACAGGTCCGTATTAAAAAATTACAAGTTGATGATGGTTTCTGGAAGACATAACGTCGGATTTCAAATTCGAAACTTATGGAGAAAAAAGTAGATATGATAAAGTGTCATTCATTTCGATTAATATTTTCAAATAACTTCGTAGTTTTCTCCGAAAGAAGAGGTCTTCGCGTGAAAAAGCTCTCTTGTAATTTTTTAATGACTTACGATGTTCTTGATTTGAACGGTTCCATTATATAGGAATCTCCAAAGTTGAAACGGAATAATAACACTCTTCGATGAAAATCACCTAAAAATACCAGTTTGTTAATTCATTGTCGAAAATAACAGCACTTTTAAAACTCTTTATCTCGAAAACGACGCGTTCTAAATGAAAGTTTCTTTATATTTCGATGGATAGTAACAAACTCCCAAATTTTAATCATTAATAACTGCACCTCACTGTATATAATATGACTCAGATGGATCATGATGTGTTGGTACTCATGTGGCTAATGAGAGAAACATTTATGCAACATGTGCACCTCTCGTCTCGTAATTTCCACGAGTATTTATTATTTCTCAGATACGTGAATAGATATTATGTGAATCATTCATTGAAGTTAATCTGGAGGTTCACGCTAATGATGAATTTATATGTGCCGAAAAGAACGCCATCATGATAACCCCAGATCTTAATAATTTGTAATCTGTTATTTTGTAAGTATGAATAATATTAGAACATTTCAGGAACAGGTTGTCGAGGCCCAGGCATCCGGTAGTCATTTATTTCATCTCCCGCAGGCGAGCATTGATGTGGAGAACACGTGACTTTGGCACCCATTCCACAGATGCATTCCAAACAGTTGCCGGTGTCGTGGGGAAGTTTGTCTCCAATCTGGTATTGTCGACCTGAAATTTTGAAAATATCGATCAGTAGGAATACATATGAACCTATTCAATATTCAAAACTATCATGTCAAAGCACATATCATCCCAAGAAACTGTGTGAATTATTTTTGCACGGAACTCGTCAAAATAGTCCGATCTACCTTTGGAAAAATGTGGATGATATAAAAGCATTCCGGATAACAAGTGTTCAGAAGGTCCCTTCTCCTCATCTTGATCTTGCTGAATCCATCCGAAAATGATTGTTGCCAAAACGAATTCCGAACCGGAATTCGAAGTGGCGACCAAGATCGCGACAACATCCAGAAATCTATTTATATCTGCCGATCCCTTTGAACTAGGAACATGATTCTTATGTCTAGGTATACCTATGTTTTCGTGGAAGAGAATTTCAGTAGGAACCTCGAAATCTTCAACGGACGTAAAATTCCAAAGATGCCAGCCAATATGGTGGGTGAATCAGAAAAGCACGTTTATTTCCCGTCTCCTCAGTGCAAGAAAGGTGCTTCAAATTTCCAGATGTGGATTATTGAAAATGAAATGATTGGAATCCCAAACAGAAGTGACATTTTCAGAATGATGGCCAATGTAATGATCGAAAATTGCCTATTATGATAGAAACTTGGTTTGAACGTCCAGTCATAGGTTCGTCACTTGGGTTTCGATGATTCGATAATTTTTTCAAAAAAAGTGATTGTTCCTTTGGAAGATTGAAATATAGGCATTTTCAATTGATTAATATTCCCGAAGAGAGAGGAACTCAAAGTAATTACCACAAAAGTTCATGGAATGGACAGAAATGTTGGATTACGAGAGAAAAAAAAACTCTTTTGGCCATATGTCACGCAGAGATCACATCTTATAGTTCGTATAGACGAATTGAATCGCAAGTGTTTTCCTGAACGCCAAGCTGCGCCTAAGTGGTTCAGAAACGCGTTTCCACCTGCAGACCGGTTTCGAGCTGTTGACTCCCATCAGGGCAGGGCTCTCCCAGATAGCATTCTTGACCGCAATCTGGTGCGAACCTGACCCAACGTAAACGCATCTCAGCATTTATACCCCATGGGGCGTTCAACGTCCGCGAAATGAACGCGAACGCCACCTGACAAGGAAAGAGAAACTCAAGAACAAGATCACATTTCCGGTGGAATGGAAGTGACTGGTTGCCCGACAGGCGTATTTTCAATTAGGAAAATGCCGAATTCTCAAAGTGGAATGCAATGGTCACAAAGAGAGAGAAACTCAAAGTCATTACCACAATTGCTCATAAAATGAACGAAAATGTTATTGATAACGTGAGAAAAACAACAACTTTCCTGGCAATATGCCACACAGAATATTGAATTACATCCTCCTAAAATTATGCAATAATTGGTATAGACGAATAAAATCGCAAGTTTTTTTTTCCTAAACGCCAAGCTTCGCCTGAGTAGTTCAGGAACGTATGATTACCTGCAGACCGGTTTCGAGCTATTGGCTCTCATCAGTGCAGGGCTGTCCCAGATAGCATCCTTGACCGCTATTTGGTGCAAACCTGACCCAACGTGAACGCTTTTCAGCATTTATACCCCGCGAGGCGTTCAAAGTCCGCGAAATGGACGCGAACGTCGAACGCCACCTGGCTAGGAAAGAAACACTCCAAAACAAGATCACATTTCGAGTGAAATGGAAGTGGCTGGTTTCCCGACTGACGTATTTTTCCTTGCTCAATTGTTATTTGAGAACATTTTTCCAATAGTTTTACTGTTATGCGATAGATAGTGGGTTCGGGTCATGTTACCATGAACTTGATGTTTTGTAGTTCAACGCGAGAATACGCTGGATGCGTAAACTGTGCAGGCCGTTAAAGATTGACTTTTCGACGATGTTGGTTCAGAAGTAAGGATACATAGGTACGTTAGTCTTTCAACTTGATGTCATCTTGAATAATTCACTTCCATTTGAAATTTCCAGCAGTGTCAGAATAGGTGGGGAAGGCCATTTGCTCAATTGTCATCCGAAATGCTTCTAGCATCGTTAGAGGTTCGTGGACCTCAGTACTGATTCACACGTAACCATATGAAACCATTCTGACTCATACTAATCCATACTGAATTATAGTGAACCATACTGAACCATACTGAACCATACTGAATCATACTGAATCATACTGAATAATAATGAACCGAACTGAACAATACTGAACCATATGACTGAACAATGCTGAACAATCAATACTGAATCATATCGAACCATACTGAACTTATTGAAGCACACATTGGCTTATACACCGTGAAGACGAAAATAATACAAGTCAACCTGATCTCTTTGAAAGGGACATCCTCATTCTTCCAACTTCTTCAACGTAAAAAATTTACGACGAAGGAATAGCTTCCGCTTTGTTCAGACTCACTCACCCATTACTAAACAATACTTGGGCTCTATGTAAGTACTGATTTCTGGGCTTTCGCTGGACATATCTAGATCATTCCCTTCAGTCGAGCTGGCTGGTCCTGATTGATGTTCATCGTTTTCAGTCGTGTGGCTGGAAGACATTTCTTGAGATACTTGAGTCGTGCTCGAGAACCTCATGACGTTATGTTTTGTTATCGTTTCGGAAGAACTCGATACCGATGAGGATGAAGACACTGCATCTGAATGTGGATTTGCTGGTACGCTAACTGAAAAACAGTAGATGGGCAGAGTTGATGATATCTTATATCATATATCATGCAGGAGGGTGATCAGTTGATTGTTAATATTGGAAAAGAGTTTCGTAATCTAGCTGATATGAGAGCAGATCTGATGAACCAATATAATTAAGGTTTTCGGAATCCTGATTATACCTTTCGGCTTGTATTTAAATATTGTGAATTTTTCTCTCATGGATACTGAGAGGCATTCAGTTTCGTATTATACAGGGTTGATGGTAAGTCGATACATTCCTTTGAAGATGTGATAGGGAAGGTGATAAGGAGTGAATTCAACCCCAATATGCATCATGCAAAAGTAAATCGTTCCTGAGATATTCAAATTTTTCTGTTTTTTTTTCAGAAAGTAGACTTCAAGGGCTCAAAAGTTAGTTGCCCAAAATTCTGCTGTTTATTTTTTCAACCTTGCAACTATAATACACTATGGTCTTATGTTTTGGAATGAAAAAATCCAGAAATAATTCAGATCATAGATGAATTGCAAATTCGAAGTCGTATTTTTGTTCATGAATTGCAAATTTCAACATTTTTAAGCGGTTATTTCCAGAAAATTCTCTGAGCCACATGTGTCAAAGATTTGTTGAAACATCCTTGAGGCTATCTAACTGGGTACAAATGAAACTGAAAGTGCTCGAAATGGGTTTGTTATATTAAATGATTAGTGAAAATGTACTCGAAATTTTTTCATCAGTATTTACTTCTCACAAATCCTCTTCAAAGTGAGAGCCTCTATTACGAATACATGCAACGTCTTCCCATTTCCGTCTTTTTTATTCTAGATGTCGAATTATTTCGTATGTGCAGAGCAGTATCGGTTATCCTTTGTGTAAGCTTACTGGGGTTTCATGAACTAGCACTTCCATATCACTCCACACATAGAAATCAAAGGATTGGGGGTTAGGTCAGGGCTACGCATTGGCCAACCTATTAGATCTGACCTTCCAATTCAACGGTAAGGAAAACGTTCATCCAGGAACTGCCGAACGATCAGCCGCTATTGCGCTGTTCAACCGTCTTGTTGGAATATCAGTCGAGTTCTGTAGTAGATCATGCCGTAGACAATTTTCATACATCTATCCGTTTAAAATTTTCAAGACAAAGATGAGATCCTATTAAATAACGGTCAATGAGTCTCATCCACGCATTTACAGAAAACTTCTGTTGAAAACTAGTTGTTAAAGGGGGTTTTCTTCGTCCCAATAATGGAAGTTCTGAAAATTTGTTATGCCCTCGCGACTAAATTTTGATTCATCCTTCCATAAAATGTCGGATAAGAAACTTCCATTTTCTGCATCAGATCCCCTCCACCAGATCCCCTTCTTCTAATCCTTAGACAGGTGTGTGATGATGAGGATGGCTTGCAATTCGGTGTAACGTTGACCAAACTTTCCATTGTGATGCTCCTGTTTGCCTCGATACCTACTGTACTAGTGGAAGTGGTTGGGTCGTCTTCGAAATGTCTTAGTATTTCTTCATCATCATCCACCTGGTATTTTTTTTTGTTCTGGTTTCCACGAAAAGGGATATCCTGTAATGTTCAGAGAACATCGTGAGAACCAAGGGATATGAGGTAGGAATTGGTGTTCTCCTTATATTTCTGGAGGTTATATGCCTCGAGAAACACCTCCCTTGGCAATATGTTCCAGAGCCTCGCTGTTCGTTGAATGAATGAGTCTTTGGAAAGAGATGTTCTGCAGGTCTCCAAAGTGACCACGAAGGGGTGCGAAGCCTCAACTCGATAGGTAAATCTCGCAGGGACTGCCAAGGGAAGAACAATAATTGTTGATATTTCAGAAGAGCATCGTCCATGAAAATATCTATAAAATAGAGTCATATCGTCAACTCTTCTACGTTTTACGGATCCAGTTTTTGGTATGCGACGGGTTGGGAAGCCACTATGGTATTCGCGACGAGACTCTGCAGCATTGCCATAACAATATCAGTAGATGAACAAAATATCTACGTATTCTACGTTAGTTCAGGTGGGCATAGCCCATAAACTACGACAGCAACAACAAGAAACAATGAACTCAAATTTCAAAATTGACAACTTATGTCGTTGCCAAGCTGTCCACACAGCTCGATTTTTTAATACTCGTTCGAAATAAAAAAACCCATATCAAGCATTTTCAGTTGCATTCGTACCCAGTGAGATAGCTATCACCTCAAGGAACTCCTAAAATTTTTTTGACATATATGTGGCATGGAGATTTTTCAAAAAATAACCGCTAACAATGTTAAAATCCGCAATTCACAAACAGAAATAAGTACGACTTTGAATTCACAATTCATTAATGATCTAAATTATTTTTGGATTTCTTTCATTCCAAAACATAAGACCATAGTGCTGATGGTTTATTATAGTTGAAATGTTAACAAAATGTACATTTTGGATAAAATCAGAAAAATTTGAATATCTCAAATACTATCGACTTTTGCCTAATGCATATTAGGGTTGAATTCTCTCCTTAACACCGTCCCTATCACAAACCCAAAGGGATGTATCGAATAACCATCAGTAATCCTGTATAAACTCCTTGATATATTATTCATAGTTGCTTATTTTTTGTAACCTCGACCTGAATGATATTACCGAAGCGTTCAGTTGTTCTAATTGTCAGCAGACCAAAAGCGGTTGATGATGCCTGGTGAGCCGAAACATACTCGCTCTTGCAGACTATCAGAGCAACGGGGCAATTCTTTTCATCCTAGATTCCAAATCAAGCTCTTCGAAGCTTATATTGCTGGAGCTGAGTGCTTCAAGAGCATATAAATACACACATATTTCAATAGCAAACACTTCGCCTGGAAGATTGTTGCATACTTTTCGAGGTTGACTGCGTTAGTAATCGGTCTCTGAGAGTTCGAATGATCACTTTTCTCACTCGTATCTCTTCAGGAAGAAGACTTCGGAAGACCATGTATGAGCAGCCAAGTAACACGGTCAGTCGCTGCCTCCATGATTGGTGAGTGTGTATTCCAGGTATAAAATTTGATGAACAATCTACTTGTTCTATTTCACTGTTTCACCACTAATACCAAACCGATATTTTCAAACGCCAAACCATATGAAATAAGGTCTATTATCCTCATTCATCACTCTACTATTCTCAAATACCTCTGGGAACTTTAGGCTTCTATATGAAAATAATCTTCTAATATTATCAACTTGCTTAAATAGTTATTTGAGGTTCTTGATATGTTTTTGTTATAATTGTGACTAGACATGTGTGCGGCTACACACGATTTATCTAACCTACCTCTTGTGCTAAATGTTCTTTGATCCTTGTAACATATGTCTACACGTATACCCAGTATATAGGTACTATAGGTAGCAGACTAGAGTAGGATATTTAGTTTTAGTCTCCTCCTGAAGATAACATAGTAAGGGCAACACGTGTCGAGGCGTTCAAACAAATCAGTTAGGTTAGTGGTATAACAGTGTAGTGGATCATCTTTCTGTCAGGAAGTTATTGATGACACACACTCCTACGACCAGAAGGAGAATGATTCAAGTCTGTTCCATGAATTTGATATTTATTATTCACGACGCTCATTGGTGGAACTTTTCATTACTAAATAGAATTGAGATGGAGATATAGTTCTAGAGTCAGTTCGAAGATAGATCAATACTGACTTCAAAAGTGCATCAGAACTACTCTGAGACTGTTCAAGACTAAATGAATATTTATTCAGGATATCTCGAACAGAATTCATTAGATTTTTGTGTAGTTGATTTGATCTCAGATATCTATCAGAATCAATTAGAAAAACGGTATTACGATGTTTCCACAATTCAAATTCACCTGATGGAATTCTCGTACTGATCATCTTTCATTGATTAATGTTATTCGATCCTGGCAATCACTATAAATGATCAATCATCTCGTATTTTCCTGAGATTTGGTGATGGTCACTTTCACCATAACATTTAAGCATGGGTAGGTACCCAATTCATAAATTCCTTGTACATTCTTCTCAAACTTCTAATCTGTTCTCCAAATATCCAACCTTCTATGCATTTGCTGTGAACGAGTTCAGAACAATGTTTCTACCATGAGTTCATTCACGTAGAGTCACTAAAGGTAAGAGTTCGGACACAGCTGAACTTCTATCCTTTTCTATTCTCGATATAACGGTAGCTTGAGTGAATATAAGAATAGGACATATATTCCTAGTAGCGCCTGATTGTTAGATACTCTTTTAGAGGTTAGATATTCTGTCGAATCAATCATTGTCGTAGATGGATAAGAGAAATAGGGTATAAACACCCACTTCGATTTATGTAGCGATACACTTCTCGCAGGATAATAGTTATAAAAATGTGAAGAATTCATGTAACAACATTCCAATATAACAAAAAGGGGCACATATGGATATAAAACTTTCCCCGAGTGATAAAGTGAAGAACATGAAGATTGTGTTTTGATTTTAAACCTTTTGCTGCATTTCCTCCTTGCTGATAGATCTTGAATTTGGTCGGTATTGAAAACGCCATTCAATGTTTCGTTCACGAATTTTCAATTTCATCACGTAGTTTTGCAGTAAATTCATCTTTATCTATGATGATTTTGTTCTGCATTACGTCTAATGATGATATTGGATTTTCTTTCAATAGTCTTTTTTGTCTTTTTATCGATGGAACAACGGATCTTATGAATCTTCTGTTCGAAAATGGGCCTAAAATGAAGTTTCATTCCAATCTGCTATTATAAGTCAATTTTGATGGTATCCACTGCCCTCATAAATTTCGCTTGTCTTCAAATTAATTCTTATCTCAGGCCGTTTCATAAATTCCTACTATATGAAGGAATGGTTGATATTTCCTTTGGAGAAATCACCATTCCCTTCAGAATTCTTGCATTACTTCACGCAGCAGGAATTCTTCATTCATGCTTATTCCTCAATAGTTCATGAAATTATATTTCAATTCTGACGTTCATGAAATTTGTTGTCAAATTCAAAACAATTCTGAACGAAAAAGCGCGGAACGACTATGATGAAGCTTTTGTCACATTGCAAGTTGTGTAACTTAATAAATCTGAACATTCAAAAACTCTTTTTTAACTAATATCATCCAGTTATCTGATTAATACCTACCATTCAGTTATCTAACTAATAACATCCAGTGACTCTACAATCACGTAATTATGTTGCTCCATTATGAAAATATATTTTTGAATCATAAACATTCGATGTAGTAATATTCGAATATATATCCTATTTTTTTCTGTGACAGGAAAAAAGTTTGGCATTTCATCTCTGTTGGCAGGTTATAAAATGTCACTTTTCATAATTTTTTTCTCCGTGGAAAAAAAGTGAGTACTTTTTTCTAGGATATATATCACATATATGTATATACACTGTTGATGGCTTTTGTTGTGCTATAGTTCTGAAAAATGAGTCAATAATACCGTCTCCGAGAAAGAACTGCAAGTCCATTTATCTTCCATTCAACTTCGCGGTTACGTATATTACTAAACAACCACTGAATTCGCAATTTTTTTAAATAAAATCACAGAATTGAATTGACAGAAGTGACATCAGATATTTGATTACTTCAAAAGAATGATAAAGATGCCTAGGTACAACGCAAGGTGTCCCTACTGTTAAAAACTTAAAATTTCACGTCGATAATTTTCAGATTTCAAAATAATGTGATATCTTCACAATATTGATTCGTCCTTTCTTCTGTCATAGAAAAAAATAGTGTATTATACACGGGATAAATAACTATTGATTTGTTTTAACTAATCAGACGTCAATTTCCACCAAATCGAGAATATTTCATGATCATATTGGAATTGAAGCATATCTAGGAATGCGCTATATCACACATCAGTTGATTGGAAATCTACTTACTACAAGGTGAAAATGGTCCTCTATCCCTACAAGGCCCATCCATGGTTGGAGGACAATCTTGCCACCAACAGAACATTTCTCCATCCAAACATAGACAGAATTCACATTGGTCATGTCGATAAATCTGAAAAACAGTAAGTTCATTACCAATCACTGATATCATTAGTAAATCATTTATGAAAAATGTTATGAAGGAGATCTCGAATCATCACAACGAATTCACCATTTGAAATTATGTCACATTCATGACCGAGCCCATGACCAACTTTTCCTCGTTGACGAAAATATATCATTGAACATACCCATTACCCATCAACTTCGTTTCTTAGTGAATGATTCCTGATATTCACAACGTAGTTCAGCGTTAGGTAATTTTTGGGGGTTCAGAATTGTGCATTTTCATTTATGGTAGTAGGTGTAGAATTCTGTAACAATCCCAGGATACAATTTTCCCAGGAGTTATTCGTTGATTGACATACTTGCAGGTTGGTGTTCTGATTCCATATATTATGATATATGATAACATGGATCTGAGAACACCTGTTTCAGACTTATCCATGATCTTTTTCAATAAGTTATCTAACTTCTAAATCATCCGAAAACGTTGTGGATTCAGTTCTGTATGCGAGTAAATAATATCCAAGAATAGTTATAGAGATCCATAACGAAAAACGAGCTTGTAGAACTTTCCTTTCTGGGCTTTATCCAAGGAAGTAAAATGCATAGGCTCCCAATGCAAACTGAGAATTGATGATTGGTTCACTTTAGGTAAATTGAAAATGATATAGAAATTGGTGATTCATGACGAAAAACTGCGCATCAAAAACTATTTATTGAAGAATATCATGAAAAAGTCCGAAACAGGTGATCTCAGACCCATGTTATCATGCATCATTGAACTCGTCTTCTTGGGCTCTATCCAACGACGAAATGAAATTCAGGTTATTTTATAAGAAGATTATTTATATGTTTCGTATGTGATAGGCATATGGATCATCTTGTGTAGTTGATATTATATAATATAGAAAGTTCATATGGCTATTCGAGCCTCAATTGTTCCTGTATTTATTGTACTTTACCCGATAAGAAGGTGGTCATGTTATCTGGTATACCCCGTAAAAGTAATTGACTTTATCTTTTGATTCTCTCTTTCTCCTGCAAATTACAGAACCCTACCACGATAAATACGAATGATACGGAGATGCTGTTATAAAAAATAATGAACATGTATTTCTTAAGAATATCCAGGAGAAATATATACATAAAGTTAGTGAATCGATTTCGAATTAGTAGTGATTTTCAACCTACCTCCTAATATCATTTTCCGGAAATGTTAGTGGTGCATTGACTGTTGGCAAGCAGAGATATCACTGAGGATGACTACACTTGGTCATAGTATGTATCTTCAGTTAGTTGGATGTCTTGGATTTGATTCTGGAGATATTTTCAACCTATACCTTGCCTCCTATCATTTCCGGAATTGTGGGTAGTTTCATGGCAGTTTGGCGAGCAGTGTATATCACTGAAAATGTACTCACTTAGTTATAAAGTGAATTATTGGAACATATCTCTTTCCTGATATGTTCAGGATCCTAACTTATCAATTCCCTAGGATACAGAGGTGCTTCCTTCAAAAGGGAGGCACACTGTACAACACACAAATAAGAAGGATTTCTCCAATCAAACGAATCCATTTTCCTGAAATGGAATTGCTCCGAACAAGAATTTTTCATTATATAGAGCAATATACACTTGTCTCAAATCAATTGGCTTGCTTACTTCGTTTTCTGAAATTGCTTGATATACATTTTTTTTCAAGAAGACCTCGAGTACAGTGACATAAATTCCAATTTATATCGGTTCAAGAAACTCTCTGCATGTCTAAAATGCTTGCAGTGACGTATTTACAGAGGTGAAAACAACTGAACGCCTGCGCCCATTCGACTGGTCAGTCTTCATCCTCCATTTGCCATTGCCGCTGTTGTTTCTCATCTTCACAGCGAATAAGAGACATTCCACATTTGAGGAGAATGTAGGTATATGAATCAATTTCGAACAGAAACTCTGAACTTTGTTGATTATTGTAACATTGTTGCAATGAGGTGTTGCCTTCATTATTTTATCGGAAACTTGCTAACAACCTTTTGATGTCAATCATACCTTGAGCCATAGGTACACATCACTTTCAACGCCTATGGCATTTTTTTATGAACTGCACAACACATTCGTTTAGCATTGACGATTTGACCACTCGCTTGCGACTCTCATGAAGATATGGTGAGGCTTAACATTGGGTGATAAGGCTCAGCATCAGATAATGTAACGCCTCATTCATCAAAAACGCTTCTACTACAAATTGGACCCCCGTCAGGAACTGGCAGGAATGAACCCACGTAATTAGTTGTGCAGGAAACCATAGCAACACCAACACTCATGATACCAGAAAGGGGGGTTCATTCAAGTCAACCAGAACATATTTGAATCCTCAGCAGGGCCTCTTTCATGGATCCGTCAACAAGCCCACTCTATCGAGTGAAAATTTCATGAAAATTTGAATATTACAAGACATAAGAAAGACCCACCTGGAGGGAAAATATTGACAAGAAGGTGAGATCAACATATAATGATTATACAATTATATTCATATTTATCATATTATCATAATGATTCAATATCATATGTTCATTCAGAAGAATACGTAGCATTCCAACTTGTTTCGGGTAGTTGTCTGGACCAAGAAATATTGGTAAAAAGTCAGGAATAACAGAGGACGATGATACCATATGGCCTTATTTATCAATCATTCACTGGTGAAATCAACAGCTGGACTGTCTAGTCTATTTCCTTTCAACGAACATATATAGTGGATGGTAAATGTGTACTGTAAAAAGTTACTTGACTAATCATCCCAATTATACATCTCTAGATGTTGAACAATATACAGGGCAAGACAATGAACATGATAAAGTGAATAAGAACTAGTAGGTGTTGCAACAATTTCACGATATGAACTGTGTAGTGAATGTTAAATCAATTGGTGGAATCAAAATAATGTATCTGGATAAAAAATGGGTAACGTTTCAATGGAGCTCACACTATTAGGATATAAAAACTTTACACCCTCCTCCTTTACACCATTGCTCTACACGGCTTCTCTATAGGAAAATCATTCTTGCCAGACGTGTATAGAGCCTTCAAACAAAACTCCTGATTATTCATAAAACTTCCAAACGTATATGTCTCTGTAGGTAAACTAGGGTCATCAGTATGCATTTGAAGCATGTCATAACATTTTGGTAGACATGCAGGAAAGGTAATACTCATTTTGAATTGGTACTGTTGATAATAAAATTGATTGAATTTTTTCATTATGTCATTGACCAGATCCCATTCTCCCAATTATTCATGAAATTTCCAAACGTATATGTCTCTGTAGGTACACTAGGGTCATTTATGAAAGCTTGAAGATTTACAATCATCTACCAAATTTCCTAAAGAAGATGCAAAACAAAAAAAGATTTAGGAAGTCTGTTAAGAATTAAAAATTTGCTTCTTGATAAGGCATACTATAATTTAACTGAATTTTACTGTGATCAACTATGACATTTTCTCATCTGCACCTTTTGTGTTTTATATATTTTGTGTTTGTGTATATAAATATATGTTTTTTTTTTGTATATTTATTTCAATAATGACGTGTACCATGTACGATTCAACTTCAACTTTATTTATACATTTTTTGTTTTATTGATTCCGATTTTATAACTGTATTTTTCTCATGTGGCTTTGTCGATAAGATTTCTTTTTCTTGGACAATAAAGCATACTTTGATTTGATTTGATTTGATCACTTGATCAGTATGCATTTGAAGCATGTCATAACATTTTGATAGACATGCAGCATAGGTAATACTCATTCTGAGTTGGTACTGTTGATAATGAAATTGATAAAAAATTTTTATTATGTCATTGACAAGATTTCATTACATTTCTAAACTCTATCATGTAATACCTGGAGTTTGTCTCTCTTGATTTATTCCGATGATTCGTGTGGCTTGCAAGATATTGAATGTAATTTGATTTGATCAAAATCTGATTGATCAATTTATGCCAGCTTGGAATACTGAATTCTCGCAAGTTTTTTTTTGGTCTTCTAGGAAATAGAAACCGCCAAGAATAATTTCGTAAACAACACCACCCTGAATCACAGAATATAAGGATAAATTCATGCCAAATAGTGAACATTATATTGAAATGATCAATTATTCAATAATTCACTAATTCAAACGGCAACAATGAGCACTTCATTTCATCAAATATTTTGATTAGGTTTTGAATGGTAAAATTGATGAATGTATTGGAAACCAGTATAATAGTACTACATATAATATGTCGATTGAAATGGGATGTCACCCTTTCAATGGATATGAATCACCTTAGTGTACCCAAAATATCTCAGAGTTAAATGTGAACAACATTGAATTGATCGACATGTTCCTCAACGCCTTATCAATAGCGAACAATCTCAGAACATATATTTTTCTACCCGTATAATATCGATACGCGAATTGAATATCTGCTACCGATCTATTGATGATGTTCATTGCAACACAGATCTCCGTTCTGAAACCAATTTTGGCCGATGAAAATTTTATATTGTTATTTTCACAAATAAGGGAACAAGATACCAAAGAATCTGAGGAAATAATTAATCAATAATGTGTTATCAGTAGATCTTGTAGATATATCGAAACGGCAATAGAAATACAAGTGTGTATATGATCGAGCGTTGAAATGGTGAGTAGCACCTTATAGGCCACGTTCATACCGTGTAGATATTTGGTATGCTCGCATTCTCTATGTGATGCGAATTCTTGATGTATTGCTTCATATAAATATATATCCATTTTTGTAAGTCCATAATTTATCTGAGAATATTCCTTTTTAATACTTTCATACCCAATCAGGGGGTTCAAACTTGAACGATGGAAACTTGTGATTTTTATAGACCTCTAATCGCAGATTCGTGATAGAGTCTCAATTCAGAATTTCTTCTGTATGATGAATGTCAATTTTTCATACACCCAAAAGCAGAAACGTCCAAATGACAGAAATAGAATGTCAACAAATTTTCTCAGATGTCATTTTGTTATAGTTTTACTCGGTTTTAGTTGTATTATAGAGAGATGAAAATTGTGTATGTCATGAAGAATGGCTGTAAGAATAAGTGGACATCATGGTTACTGATGAGGATTCAGAAATACGAAATGGTTTCATTGCAATAAAGTCATATAACCTGTGTGTGAGAGATAATATTTCCCATATCACTGACATGAATGATTATTTTTGGAAGTTTTCAAGCTCATCAAGATCAGAGTTTATGCCAGTATACTTCTCCTATACATTCCAATTTCCATTTCAATGTTGAATATATTGGTAAGTTATATTTCTACATAAATATACATCATATTATTTATCCGATTTGAAGAAGAATCTCAATTCTCAATTTTGGAGGATTTTATTTTTTATTTTTCATGTTCTCCTTTTGAATGTTCATCAGATATAATTCAATGTTCGACGTGGAAAATAGCCAGGAAAGTAGTTGTTTTCTGTTGAATATTCAGAATGATGTGTGCATATACATATTGTTACGATTTTACTCTGGGTCCGTAATAACTTAACACAAGGTATAACACTTAAAATTATTTATTCTGAACACTACTATACAATAATTACAATACTCGTACTAAACACTTCCGATTCACAACACTTCTTCGATCGTTATTATAACGCTTCCAAATAAAGACTTCCCTTCCTGTCCCTAACAACAACTATTCATACTACATAATAAAACGTCTAGATTCCACTCGAAATATCGTGAACAGGTCGATAATCTTCTCGAGTCATCTCAATAGCCGTCGAATCACCTAATTACTATTCCAAGAAATATGGCTTGTTTACTTCCCGCCGCAGGTAGCTGGGATCGATTGCCAGGGTCGTAACATTTACCCCCTTCTTCAAATTTGATCGTCCCGATCAAAAACAGAACTTTCCTCACCATGATAAGGCTTCAGTCTTTCAAGATGAACGACTTTCATCTTTGTCCTAGGGCTGCGTTGGATTCTATAGACCACATCATTGATCCTTTTCAACACCTTATACGGTCCTTCCCAAGATGGTGTTAATTTGGGTGATACGCCTTTCTTCCGTCGAGGATTATACAGCCAAACTCGATCTCCTTCAAAGAATCCCTCTGAATTGGCTTTGAGATCGTACCGTGCCTTCATTTTGTCACTTGCTAATTTCAATCTCTTCCGAGCAGTCTCATGAATTTTCATCAAGCCATTCCGGAGCTCATCTGCGTAGTCTTGTACTTTCTTTTCTTCAACACTTGGTGAACCGAACACCAAGTCACAAGGTAAGCGGAGTTCTCTTCCAAAGACTATACTAGCTGGAGTTAGCTTCGTTGAATCATGGACAGCTGCTCTATACGCCATCAGGAATAATGGAAGATGCCTGTCCCAGTCCCTCTGATGCTCTTCGACTACTTTGGAAAGATGTTCTTCCATAGTTCGGTTGAATCTTTCGACCATGCCATCGGATTGTGGATGTAGTGGAGTTGTTCTGGTCTTACTGATTCCCATTAGATCACAGACCTTTTTGAATAAGTTCGACTCGAAATTTCTCCCTTGATCAGAATGTAACTCCATTGGTACCCCGAACCGTGAAAACATGTTGTCTACCAATATCCTGGCAACTGTGGAGGCTTCTTGGTTTGGCATGCCGTATGCTTCTACCCACTTACTGAAGTAGTCCATAGCAACCAAGATGTATTTATTTCCATCATCAGTCAAAGGGAATGGTCCGGCTACATCGATGGCGATCCTTTCAAACGGTGCACCCACATTGTATTGCTTCATTCCAGCTCTTGATCTCGTTCTGGGACCTTTACTGGCTTCGCATACAGGACATCTTCTACACCAACTTTCCACGTCGTCACGACATTGAACCCAGTAAAATCTTCCTCGAATTTTACTCAGTGTCTTGTTAACTCCAAAATGTCCACCAGATTTTCCGACATGGACTCCTTCCAGAACTTCATTAACTCTGATGTGGGGCACAACCAGCTGAGAAATTGTTGATCTACCATCAGCTGATTCCCAAACTCGCTTCAATAATCCATTCTCCACAACTAGTGAGTCCCATTGTGCCCACATCACCTTGAAAGCAGGCCCTCTATCCGAGATATCCTTCCATGTCGGTCTTTCTGATCCTCTTTCTTTCCAACGTAGAAAATCGGCGATATTCGGATCGTTCTCCTGATCTCGTCTCATGTGTGCTGCTGTCCACTTATCATCGGTCACAAGTCTGGTTTTTCTAACATCAGCGGTTCCTTCTCGATGTTCAATGCGCAGACAATGCTTACAGGTTTGCGAACAAGGTCTTCTGGACATGGCATCTGCATTCTGGTGTAGTTTTCCTGGGCGATGCTTAATCTTGAAGTGATACTGGTTCAGCTTTTCCAGCCATCTTGCTATTTGACCTTCAGGATTCTTCATCTCCATCAGCCACCTCAAAGCTGCATGATCCGTCCTAATGAGAAATTCTCTCCCGTATAAGTATTTGTGGAAATGGTCAACAGCCTTAACAATTGCCAGCAGTTCTTTCCTGGTGACACAATAATTCCTTTCTGGTTTGGCCATCACTTTGCTGTAGTATTCTATAACCTTTTCTTGACCATCCTGTACTTGTGATAGCACGGCTCCAATTCCGATGTTACTCGCGTCTGTGTCCAAAATAAACAAGCCTCTCTCTTGTGGGAACCCCAAAATAGGACTCGAACAGAGGCCAGCCTTCATGTTTGTCCTTCGGTGTTGGTCAGTCTCGAATGGCTTGAATCTTTGTCCCGTCAGTTTGTATTCCTTCTGACGTTACCGTGTGGCCCAAGAAATCTACTCGTTTCTGGAATATTGAACATTTCTTCAGGTTCAGTTTGAGGTTGGCATTCCTGAATCGCTGGAACACTTTCCGTAAGTTCTTCAGGTGTTCCTCGAAATTCTTTCCCATGACCAAAACATCGTCCAGATATACCAGGCAAGTTTTCCAAGTGAGCCCACGCAGTACCAATTCCATCAGCCTTTCGAAGGTTGCTGGGGCATTACATAGTCCAAAAGGCATCACAGTAAACTGGTACAGTCCATTACCAGTCGTAAAAACAGTCTTCTCCTTATCTTCTTCGTGAAGGCCCACTTGCCAGTATCCGCTCTTCAAGTCCAGTGTCGAAAACCATCGGGAGCCAGCCAATGTAGTCAAAGTGTCATCAATCCTTGGTAACTGGTAGCTATCCTTCTTGGTGACGTCATTGAGCTTCCTATAATCCACACAGAATCTTGTGGATCCATCCTTCTTGGACACTAATACAACCGGTGCAGACCAAGGGCTGGATGATTCTTCAATTACCCCATCCTTCATCATTTTGTCAACCAGCTGTTCCACCTCCTGCTGCTTAGCAAATGGCATTCTTCTTGGTGGTTGCCGAATTGGGTGAGCTTTACCAGTATCTATTCTGTGCTTGACCAAGTTCGTCCGCCCTGTTGATGTTGATTCAAAGATATCACTTTCGTCTGCTATGAATTTCTTGGCAGCTTTATATTCTGTTGGTGATAAGTGGTCCAAGAAGGTTTCCAGAACTTTCAATGCACTGTCATCTCGTTCCCTCCATCTCTGCTCGTTAGTCATATCACATTTTGCTACCCAACTGATTGGTTCACAAGCTCCGATAATATCTCCTTCCCTTACTGTTATGGTGGTAGGTGAAACTTTTGCTACCCTCACAGGAATGTCTCGTTCGGTGGTCACTAAAGCTCGGGCAAGTAACAGCTTGCTGGGGGATTCCTCACATGACTGTACTAATCCAACGCAGCACCCAGGGTCCTCTTCTAATCGCGCATGGATGATCTTCTCAGTGAATCCAGGAATTCTCACAGTCTTCGCTGGTCGTAGCCTCACAGACGTCTCCCTCTCGGCTGGTGTCGTTAGTACAAACTCTTCTCCTCCAAATTTCATGGTCTTCTGATCACTGTCGAATGAAAACCCGTAGTCACTTATCCGATCCATGCCGAGGATAAACTCATCTTCGATATCTGCGACGTACACCATGTTCATTATATGGAGTCTTCCAAGCGTCAACTCAATATCAGCCATCCCTCGTATTGGTGCATTTTCTCCAGTGACCGTACGAAGAACAAAGTTGGAAGTGGTTGGTTTTATACTTCCAGGCCGGAGAATGTCACTGCGTACCAGAGAAACTGATGCACCGGTATCTATGGTGCAGGTTACATCCATTTGGTTGATTTTTCCTTTGATGGTCAGGCTATCAGTTGTTCTTCTTATCCTTTTGATGTTAATGACCCTGGGGGCTTCGCTATTACTAGCCAGCATGCGCCTCGATACGCTGGCTAGTTCTAGTTTTCCTGGTATCTATCTGAGGACTCACTAGATGACCTAGTCCTCGCAGGTGAGTACGACCGTGATGGCGTCCTTGCAAGTGAAGAAGATCGTGGTGGTACTCTCATCTTACAGTCCCTTATCAGGTGTCCAGTTCTGCCACAGCGATAGCAGGATCTATATCGCTGGTTACTAGACCCACTCTCAATTTCTTTGAGTTCCTCAAGCACTTTTCTCAACATTTTCGCCACTGGGTCCACATCTTCGGAAGACTCCTCGATGGACACAGCTCTCACTTTTGGCCTAGAGGTGTTGAAGGCCGCTTCTACCTCCAGAGATCTTACTAGGGCTTCACCACTCCTCTTAAAGTGTGTAAGCCTCAGAGTCTTCTGTATTTCTGAGTCTCTCAGCCCGTCGATGAATACCTGCACCGCCAGTTGTTCTTTGAAGTCCTCTGGTGCCTCTGGGTAGGCTAATTGAGTCAGTCTTCTCACATCTGCTTCGAACTCCTGTAGGCTCTCTCCAGACTGCTGCACACGATTTTTCATCTGAGCTGTTCTCGATGTTGGTCACCATACCTGAGTTCTAGCGCAGCCACCAAATCTCCGAAGTGGTTTTGTTGTTCAACTGGGATCGACTGTAACATCCCCAAAGCTGGTCCTCTTAGAGCTACTATGAGTGCAGTAGCTTTTTCCTCGTCACTCCACCCATTTGCACTTGCTGCAGCCTCAAATTGTCGGCGATACATAGACCAAGGCGACTGTCCATCAAAAGTTGGTGGTTTCACGGAAGAACCCGATGTGGCAACTCTGTCACGGTGATCTTGACTTCGTAGCGAGGTGATCTGATTCGCTACATTTCTTTCGATTGCATCGAGCATGGAATCTATTCTTGAAACTTCCTGGTTAAGCTTGTCATCAATTCTGGTGACATCTGTCTTTAACTCATCCATTTGCTTATCAGTTTTATGCAGAATTTGTTCGAAGAAGATTTTCTGATGTTCACGTTCTTTTTCTTGATGTTCTCGTTCTCTTTCTTGATGTTCTAGAATTTTCTGTAACTCTTCTTGACGACGTTTCTCATCTTCCTGTCGTCGTGTCTCTAGTTCTGCGAACTGATTTTTCATGAATTTTATAATGTCTTCCATCGTGTCGTATGACGTACTCCTTGTATTCACCATACGTATTCAAATGTCCTCGAAAATCCACACTTCTGACACCACTGTTATGATTTTACTCTGGGTCCGTAATAACTTAACACTCGGTATAACACTTAAAATGATTTATTCTGAACACTACTATACAATAATTACAATACTCGTACTAAACACTTCCGATTCACAACACTTCTTCGATCGTTATTATAACGCTTCCAAATAAAGACTTCCCTTCCTGTCCCTAACAACAACTATTTATACTACCTAATAAAACGTCTAGATTCCACTCGAAATATCGTGAACAGGTCGATAATCTCCTCGAGTCATCTCAATAGCCGTCGAATCACCTAATTACTATTCCAAGAAATATGGCTTGTTTACTTCCCGCCGCAGGTAGCTGGGATCGATTGCCAGGGTCGTAACAATATTTTTGTCTGAAGGAGAATGGAAGTTTTTATATTTTATTTTCAAATTGTTATCGTGTGTTCAATAGATATAATCCAATGTTCGTCGTGGCATATAGCCAGGAAAGTAGTTGTTCTTTATTGAATAAACTGAAAAAGAGTAGATATTCTCATCACATAGAGAATGCGAATTCTCAATGTATTGCTTCATATAAATATATATCCATTTTTGTATGTCCATAATTTATCTGAGAATATTCCTTTCCAATCATAAAATAGATTTGTCATTAGAACATGTTCAATGGAATTTCGGAACTTGGAGTGTGTTGATTGATTCTTCATCTCTTCGGGTTGGTTAAAGACTCTTATGCCAGTTGAAAGTGGTCTACTTGATGATAATATCATGAAAGTTATTCTGACTTGGATATATCAACTGGTTGTATCTGGTTTGATTGCAATGTATGTCCATATGCCTAGGAAGAGTGTTTCTGATTTTATGAATGTAACATGCTTATTCCATCATATAGAGACATGCTAGGGGTAATATATTCAACTCAGCAAATAGGGCTTTGCAAGACAATCTAGATGATGAGCTTTATATGGTTGTCAGTGGTTTTTTCTGTACTAGGAATAATTGCTGTGCCGCTGGAGAATTACCCCATAGTGAAATGCCATAAAGTAAAGTGGACTGGATTTCTGCAAAGTTAAAGTTTCTAAGACAATGATCGTCAACAACCTTCTGTATGCATCGAATTTGAAATATTCTTGTATTTATCATTTTGATTTTATTAGATATATAATCTTTCCAACTGAGATCATCCTCCAGGGGTATTCCTAGAAACTTTACTGTTGGTTTCCTATTGATTTCAAAGTCATCTGATTTAATTGTGATCGTATTATGAATAATTCTTTGTCTAGTATGAAAGTTCACACCATGTATTTCCAGTTGAATAATTTCACCAACCTTTTATGATTTGATTATTATTTCGAGGTTAGGTTGTGGAGCTGGACTTAAATGTATGAATAATGAATGATACCTCCTAGCAAAATTCAAAATAGGCAAAAATAAAATGAACTTTATGATATAATGTTCCATAGGAGGATCAAAAAACAAGTGGAGCTTGCACTTTATTCAAGTCAAGGTGAACCAGAGTGTGTTTTACAGTGTCTTGAGCATCTCACTATTTTAGTCTGGAATGCAACAAATGCGGTACCAAACCAATCTGGTGACTTTACCAAGTTTACAGTTCATACCACATTGACCAAGAGTTATGGTAGGTACTTAGTGATAATATATAGTTACACTCTCTCAAATGGTGCATCTCCCTATTAATCTTGTATACTCTCACTACACACAAAAAAAAACTCTTTAGATCGTGTGAACTCGTCGAAAAATATAAATATTTTTTTCGTGGTTCATCTAATTTTGAGGAGCAGATCATGATATCACATATCATACAATATCTTCTCACCCAAATGACATTAAAAGTGGCTTTTTAATAACACTCCACAGGCAAAAGTTTGTTGCTATGCAACGTTCCAAGTAATTCAAATCAAATTGGTAATCAAAGTTGACAATGACTGTCAGTGAATAAAAAATCATGGATTATTTGGACTTTGCGTGAAATTGAAAAGAATTTGGAGAAAAAATTATATGTTTCACAAGGCAGAGAAAAGGATGTGATGCCTTGGCATCAAATCTTGTACTTTTCTGCCCAGTAAAACAAATAACTATTACCAATTAGTGTGGAGATTGGAAAGCGGATATAAAATAGTAGAATATAATAGACAAACAATTTATCAGTAGGGACTATTCTATTTTCTATATAGACAAACCAATCCTCTATCAAAGAAAGGAAAAGCCAGCCTCTAGCTATTGTCCTTCATCATATACATTTTAGAGCTTTCAGGGGTTCCATTGTTACAGGATACCCATTGTATTTAGGATTAAATAATATTACTGTCGAATAGTGGAAGAGAAACGAATTGATACAAATAAGATATATCTAGATATATGAACTGAAAAGCCTCGTTATATTGCAGAGCACAAAGCCTTGTCGACTTTCACAAAAACACGGAGGATGAAAACCATCAACCGTTCAGAATTATTCAATGTAGCGTTTATTATTTTAAGCTCCATATTTCCACATCAGATCGTTCTATGTATGTACAGTATGATGTCACAGTATGGAATTGATTCGATATTTCGAGGGCCATATAAACATTATTCAGCAGAAAATTCACAAATTATCTAGGAAATTACTACGATGGAAACAACAGTAGTCTGGAGGTTTATGAAGAAGATGGAAATTTCACTATCATTGAGGACAAGAAATAATAAAAAATGGAGAAGCCATTCAGAATATTTTCAATAGAATACCACGTATTTTATAATATGTTTGAGTATTTTTCATTATGCTGGCTCAAATTGATATATATCATACCCCATAACGCATGAACCAAACATACGCTTTTTTCATGTGAATAGTATTTTTTTCATATGCTGTGATCTAATCGTGAATATCAAAGATCGAAGAGGTACTAATATCTATCTTATCTTTTTAGTGAAATACATCTGTTTCAGAGTATGTACCACCAATTCATTGGATTATTTCCGATTTTTGTCAATCGGCTGCCTAGTAATTGATTGAAACTGATTGATTTTCACAAACATCAAAAACCTGATTTTTCCTCAAGAGTTAGGGAGTTTGCGACATACGTTTTCATGGAGTTTTTTGTTTTTTTGAAATGAATACAAGAATCTCCCCCTTGAAAAAAAGCATATCACTAAAGAACTTTATCTATATCGGAAGAATTCACGAAATGATATTAATTGATATCAGCGGCCAGGTAGCCGTGCGAACAGATTGTCAGTATTTTAATCCGCATTCGCTTGCCGCCTGACCAAATGCGCCATCAAGGAAGCAAAGGCCAATGAAATCAAAAGAAGAAAGTGTTTGGGGTCACACGTTGAAAGGTGAGGCCCCCGTCATTCCTTGCTCGCACAAGACTCTCGAAGACTTCTGATCGAGAGTCGTTCGTAAGGGGGCAACCGAATGACGAATAGAACAATTTTAGAACAATATGACATTCTCAGAATGATCGCTGGAATCTCCGTGAGCCGTCACCTGCTTCGAATTTTGCCACTAATTTTGTGTTGTTTCTGGCGAGCGGTTAGGTAGATGAACGAGCGATGCAGTAATTTTTTCTTCAGTAATTTCTAGTGGACAACCATTTGATCTCTTTCTGCTTGTGTCATTCATACTTGGGCTAAATGAATTTAAAATCCTCATTGAATTCCATATTGTCACGGAGTAGCTTGCGGCCTCCTGAGGCGGCTGACTTCTCCGTGATGGGCTACACCTCCAGCTACGTTCCCTTGTGGGATATGCCGAGCTGTGAGGACTAGATCATTGGGGGTTGTGATGGCAAGCGAGAGGTGATCTGACCATTGAGGAAGTTGCAGTGAAGACATAACGAGAGAGTTAATAAACTTTATACAATTCAATTGAGCAAATAAACGAAAAGTTGCATGTATACAACGTGAATCGAAATAACAAAAAGGATCAACATGAGTGCAAGTGTTAAAGGGATGAAGTTTAAAAAACAATGTGACAAGTGCCCAAAAAATAAAAAGCTATTATGAGCAAAACAATAACAAGTGTTTTTTTTTAAAGGAATTATAAATATCACGCCCTACCAGGGTAACGTGCCACACGCCCCTCCATTAGTGAATCACCTAACCTCATCCCTGAATCCTAAAGAAAGTTGCCTGAAGAGCCTAACACGAAATTAGCAGCGTTACAAGTAAGTACTGATCCCTATTTACTATTTCCCTTCGATTTATTCGAGGTGAGTTGATTCAATTGTATGATTATTTGGAATGACCTGATATATTGAGTGGTTCCATCCGCGACAATATTGACAGTTCAGTAGTAAATTTGTATTATGTATTATGTTGCGTGTGAATCGGATGAATAACCACTTGCTTTTATGGATCATGAAAGCCAATTTCATTTATGTTGAGCGGGCGTTTATGGCATGGTGTATGAGATGACATGCTGGCGACAGACGAGGGCTATTACACTCTAAGGCTATAAACGTGATCATACAAAATTGTTTGCAGTAGTTCTGGTCCACAGAACGGTGTCGTGAATCCGATTGTAGCCAGCTCGTCTGCTACTTCGTTCCTGGGTATTTTCCTGTAACTCGAACTCATACTAGTTCGACTTCCTTCAGTTTGGTTAGCTTGTCACGAAAGAGCATTGACGCATTCCTTCGCTAATGCTGGGCTTGGTTTGAGGTGGCTTGATTATTCAAGCAGAATCTTGTGCTCTGGTCCCTCTTTCACCTCTTATCTCTCTGATACAGCCAGAATGGCGAATACTTCAGCCTAAAAATTTATAGTGTATTTTCCTAGTAGCCCAGTCACCTTAGAAAAAATAGCGGGAATCGGAGCCAAAGTTTTGAAAATTGGTGTACGTGTTCCTTTTAGCATAACATCTTACCAAAAAAAAGTCACCACCCATACCTGTAGAGCTTGCGCCGCCATCTTGGAAAATATGTGCAATATTTCAGTTTTTCACGTATATCTCGGTAACTGTCAACTTTATCGCGATAAAGGTGGAGAGGTAGAAGGAAGCTAACAAAATTTGTCGTAAAAAAGTATTCATTGATTATTTCCGAAATATGCACGGTTTTGGACTTATGTCGCCACAACGATTTGGCAAAATATAAAATTCTACTGCAAACCGACTGGACAAACTATAATTTAGTTGTATACGCTCATGGTGACCTGCAGAAAAGCTGCTAGATCTCATAATCAAGAGTTTCAGGATGGTCAGAGTTGCCCCAATTGTCAGTAGGAGCAAGAAAGTACTGTTTCGACCCACCAGGTCTCAAAAGCCGATCTCGGTCTGATGACAACTGGGACAACTCTACGCTTCGGGTATATCACCCATTTCGAAGACGCAGGGTATAACATGGAGAATAAGGCATGTATTCTTCGTTATTTGAAAATACAACCATCGGGCCGGGTTCGTCGGAAACTTCGTATTCATTACTTAGAAGAGATAAACGGAAAGTATTGTGCGTTGAGGCACGATGCTCCAAGGCAATATTCGCAACTAATCAAGCATTTGAGACCCGCTTTTCTGCATCCGCAGGCTGCCGTGCATCCTTTCTTGAAATCGCTAGGAATCATCTGGAGCAAAGAATCTGGAGCAGCAGGTAGGGTAGTTGGCACAGGTACCAGACCAACAGCACTCCTCTTTCACCCCCAAACCTCAGGACATTTTTTATTACCCAACGACTCTAGTACCCGATGATTGAATCTGAAGGAGTGCTGCCTCAAAGCTGCTTCCGTCGGTGGCAGAGAAGCCAGATCTACTTTTTTTTTGTAGCAGATTTGGCGAACAGATTGTACCGTAGCTTGTTCAATGATGTTTCCGTTTTATGGGTACCATACAGAGCTAGAAAGAATCTTTCACATGATGTAGCAGATACTTCTTCACTCTCAGCTTCCGGGTTGTTGAAAGCCTTCGCAACTTCTCGTTATGATGGCCGGTCCTTTATGAGTTTGAAGCATTTCAACTTTCCTTTCTTAAAGAAACATGATGTGGTATCACAACCCCCAAAGGTATGTAAGAAAAGGATAGTGCTCTGTTATTCAATATTGGTTTGTAGTCCGCGGGAACAGTACTTTTTGCCTTTATACATTGCCTTTTTTTGGTTTCACAAAGTAAATGTTGCGTTCAGCTGGAGCCGAAGCTATGAGTAGAATAAGTAGATCTACATCTTCTCCAACAACGGTGACTTGGGTAGAGGAAGACATTTCAATAGCTGTCTGTATTGTTAGCGAATCCGCATCGTCCACTGCTTGCTTTGTGATGAACCCTTCATTTTTTGATAATATAGCAATCAATCGCTTCTTGTTCTTCGGGTTAGCTAGTGATTTTTCTTGTGCGACAGTGACCGGCATGTTTTCATCAAACAAAACATATGTCTGCACATGTATTTTTAAGAGCACGTCTATGCTGTTCAGCCTTTTTAGTTCTATCAGCATAATCAGAGTACCCGTCGAAAACAATCACCGAATTAGAGCCGTATTGTTTCCTGACGTAGGCAATGTAACTGGACCAGATTGACAAGAACGTTTGATTTTACTGCCAAATAATACGATGTAGAAGAAAAAAAAAACATCAATATGTGGCAACACTGGTATTCTGTAATGGCCGATCGCTGTTGCGAGGATCCTTGAATATGGCGCCGACTCTCTGACAGTTACTTGTAGTTGGAATATATGCATATCCAGAATAATTATGAGTAAGTTTCTCAAATATCGCATATTGTTTCACGATTTACTGATAAACCATGCACTAAACGAGTTTTTATGTGGAGAACTTTTTTTTCTAAATTCAATTTCCTACATTTTATCTCAGCTTATTGATATCGATAAAGTCAACAGATACTGAGATATAACCGAATAACTGAAAAAGTGCACACATTTTTCAAGATGGCGGAGTTAGCTCTACAGGTACAGGTGATGACTTTTTTTTGGTTGAAAGTCATGCCAAAAGGAACATGTACACCAATTTTCAAAACTTTGGCTTCGATTCCCGCTATTCGTCAAATTTGATACTAAGGTGATTGGGCTATAGGGCGTTGCCCTCCCTTATACCTTTCTTTTGAATAAATACCTCTTTGTCAGTTAGACGCGATCCGTTAGGGTAACATAGTAGAAACCATGAGTGAAATTTCACTTCATTGTCTTCCAATTTTCTCCTGCTTGGAAAAATAAAATAAGTGTGCAATTTCTCTTCCACCTCAGCCTGTTTTGAGCGTTCTTCACTGTATGGTGGAGATAGGTATCTGTGCTCCACCCATTTCGCAATTTCTTCATGACAGGTCGCTGCTCACATATTTAGTTTAGTTTATTTGACAACGTTATGAACAGAAAAAATCCATTTGTTGCAGGTCATGAACATTTCATCTAGTGGTTGATGTAGGGTAGTGAACACATCAAGTGCGTATGAATCAATATAGCACACACACAAAAAAAACGGAGTTTTGTCAAACAGAAACAACAAGAAAGTTAACATCGAATAGTTATTATCGAACCATGAACCCAACACGGTCAATGTGAATACGGTCAAAATCAGAATCAATTTCATTTAAGGTTTCGAAGGGCGTTCGTAAGAATTCCTCAGTCGAATGAAATCAGTGCTTCACAATGATTTTCCTCAGGAGGTATCTCGGAATTTGCAGTTGATTAGCAGAACTTGTATTGTATTCATGATGATCACCTAGAACCTCAAATTCACTTTTGTCTTCATGGATTTCCAGTATCAAATAATAGATATTTAGCGATGGCAGAATCATTATGTGATATTTAATGAATAGCGGTTGGCAGTGCTGACGGGTGCTGGCACCAGCAATGACTAGTATTTCCCTCTTCTGCAAACAGAAAAACTTTATAGTTTTAGCAGCATTACCCCAAAGGATGATTCCATAACTCAAATGCAAGTGGATAAGGGAATGATAAATGATATTTTCACAAACAAGTGAACAAGATACCAAAGAATCTGAGGAAATAATTAATCAATAATGTGTTATCAGTAGATCTTGTAGATATATCGAAACGGCAATAGAAATACAAGTGTGTATATGATCGAGCGTTGAAATGGTGAGTAGCACCTTATAGGCCACGTTCATACCGTGTAGATATTTGGTATGCTCGCATTCTCTATGTGATGCGAATTCTTGATGTATTGCTTCATATAAATATATATCCATTTTTGTAAGTCCATAATTTATCTGAGAATATTCCTTTTTAATACTTTCATACCCAATCAGGGGGTTCAAACTTGAACGATGGAAACTTGTGATTTTTATAGACCTCTAATCGCAGATTCGTGATAGAGTCTCAATTCAGAATTTCTTCTGTATGATGAATGTCAATTTTTCATACACCCAAAAGCAGAAACGTCCAAATGACAGAAATAGAATGTCAACAAATTTTCTCAGATGTCATTTTGTTATAGTTTTACTCGGTTTTAGTTGTATTATAGAGAGATGAAAATTGTGTATGTCATGAAGAATGGCTGTAAGAATAAGTGGACATCATGGTTACTGATGAGGATTCAGAAATACGAAATGGTTTCATTGCAATAAAGTCATATAACCTGTGTGTGAGAGATAATATTTCCCATATCACTGACATGAATGATTATTTTTGGAAGTTTTCAAGCTCATCAAGATCAGAGTTTATGCCAGTATACTTCTCCTATACATTCCAATTTCCATTTCAATGTTGAATATATTGGTAAGTTATATTTCTACATAAATATACATCATATTATTTATCCGATTTGAAGAAGAATCTCAATTCTCAATTTTGGAGGATTTTATTTTTTATTTTTCATGTTCTCCTTTTGAATGTTCATCAGATATAATTCAATGTTCGACGTGGAAAATAGCCAGGAAAGTAGTTGTTTTCTGTTGAATATTCAGAATGATGTGTGCATATACATATTGTTACGATTTTACTCTGGGTCCGTAATAACTTAACACAAGGTATAACACTTAAAATTATTTATTCTGAACACTACTATACAATAATTACAATACTCGTACTAAACACTTCCGATTCACAACACTTCTTCGATCGTTATTATAACGCTTCCAAATAAAGACTTCCCTTCCTGTCCCTAACAACAACTATTCATACTACATAATAAAACGTCTAGATTCCACTCGAAATATCGTGAACAGGTCGATAATCTTCTCGAGTCATCTCAATAGCCGTCGAATCACCTAATTACTATTCCAAGAAATATGGCTTGTTTACTTCCCGCCGCAGGTAGCTGGGATCGATTGCCAGGGTCGTAACATTTACCCCCTTCTTCAAATTTGATCGTCCCGATCAAAAACAGAACTTTCCTCACCATGATAAGGCTTCAGTCTTTCAAGATGAACGACTTTCATCTTTGTCCTAGGGCTGCGTTGGATTCTATAGACCACATCATTGATCCTTTTCAACACCTTATACGGTCCTTCCCAAGATGGTGTTAATTTGGGTGATACGCCTTTCTTCCGTCGAGGATTATACAGCCAAACTCGATCTCCTTCAAAGAATCCCTCTGAATTGGCTTTGAGATCGTACCGTGCCTTCATTTTGTCACTTGCTAATTTCAATCTCTTCCGAGCAGTCTCATGAATTTTCATCAAGCCATTCCGGAGCTCATCTGCGTAGTCTTGTACTTTCTTTTCTTCAACACTTGGTGAACCGAACACCAAGTCACAAGGTAAGCGGAGTTCTCTTCCAAAGACTATACTAGCTGGAGTTAGCTTCGTTGAATCATGGACAGCTGCTCTATACGCCATCAGGAATAATGGAAGATGCCTGTCCCAGTCCCTCTGATGCTCTTCGACTACTTTGGAAAGATGTTCTTCCATAGTTCGGTTGAATCTTTCGACCATGCCATCGGATTGTGGATGTAGTGGAGTTGTTCTGGTCTTACTGATTCCCATTAGATCACAGACCTTTTTGAATAAGTTCGACTCGAAATTTCTCCCTTGATCAGAATGTAACTCCATTGGTACCCCGAACCGTGAAAACATGTTGTCTACCAATATCCTGGCAACTGTGGAGGCTTCTTGGTTTGGCATGCCGTATGCTTCTACCCACTTACTGAAGTAGTCCATAGCAACCAAGATGTATTTATTTCCATCATCAGTCAAAGGGAATGGTCCGGCTACATCGATGGCGATCCTTTCAAACGGTGCACCCACATTGTATTGCTTCATTCCAGCTCTTGATCTCGTTCTGGGACCTTTACTGGCTTCGCATACAGGACATCTTCTACACCAACTTTCCACGTCGTCACGACATTGAACCCAGTAAAATCTTCCTCGAATTTTACTCAGTGTCTTGTTAACTCCAAAATGTCCACCAGATTTTCCGACATGGACTCCTTCCAGAACTTCATTAACTCTGATGTGGGGCACAACCAGCTGAGAAATTGTTGATCTACCATCAGCTGATTCCCAAACTCGCTTCAATAATCCATTCTCCACAACTAGTGAGTCCCATTGTGCCCACATCACCTTGAAAGCAGGCCCTCTATCCGAGATATCCTTCCATGTCGGTCTTTCTGATCCTCTTTCTTTCCAACGTAGAAAATCGGCGATATTCGGATCGTTCTCCTGATCTCGTCTCATGTGTGCTGCTGTCCACTTATCATCGGTCACAAGTCTGGTTTTTCTAACATCAGCGGTTCCTTCTCGATGTTCAATGCGCAGACAATGCTTACAGGTTTGCGAACAAGGTCTTCTGGACATGGCATCTGCATTCTGGTGTAGTTTTCCTGGGCGATGCTTAATCTTGAAGTGATACTGGTTCAGCTTTTCCAGCCATCTTGCTATTTGACCTTCAGGATTCTTCATCTCCATCAGCCACCTCAAAGCTGCATGATCCGTCCTAATGAGAAATTCTCTCCCGTATAAGTATTTGTGGAAATGGTCAACAGCCTTAACAATTGCCAGCAGTTCTTTCCTGGTGACACAATAATTCCTTTCTGGTTTGGCCATCACTTTGCTGTAGTATTCTATAACCTTTTCTTGACCATCCTGTACTTGTGATAGCACGGCTCCAATTCCGATGTTACTCGCGTCTGTGTCCAAAATAAACAAGCCTCTCTCTTGTGGGAACCCCAAAATAGGACTCGAACAGAGGCCAGCCTTCATGTTTGTCCTTCGGTGTTGGTCAGTCTCGAATGGCTTGAATCTTTGTCCCGTCAGTTTGTATTCCTTCTGACGTTACCGTGTGGCCCAAGAAATCTACTCGTTTCTGGAATATTGAACATTTCTTCAGGTTCAGTTTGAGGTTGGCATTCCTGAATCGCTGGAACACTTTCCGTAAGTTCTTCAGGTGTTCCTCGAAATTCTTTCCCATGACCAAAACATCGTCCAGATATACCAGGCAAGTTTTCCAAGTGAGCCCACGCAGTACCAATTCCATCAGCCTTTCGAAGGTTGCTGGGGCATTACATAGTCCAAAAGGCATCACAGTAAACTGGTACAGTCCATTACCAGTCGTAAAAACAGTCTTCTCCTTATCTTCTTCGTGAAGGCCCACTTGCCAGTATCCGCTCTTCAAGTCCAGTGTCGAAAACCATCGGGAGCCAGCCAATGTAGTCAAAGTGTCATCAATCCTTGGTAACTGGTAGCTATCCTTCTTGGTGACGTCATTGAGCTTCCTATAATCCACACAGAATCTTGTGGATCCATCCTTCTTGGACACTAATACAACCGGTGCAGACCAAGGGCTGGATGATTCTTCAATTACCCCATCCTTCATCATTTTGTCAACCAGCTGTTCCACCTCCTGCTGCTTAGCAAATGGCATTCTTCTTGGTGGTTGCCGAATTGGGTGAGCTTTACCAGTATCTATTCTGTGCTTGACCAAGTTCGTCCGCCCTGTTGATGTTGATTCAAAGATATCACTTTCGTCTGCTATGAATTTCTTGGCAGCTTTATATTCTGTTGGTGATAAGTGGTCCAAGAAGGTTTCCAGAACTTTCAATGCACTGTCATCTCGTTCCCTCCATCTCTGCTCGTTAGTCATATCACATTTTGCTACCCAACTGATTGGTTCACAAGCTCCGATAATATCTCCTTCCCTTACTGTTATGGTGGTAGGTGAAACTTTTGCTACCCTCACAGGAATGTCTCGTTCGGTGGTCACTAAAGCTCGGGCAAGTAACAGCTTGCTGGGGGATTCCTCACATGACTGTACTAATCCAACGCAGCACCCAGGGTCCTCTTCTAATCGCGCATGGATGATCTTCTCAGTGAATCCAGGAATTCTCACAGTCTTCGCTGGTCGTAGCCTCACAGACGTCTCCCTCTCGGCTGGTGTCGTTAGTACAAACTCTTCTCCTCCAAATTTCATGGTCTTCTGATCACTGTCGAATGAAAACCCGTAGTCACTTATCCGATCCATGCCGAGGATAAACTCATCTTCGATATCTGCGACGTACACCATGTTCATTATATGGAGTCTTCCAAGCGTCAACTCAATATCAGCCATCCCTCGTATTGGTGCATTTTCTCCAGTGACCGTACGAAGAACAAAGTTGGAAGTGGTTGGTTTTATACTTCCAGGCCGGAGAATGTCACTGCGTACCAGAGAAACTGATGCACCGGTATCTATGGTGCAGGTTACATCCATTTGGTTGATTTTTCCTTTGATGGTCAGGCTATCAGTTGTTCTTCTTATCCTTTTGATGTTAATGACCCTGGGGGCTTCGCTATTACTAGCCAGCATGCGCCTCGATACGCTGGCTAGTTCTAGTTTTCCTGGTATCTATCTGAGGACTCACTAGATGACCTAGTCCTCGCAGGTGAGTACGACCGTGATGGCGTCCTTGCAAGTGAAGAAGATCGTGGTGGTACTCTCATCTTACAGTCCCTTATCAGGTGTCCAGTTCTGCCACAGCGATAGCAGGATCTATTTCGCTGGTTACTAGACCCACTCTCAATTTCTTTGAGTTCCTCAAGCACTTTTCTCAACATTTTCGCCACTGGGTCCACATCTTCGGAAGACTCCTCGATGGACACAGCTCTCACTTTTGGCCTAGAGGTGTTGAAGGCCGCTTCTACCTCCAGAGATCTTACTAGGGCTTCACCACTCCTCTTAAAGTGTGTAAGCCTCAGAGTCTTCTGTATTTCTGAGTCTCTCAGCCCGTCGATGAATACCTGCACCGCCAGTTGTTCTTTGAAGTCCTCTGGTGCCTCTGGGTAGGCTAATTGAGTCAGTCTTCTCACATCTGCTTCGAACTCCTGTAGGCTCTCTCCAGACTGCTGCACACGATTTTTCATCTGAGCTGTTCTCGATGTTGGTCACCATACCTGAGTTCTAGCGCAGCCACCAAATCTCCGAAGTGGTTTTGTTGTTCAACTGGGATCGACTGTAACATCCCCAAAGCTGGTCCTCTTAGAGCTACTATGAGTGCAGTAGCTTTTTCCTCGTCACTCCACCCATTTGCACTTGCTGCAGCCTCAAATTGTCGGCGATACATAGACCAAGGCGACTGTCCATCAAAAGTTGGTGGTTTCACGGAAGAACCCGATGTGGCAACTCTGTCACGGTGATCTTGACTTCGTAGCGAGGTGATCTGATTCGCTACATTTCTTTCGATTGCATCGAGCATGGAATCTATTCTTGAAACTTCCTGGTTAAGCTTGTCATCAATTCTGGTGACATCTGTCTTTAACTCATCCATTTGCTTATCAGTTTTATGCAGAATTTGTTCGAAGAAGATTTTCTGATGTTCACGTTCTTTTTCTTGATGTTCTCGTTCTCTTTCTTGATGTTCTAGAATTTTCTGTAACTCTTCTTGACGACGTTTCTCATCTTCCTGTCGTCGTGTCTCTAGTTCTGCGAACTGATTTTTCATGAATTTTATAATGTCTTCCATCGTGTCGTATGACGTACTCCTTGTATTCACCATACGTATTCAAATGTCCTCGAAAATCCACACTTCTGACACCACTGTTATGATTTTACTCTGGGTCCGTAATAACTTAACACTCGGTATAACACTTAAAATGATTTATTCTGAACACTACTATACAATAATTACAATACTCGTACTAAACACTTCCGATTCACAACACTTCTTCGATCGTTATTATAACGCTTCCAAATAAAGACTTCCCTTCCTGTCCCTAACAACAACTATTTATACTACCTAATAAAACGTCTAGATTCCACTCGAAATATCGTGAACAGGTCGATAATCTCCTCGAGTCATCTCAATAGCCGTCGAATCACCTAATTACTATTCCAAGAAATATGGCTTGTTTACTTCCCGCCGCAGGTAGCTGGGATCGATTGCCAGGGTCGTAACAATATTTTTGTCTGAAGGAGAATGGAAGTTTTTATATTTTATTTTCAAATTGTTATCGTGTGTTCAATAGATATAATCCAATGTTCGTCGTGGCATATAGCCAGGAAAGTAGTTGTTCTTTATTGAATAAACTGAAAAAGAGTAGATATTCTCATCACATAGAGAATGCGAATTCTCAATGTATTGCTTCATATAAATATATATCCATTTTTGTATGTCCATAATTTATCTGAGAATATTCCTTTCCAATCATAAAATAGATTTGTCATTAGAACATGTTCAATGGAATTTCGGAACTTGGAGTGTGTTGATTGATTCTTCATCTCTTCGGGTTGGTTAAAGACTCTTATGCCAGTTGAAAGTGGTCTACTTGATGATAATATCATGAAAGTTATTCTGACTTGGATATATCAACTGGTTGTATCTGGTTTGATTGCAATGTATGTCCATATGCCTAGGAAGAGTGTTTCTGATTTTATGAATGTAACATGCTTATTCCATCATATAGAGACATGCTAGGGGTAATATATTCAACTCAGCAAATAGGGCTTTGCAAGACAATCTAGATGATGAGCTTTATATGGTTGTCAGTGGTTTTTTCTGTACTAGGAATAATTGCTGTGCCGCTGGAGAATTACCCCATAGTGAAATGCCATAAAGTAAAGTGGACTGGATTTCTGCAAAGTTAAAGTTTCTAAGACAATGATCGTCAACAACCTTCTGTATGCATCGAATTTGAAATATTCTTGTATTTATCATTTTGATTTTATTAGATATATAATCTTTCCAACTGAGATCATCCTCCAGGGGTATTCCTAGAAACTTTACTGTTGGTTTCCTATTGATTTCAAAGTCATCTGATTTAATTGTGATCGTATTATGAATAATTCTTTGTCTAGTATGAAAGTTCACACCATGTATTTCCAGTTGAATAATTTCACCAACCTTTTATGATTTGATTATTATTTCGAGGTTAGGTTGTGGAGCTGGACTTAAATGTATGAATAATGAATGATACCTCCTAGCAAAATTCAAAATAGGCAAAAATAAAATGAACTTTATGATATAATGTTCCATAGGAGGATCAAAAAACAAGTGGAGCTTGCACTTTATTCAAGTCAAGGTGAACCAGAGTGTGTTTTACAGTGTCTTGAGCATCTCACTATTTTAGTCTGGAATGCAACAAATGCGGTACCAAACCAATCTGGTGACTTTACCAAGTTTACAGTTCATACCACATTGACCAAGAGTTATGGTAGGTACTTAGTGATAATATATAGTTACACTCTCTCAAATGGTGCATCTCCCTATTAATCTTGTATACTCTCACTACACACAAAAAAAAACTCTTTAGATCGTGTGAACTCGTCGAAAAATATAAATATTTTTTTCGTGGTTCATCTAATTTTGAGGAGCAGATCATGATATCACATATCATACAATATCTTCTCACCCAAATGACATTAAAAGTGGCTTTTTAATAACACTCCACAGGCAAAAGTTTGTTGCTATGCAACGTTCCAAGTAATTCAAATCAAATTGGTAATCAAAGTTGACAATGACTGTCAGTGAATAAAAAATCATGGATTATTTGGACTTTGCGTGAAATTGAAAAGAATTTGGAGAAAAAATTATATGTTTCACAAGGCAGAGAAAAGGATGTGATGCCTTGGCATCAAATCTTGTACTTTTCTGCCCAGTAAAACAAATAACTATTACCAATTAGTGTGGAGATTGGAAAGCGGATATAAAATAGTAGAATATAATAGACAAACAATTTATCAGTAGGGACTATTCTATTTTCTATATAGACAAACCAATCCTCTATCAAAGAAAGGAAAAGCCAGCCTCTAGCTATTGTCCTTCATCATATACATTTTAGAGCTTTCAGGGGTTCCATTGTTACAGGATACCCATTGTATTTAGGATTAAATAATATTACTGTCGAATAGTGGAAGAGAAACGAATTGATACAAATAAGATATATCTAGATATATGAACTGAAAAGCCTCGTTATATTGCAGAGCACAAAGCCTTGTCGACTTTCACAAAAACACGGAGGATGAAAACCATCAACCGTTCAGAATTATTCAATGTAGCGTTTATTATTTTAAGCTCCATATTTCCACATCAGATCGTTCTATGTATGTACAGTATGATGTCACAGTATGGAATTGATTCGATATTTCGAGGGCCATATAAACATTATTCAGCAGAAAATTCACAAATTATCTAGGAAATTACTACGATGGAAACAACAGTAGTCTGGAGGTTTATGAAGAAGATGGAAATTTCACTATCATTGAGGACAAGAAATAATAAAAAATGGAGAAGCCATTCAGAATATTTTCAATAGAATACCACGTATTTTATAATATGTTTGAGTATTTTTCATTATGCTGGCTCAAATTGATATATATCATACCCCATAACGCATGAACCAAACATACGCTTTTTTCATGTGAATAGTATTTTTTTCATATGCTGTGATCTAATCGTGAATATCAAAGATCGAAGAGGTACTAATATCTATCTTATCTTTTTAGTGAAATACATCTGTTTCAGAGTATGTACCACCAATTCATTGGATTATTTCCGATTTTTGTCAATCGGCTGCCTAGTAATTGATTGAAACTGATTGATTTTCACAAACATCAAAAACCTGATTTTTCCTCAAGAGTTAGGGAGTTTGCGACATACGTTTTCATGGAGTTTTTTGTTTTTTTGAAATGAATACAAGAATCTCCCCCTTGAAAAAAAGCATATCACTAAAGAACTTTATCTATATCGGAAGAATTCACGAAATGATATTAATTGATATCAGCGGCCAGGTAGCCGTGCGAACAGATTGTCAGTATTTTAATCCGCATTCGCTTGCCGCCTGACCAAATGCGCCATCAAGGAAGCAAAGGCCAATGAAATCAAAAGAAGAAAGTGTTTGGGGTCACACGTTGAAAGGTGAGGCCCCCGTCATTCCTTGCTCGCACAAGACTCTCGAAGACTTCTGATCGAGAGTCGTTCGTAAGGGGGCAACCGAATGACGAATAGAACAATTTTAGAACAATATGACATTCTCAGAATGATCGCTGGAATCTCCGTGAGCCGTCACCTGCTTCGAATTTTGCCACTAATTTTGTGTTGTTTCTGGCGAGCGGTTAGGTAGATGAACGAGCGATGCAGTAATTTTTTCTTCAGTAATTTCTAGTGGACAACCATTTGATCTCTTTCTGCTTGTGTCATTCATACTTGGGCTAAATGAATTTAAAATCCTCATTGAATTCCATATTGTCACGGAGTAGCTTGCGGCCTCCTGAGGCGGCTGACTTCTCCGTGATGGGCTACACCTCCAGCTACGTTCCCTTGTGGGATATGCCGAGCTGTGAGGACTAGATCATTGGGGGTTGTGATGGCAAGCGAGAGGTGATCTGACCATTGAGGAAGTTGCAGTGAAGACATAACGAGAGAGTTAATAAACTTTATACAATTCAATTGAGCAAATAAACGAAAAGTTGCATGTATACAACGTGAATCGAAATAACAAAAAGGATCAACATGAGTGCAAGTGTTAAAGGGATGAAGTTTAAAAAACAATGTGACAAGTGCCCAAAAAATAAAAAGCTATTATGAGCAAAACAATAACAAGTGTTTTTTTTTAAAGGAATTATAAATATCACGCCCTACCAGGGTAACGTGCCACACGCCCCTCCATTAGTGAATCACCTAACCTCATCCCTGAATCCTAAAGAAAGTTGCCTGAAGAGCCTAACACGAAATTAGCAGCGTTACAAGTAAGTACTGATCCCTATTTACTATTTCCCTTCGATTTATTCGAGGTGAGTTGATTCAATTGTATGATTATTTGGAATGACCTGATATATTGAGTGGTTCCATCCGCGACAATATTGACAGTTCAGTAGTAAATTTGTATTATGTATTATGTTGCGTGTGAATCGGATGAATAACCACTTGCTTTTATGGATCATGAAAGCCAATTTCATTTATGTTGAGCGGGCGTTTATGGCATGGTGTATGAGATGACATGCTGGCGACAGACGAGGGCTATTACACTCTAAGGCTATAAACGTGATCATACAAAATTGTTTGCAGTAGTTCTGGTCCACAGAACGGTGTCGTGAATCCGATTGTAGCCAGCTCGTCTGCTACTTCGTTCCTGGGTATTTTCCTGTAACTCGAACTCATACTAGTTCGACTTCCTTCAGTTTGGTTAGCTTGTCACGAAAGAGCATTGACGCATTCCTTCGCTAATGCTGGGCTTGGTTTGAGGTGGCTTGATTATTCAAGCAGAATCTTGTGCTCTGGTCCCTCTTTCACCTCTTATCTCTCTGATACAGCCAGAATGGCGAATACTTCAGCCTAAAAATTTATAGTGTATTTTCCTAGTAGCCCAGTCACCTTAGAAAAAATAGCGGGAATCGGAGCCAAAGTTTTGAAAATTGGTGTACGTGTTCCTTTTAGCATAACATCTTACCAAAAAAAAGTCACCACCCATACCTGTAGAGCTTGCGCCGCCATCTTGGAAAATATGTGCAATATTTCAGTTTTTCACGTATATCTCGGTAACTGTCAACTTTATCGCGATAAAGGTGGAGAGGTAGAAGGAAGCTAACAAAATTTGTCGTAAAAAAGTATTCATTGATTATTTCCGAAATATGCACGGTTTTGGACTTATGTCGCCACAACGATTTGGCAAAATATAAAATTCTACTGCAAACCGACTGGACAAACTATAATTTAGTTGTATACGCTCATGGTGACCTGCAGAAAAGCTGCTAGATCTCATAATCAAGAGTTTCAGGATGGTCAGAGTTGCCCCAATTGTCAGTAGGAGCAAGAAAGTACTGTTTCGACCCACCAGGTCTCAAAAGCCGATCTCGGTCTGATGACAACTGGGACAACTCTACGCTTCGGGTATATCACCCATTTCGAAGACGCAGGGTATAACATGGAGAATAAGGCATGTATTCTTCGTTATTTGAAAATACAACCATCGGGCCGGGTTCGTCGGAAACTTCGTATTCATTACTTAGAAGAGATAAACGGAAAGTATTGTGCGTTGAGGCACGATGCTCCAAGGCAATATTCGCAACTAATCAAGCATTTGAGACCCGCTTTTCTGCATCCGCAGGCTGCCGTGCATCCTTTCTTGAAATCGCTAGGAATCATCTGGAGCAAAGAATCTGGAGCAGCAGGTAGGGTAGTTGGCACAGGTACCAGACCAACAGCACTCCTCTTTCACCCCCAAACCTCAGGACATTTTTTATTACCCAACGACTCTAGTACCCGATGATTGAATCTGAAGGAGTGCTGCCTCAAAGCTGCTTCCGTCGGTGGCAGAGAAGCCAGATCTACTTTTTTTTTGTAGCAGATTTGGCGAACAGATTGTACCGTAGCTTGTTCAATGATGTTTCCGTTTTATGGGTACCATACAGAGCTAGAAAGAATCTTTCACATGATGTAGCAGATACTTCTTCACTCTCAGCTTCCGGGTTGTTGAAAGCCTTCGCAACTTCTCGTTATGATGGCCGGTCCTTTATGAGTTTGAAGCATTTCAACTTTCCTTTCTTAAAGAAACATGATGTGGTATCACAACCCCCAAAGGTATGTAAGAAAAGGATAGTGCTCTGTTATTCAATATTGGTTTGTAGTCCGCGGGAACAGTACTTTTTGCCTTTATACATTGCCTTTTTTTGGTTTCACAAAGTAAATGTTGCGTTCAGCTGGAGCCGAAGCTATGAGTAGAATAAGTAGATCTACATCTTCTCCAACAACGGTGACTTGGGTAGAGGAAGACATTTCAATAGCTGTCTGTATTGTTAGCGAATCCGCATCGTCCACTGCTTGCTTTGTGATGAACCCTTCATTTTTTGATAATATAGCAATCAATCGCTTCTTGTTCTTCGGGTTAGCTAGTGATTTTTCTTGTGCGACAGTGACCGGCATGTTTTCATCAAACAAAACATATGTCTGCACATGTATTTTTAAGAGCACGTCTATGCTGTTCAGCCTTTTTAGTTCTATCAGCATAATCAGAGTACCCGTCGAAAACAATCACCGAATTAGAGCCGTATTGTTTCCTGACGTAGGCAATGTAACTGGACCAGATTGACAAGAACGTTTGATTTTACTGCCAAATAATACGATGTAGAAGAAAAAAAAAACATCAATATGTGGCAACACTGGTATTCTGTAATGGCCGATCGCTGTTGCGAGGATCCTTGAATATGGCGCCGACTCTCTGACAGTTACTTGTAGTTGGAATATATGCATATCCAGAATAATTATGAGTAAGTTTCTCAAATATCGCATATTGTTTCACGATTTACTGATAAACCATGCACTAAACGAGTTTTTATGTGGAGAACTTTTTTTTCTAAATTCAATTTCCTACATTTTATCTCAGCTTATTGATATCGATAAAGTCAACAGATACTGAGATATAACCGAATAACTGAAAAAGTGCACACATTTTTCAAGATGGCGGAGTTAGCTCTACAGGTACAGGTGATGACTTTTTTTTGGTTGAAAGTCATGCCAAAAGGAACATGTACACCAATTTTCAAAACTTTGGCTTCGATTCCCGCTATTCGTCAAATTTGATACTAAGGTGATTGGGCTATAGGGCGTTGCCCTCCCTTATACCTTTCTTTTGAATAAATACCTCTTTGTCAGTTAGACGCGATCCGTTAGGGTAACATAGTAGAAACCATGAGTGAAATTTCACTTCATTGTCTTCCAATTTTCTCCTGCTTGGAAAAATAAAATAAGTGTGCAATTTCTCTTCCACCTCAGCCTGTTTTGAGCGTTCTTCACTGTATGGTGGAGATAGGTATCTGTGCTCCACCCATTTCGCAATTTCTTCATGACAGGTCGCTGCTCACATATTTAGTTTAGTTTATTTGACAACGTTATGAACAGAAAAAATCCATTTGTTGCAGGTCATGAACATTTCATCTAGTGGTTGATGTAGGGTAGTGAACACATCAAGTGCGTATGAATCAATATAGCACACACACAAAAAAAACGGAGTTTTGTCAAACAGAAACAACAAGAAAGTTAACATCGAATAGTTATTATCGAACCATGAACCCAACACGGTCAATGTGAATACGGTCAAAATCAGAATCAATTTCATTTAAGGTTTCGAAGGGCGTTCGTAAGAATTCCTCAGTCGAATGAAATCAGTGCTTCACAATGATTTTCCTCAGGAGGTATCTCGGAATTTGCAGTTGATTAGCAGAACTTGTATTGTATTCATGATGATCACCTAGAACCTCAAATTCACTTTTGTCTTCATGGATTTCCAGTATCAAATAATAGATATTTAGCGATGGCAGAATCATTATGTGATATTTAATGAATAGCGGTTGGCAGTGCTGACGGGTGCTTGCACCAGCAATGACTCGTATTGCCCTCTTCTGCAAACGAAAAAACTTCATAGTGTTAGCAGCATTACCCCAAAGGATGATTCCATAACTCAAATGCAAGTGGATTAGGGAATGATAAACGGACAGGAGAGTATTCTCATTAACGATTTTTGCTTAAAATTATATCATTCACCGCTTCACGAGAGCATTCAATTCAACGAACGCACTTTATACAAACCCTATTGGTGATACATTTTTGATTTCAGCTTTTCATAAGGATTCTAAGAAATGAATAACATATTGACTGTTTCATTTGATGAAATTGTCTCGGACGTCAGAACCTGTATATTCAAATTTCACTTATAAATGTGGAAATAAAAATGATTATCGACCTGTTCCAGGAAATTTTTCAAAAATGAGTAGTTTGGCAAGAAATGAATGTATTCCTTCCAATTGAACCGAACTGTATATCAACTGAACAGTAAGCAAGGCTGTCGTCTCCGTTCATAAGAATGCAAGCGAATTCCTTGATCCTTCTCTTCTGGTTGGTATCTTCCTTTCCTATGATTCCAATATCATTGTTTCCTGCCATATTTCGTTCTTCATCAGTAGGGATATTTTCAGCTTGTTGTGATATGTCGAAAAAAAAAAGCTATTCGTCTCGTGGGTGATGTCTCGCTCACAAACTCACTCACTTCTCTGGAACACCATAGACAAGTTGGCGATCTGGCTCTATTTTATAGATATCCTCATAGACGATGCTCGTCTGAAATATCAACAATTGTTCCTCCCTTGGCAGTCCCCGCGAGATTAATCCGTCGAATTGAGGCTTCGCACCCCTTCGCGGTCACTTTGGAGACCTACAGAATATCTCTTTCCAAAGACTCGTTCATCCAACGAACAGCGAGGATCTGGAACATATTGCCAATGAAGGTGTTCCCCGAGGTATATAACCTCTAGAAATTTGAGAAGAACACCAATTCCTACCTTATTCTCCTGGGTTCTCACGATGTTCTCTGAACATTACAGGATATCCCTTTTCGTGGTAACCAGAACATGAAAAAAATATGTCTTTTCTTCATATTGTACTCATCTACTGAGAGAGGTTCTTTCTTTTGTTGCACCTGTATAATACTTCCCACAAACACAATAGATATTTACGTTACTAGTCCGGTAAGTACACTTTTACAGTACGAGTGAGATGTTTACGGACGAGGCGCAAGCCGAGTCCCGAATTTCGAAACGAGTACTGTAAAAGTTTACCGGACGTGTGACGTATAACATTTTATTTCATACTGCTAAAAAAGTAGAAGACATATTTAAAATTACGACCGAAGAATGTAGGCCTAGAGGACCTTTTCATTGCATATCGTAAAGGCAGGTGCATTTCCCGAAGGGTAGGCATTCATTCTATTGCAGATGCTCCCAAAAAAATAGCGACATTTCTGGGGCTGCCTGAAGCAAATAAGTTTACGGGGCATTGCTTTAGAAGAACATCTGCCACAATACTGGCTGATGCTGAAGCCGATCTTCGTGTACTTAAGAGACACGGGGGATGGAAGAGCTCTTCGGTGGCGGAAAAATATATCGAGGATTCGATCGAGGGGAAAAACAGGGTATCTCGCATGATTGAACATGGAGGAAACTTTGTTGAAGTGCTACAACAAAAAAATGGGAATGTATCAGCAAGTAGCAACTCCCTAATAAATAATTCATCTAATGGAGCTCCTGGTATCCATATTCATGAGAACGAAAATTTAACGGTTAATATTAATATTAGCAATAAATAATTTCTGTATATTGTTTTGCTGTTGAATTTTTAATAAATGTATTCATGCTCTTGACGCATAACTGAGTTTTCAATATTTACAATCCGGTAAAGTTTCATTACTGGATAGTAGCACGTAATGAAATATTACGTGCGCCTATCCTGTGAAAGTCTATTTTCCGGATTGAAATCAGGTACGTAAAGGTATGTTCTATGATGCAGTATGAAATAAAGTATATTACGAAAACAATTGATTGATTTCCATCTTCTGGCTGTGTGTGAGTTAGAATGGATCTTATTATATTTTCAGTTCCGAACACAGTTTTCACTTGAGAGATTCTATCCAAAAGAGATCCATTCGCCTCACAGATTCTTCGACATCTTTGGAACACCGTATGGAAAAGTCGGCGACCTTTCCCTTGTCTTTGAATGTTATTACGGTAAATTTTTAAGCAAATCTGTGCTTTCATTCTATCACTAGCAACACCAGGCGAATCTACTCGACAAAGTTCAGTCAGCACATCCTTTCGTCGTCAACCTCGAGATATATCGAACAGCTCTTCACCAAAACTATCGTTTGTTCATAAAACTCTGGGATTTCTGGCCAAAGGGAGTATTCCGGAGAAGTTTTAATCCCCAAAAGTACAGGAAAAATTTAAATGCCTACTCTTTCCTCTTATCCTCCCTATAGAAACGCACGATGAATATTATAGAGATTCTCTCTCGTGTGCTTCAAGAGTAAAAAAATCCTGCTAGATGGATCAAGGTATCGAACGGTTTTCATGAAAGTTTGTTAAAAATAAAACTCTGTTTCAGCCTGAACTTTTTTTCGTGCCATCTTTTCCTTTATCATTAACCATCATTATTATCTTTCACCGACAAACCGGCATTCATAATAGGAATTCATGTTGTTTTATTTCTCCTCATTTGTCTTATTATCCTACGAGTTTCATAACAACGTGGCAATTCTCCAAACTACCACCAACTTGAAACCCTTTTGAGAGAAGATTCATCAAGAGAGTCCTAATTAAAGCAATGTTTGTCTTGGCGAAGAAAACTGACCATGTTAGTATTTCGAATTCTACAAACACTTTTGCAGTATCGTTTGAACATTAACTAAACAGTGAATAGAGTGATCAGACAGAAAGATATGGTATTGAAATATAATAGATCTAAAGCCATTGAGGGCTAAATATAATTTTTTCTGTGAGGGGAAAAAAGTTTGGCATTTCATCTCTGTTGGCAGGTTATAAAATGTCACTTTTCATAATTTACTTTTTTCCTGTAGGAAAAAGGTGAGTTCTTTCTTCCCGGATATATATCACATATATATACACTGTTGATGGCTTTTGTAGTGCTATAGTTCCGAAAAATGAGTCAATAATACCGTCTCCGAGAAAGAACTGCATGTCCTTTTATCTTCCATTCGACTTCGCGGTTACCTATATTACAAAACAACCACTAAATTCGCGATTTTTCGAAATCAAATCACAGAATTAGACTGACAGAAGTGACATCAGATATTTGATTACTTCAAAAGAATGATAAAGATGCCTACAACGCAGGTGTCCCTACTGTTAAAAACTTAAAATTCCACGTCGATAATTCTCAGTTTTTATAATAATGTGATATTTTCTCAATATTGATTCGTCCTTCCTTCTGTCACAGAAAAAAATAGTGTATTATACACGGGAAAAATATTAGATTTCAGCTCACTTTTTTTTTCTCCCGACGCGTAGCTGAAATCTACTACTTTTTTTCCTTGTATAATAAATAACTATTTCTGCAACCGAAACAAAAGTCGTCTTTTTTTATACCAAAATCAGCTCTTGAATTGACTATTCTATCACTGACACAAACATAGGTATGTTGCTAGACAACACTTCCAGTTCCTAGGAGCGGAAGTTCAACTGAAAAGGATGTACTAGGTCATCAAGAATAAACAACATTGTTACGGTTGGTTATTTGGGTTAGGACGCATACCTGATTTGTTTCCGATTTTGGCAGATTTTGCATCTCATACCCATGCTGGAGATATGAATACATTATACAGGTAGTTGAGTATTTTTGTTGTGATCAGGAGAGCCTTCAAGATTCACATTCTCGCTCTGTAGTTCATGCGGAATCTGATCGATTTAATCACTTGTTTCTGAGTAATCAGGGCCAGCAATATAGTTTTGTATCACACAACGATATTGTTCACCTTCATTTGATTACCGAGCAAAACACAGTGGTATATGGAGGGAAATAGATGATCGCTTTCATTATTGTTCATGTTGAAATGCTCATTAACCTTACATTTTCCTTTTCTTTCTCCTAATCATGGAACTGGCGCGGTATTTGCTATAAGGGTTGACACCTATTCCGAATGAATTCAGTTGTAGTTGATTTTATATTGGAATTACAATTCGAACATCCCTGAACATTGAATCAACTTGATCTGTAAATGCAGGTAGAATAGTCTCACCACACGGATTATTTGTTAGTCTACAATTTGTGTCGACATGCAGCATGTCATCGATGCATGTCGACACAAATTGTAACATAGTGAAATAGTCTGAGGTCTTGCTCCTATCTACTTACTCAAATCATTATAATAATCTGTCAAGTGAGTCACATTAGTGGTTACTTCACTCAGGAATATTCATTTCAGTAAATTCTTCCGGTTGCAAAAAAAAGCGTTAAGGACCGCATGCCAGCTATAGCAGATTCCACCCCGTAAAAGCTGAAGCATTCCACTACATTAATCATTTCTTGATTCACATTTGTGTTATGTAATTTATACTGGTCGTTTTTTGGGTAGATAAGTCGCCCGGACGAGTCAGTCATTTATTGTATTCAGAACAAAGAGGTTACTCTTACAAATAGAAGTTATTTGAAAGTACAACGCGTATCATTCGTTATATTCCTTTTAACATCAGAAGTGAGACGTGACCACGTGCAAATAGAACTATAGTGAAAATGGGTGAAAGTAATAGTGAAACTGAACGAGAACTTTACGAAAACCTACTCGAGAAACATATTGAGAGGAAAATCAGTGCGGCTCTCAAAAGAAAATTTGGGCCGAACGTCAGCTCAGATACATCAAGTGATACGCCAATGGATACCGACACACCTCCAGTGAAGAGTAATATAGCAAGAGGAGACATTATTCCATTTTTCGACCCTGACAGTAAGAGTTGTACAATTGTTGCTTGGTTGCAAAAGATTGATCAGCTAGGAAATATACATGGTTGGAGTGAATATGAAAAAACATGTTTCATGCAAGTAAAATTGAAAGGTTCAGCACGCGAGTGGTTTAACAGAGTGGACGATTATGATAAAACATGGGAGGAATGGAAAACCTCACTAACCAGGGCGTTTCCCCGTTGTGTGGATTATGCAGTTCTGCTGGAGGAATTAGTAGCCAGGAATAAACGTAGTGATGAAACAATGACCCATTACTACCATGCAAAGCTAGCACTGACACAGCAATGTCGATTAGATGACGAAGCGACAATATCTTGTGTAATAAGAGGGTTACCCATTGAACTACAGGCAAATGCACGAGCTTTCCAATGCAGAAATCCCGACGAGTTATATGCAGGTTTTATTGCTGCTTTGGATAATTATCAAACTCCTGGTAGCTCCTATGCTAAACGCCAAAAGTTCGAAGTCAACCAAACATTCCGCAAGTTCAATCCACCTACTCAACCACAGTGTCATTATTGTCGAAAATTTGGACATGAAGCCAAAGATTGCCGTAACAAGACCGGCTTGAGATGCCACAATTGTCACCGCCTGGGGCACAAGAAGAAAGATTGTCGTACTCGCTATCAAAATTATACCGAAAGGGATGATAGGATTGAGAAAAACGTTAAAATAATCGATTTCAAGGAGGTCAACAATATTTATAAGAAGAAATGCACTATCAATGGACAAGAAGCCATAGCGTATATTCTATCTATTCGTACAGTAATGAACTTCAATCTCACGACAATTCCAAAAACCAACATTCTAAGAGGATTTGGAGGAGGCAGGGTATCTAGTGACATGGAAACTACGTTCATGCTGAAAATTGACAATATACTTATGGGCACCACGGCAATTGTGAGCAGTACCGATATGGATGATTTCGACGTCATTATCGGCCAACCGGTGATAAATCGGGATGGAATCTCACTATGTATTACAAACGGTAAAATCAACCTTTTCGAGGACATAGCGTATTCTTTCGAAAAACTGGTCATTGATGGGGATGAACCAAGGCCGACCATAATTTTGAAGGAAGATATTAATTTGCCACCCAGATCCGTTACGACTGTTCCAGTAGATTTGGTAGCTGTTGACCAGGGTACGGACGTTCTTCTAGATAGCAAGCTTTATCAGTTGGGTCGCTCATTGATCTGTGTCCCTGGAGGAGTACTTCGATCTCAATCTACGAACTTTCTATCCTTGATGAATTTGGGTGACTCTGATGCGTGTCTTGAACGAGGAAGGGTGATAGGCCGAGCAGATCCCTGTGTCGAACCAGACGATACCACGAATTACAAGGTGAGTGTAACAGATCATAACGAAAACATCTCTTGGAGGCATATTGATTGTGATGAATCTTTAACTGAACTCGAGAGACAAAAGTTGAATGACATTTTGAAAAAATGGATTAGTTGTTTTTCGCAAAGTAATACAGACGTAGGTACGATTAAATCAGGCGAATTAAATATATTACTGAAAAAAGATGCCAAGCCAGTTTGCTACCGTCCATATCGACTTGCTTTCAAAGAAAGGGAGATAGTAAGAGAAAAAATTTCGGATTTATTAGATGCCGGTATCATTAGAGAGTCAAATTCTGAATTTGCCAGCCCAGTGGTTTTGGTGAAAAAGAAAAACGGTGATTATAGGTTATGTGTGGATTATAGAGCACTGAATAGAATCACAGTAAAAGACGTTTATCCAATGCCGAATATTGAAGAGCAGCTGAGTAAAATTTCAGGGAAATTATACTTTAGTAGCCTTGATTGCTGCCAGGGTTTTCATCAAATACCTGTTTCCAAAGATACCGTTCATAAAACTGCATTCGTAACCCCCGAAGGGCACTATGAATATCTCAAAATGCCTTTCGGGCTAGTAAACGCTCCTTCTGTTTTTCAGAAATTCATAAATAGCGCCATAGGAAATTTAAGGCATGAACAGGTTCTCCTATATATGGACGATCTGCTTATACCTTCTAGGTCCGTCGATGAAGGTTTAGACTTACTAGAAAAAGTATTCGAACTCTTGAACAAAGCTGGTCTGAAGTTGAATATTGAGAAAAGTTCTTTTTTGAAAACAAAAATTGAATATCTTGGACATCAAATTAGTTCGGAAGGTATATCACCTGGTTCAAGAAAAACAGACGCTGTCGAAAAATTCAAAACTCCTGAAAATGTTCATGAAGTGAGACAATTTCTTGGATTAGCCGGTTACTTCAGAAAATTTGTTAAAGGATTTGCTACCATTGCCCTTCCTTTGACAAAACTTACTAAGAAAAATATAATTTGGGAATGGGGAGAATCTCAACGAGAAGCGTTCAATAAGCTCAAGGCAGTGTTGATTAGCAAGCCTATTCTAACATCATTCGATAGGAACCTGAACACGCAGGTTCATACAGACGCGAGCGCTAAGGGTCTTGGTGGAATTCTCCTTCAAGAACATGTAAATGGTATATTGAAACCTGTAGCTTACTTTAGCCGAGTCACTTCCCCTGCCGAAAGTTTTTATCACAGCTACGAATTAGAAACGCTAGCTGTTGTAGAGTCTCTGAAACGTTTCAGAATTTACCTCATTAGGTCATGTTTTAAAGTCGTTACTGATTGTTCAGCAGTGCGGTATACCTTCTTGAAACGCGATTTGATTCCACGAATTGCTAGGTGGTGGCTACAGGTTCAAGAGTTTGATTTCGAGGTCATTCACAAAGCCGGGAAGTCGATGCAACACGTCGACGCATTAAGTAGAAATGCCATCGAATGTAATCCAGTAAATATCCTCAATATCGATACTACCGATTGGTTTTTAGCAATTCAGTAACAGGATGATTCATTGCAAAATATCGTTCAACAGTTACAGTCCCCTCAATCTGATTTGCATAAGGAATTCTGTTTGAATGATAGTCGACTTTACAGGAAAACCATAAACGGTGAAAGATTAGTCATTCCTAGATCGGCAAGATGGCAACTATTGCAAAAATACCACGATGATATCGGACATCCTGGATTCCCAAGATGTAGTGCAATAATTAAGAAAAGTTTTTGGTTTGCAAAAATGAGTAGGTTCATTCGAAAATATGTTTCGTCTTGTATGAACTGTGCCTTCAATAAGGGAAACTATGGTAAGGGCGAAGGAGAGCTTCACCCTCTTTCGAAACCAAAATGTCCCATGGATACCTTACATATCGATCACGTTGGACCATTTCCAAAAAGTAGAGGAGGATTCAGTTATCTTCTCACTATCATTGATTCATTTACAAAATTTGTGATTGCTAAACCGTGCCGAACACTTGGTTCGGCAGAATGTATCAAACATTTGAAAGAAATTTTTGGAACATATTTCGGTTATCCTAGGAGGATAATTTCGGATAATGGGTTAGCATTCACAAGCAGGTATTTCAAACAGTTCCTTATTGAAAAACAAATTAAACATGTGATGACATCAGTAGCAACACCAAGATCCAACGGTCAAATAGAAAGGTATCATAGGACGCTTCTAGATGCTCTTAAAGCATCGGTTGATAATGAGTGTTATTGGGATTCTAAATTATCAGATGTTCTGTGGGGAATGAATAATACGGTGAACAGTAGCACCAAGTTCACTCCCTATGAATTAATGTTTAGTAACAAAGGTAGGCTGTTGAGCGATCTTGAGAAAAGTATGGATAATGACGAAATAACTATCGAAAGAAAACGACAACTAGCTTCTGATTGTCTTGAGAAGACAGCAACTGCGATGAAAACCAGGTACGATAAAAAACGGAAACCAGCTCGAGTATACGGGGCTGGGGACTTGGTTCTTTGGAATAGTGGTATTTCTGGCAATTCCAAGGGGTTGAGCAAAAAGTTGGACCAGAGATATACCGGTCCGTACGTTATTAGTAGAGTGCCAATCGAATCCTATCGTTCACCCCGTAGGAAATCGGAGGTAAAAAGCTGTGACATGGCTAGAATTGTTACATACCATCTCCAGATCATGGATCCACTTGTCGTCAAAAAATCGTCCTGTGCGTTTGGGGGGTAGGGGGTAATTTATAAAAAAATATGGATTTTTTTTTTATTCGTGGAAAATATTTATGGGTTTCAGAACTTCCACCCTGTTGAATCTTGATTTCGTGTGACAAGTAGAACAAATTACAGAAAATTTTGAAATTTACTAATTACATTACGATATATGAGAGAATCATATTTCAAACGCCTATAACTCAAAACTTGTAAATTCTCGTTAAATTGTTTTCCATATACCTCGCATTATCTCAGTAACTACAACGTTTATCAAAAAAATACTTCGAATAATGTCGATGCGCCTATGTTTCAAGATGCGAATGGTTCTTCGATTTTGGAAATCGAAGCATAAATAAGGAAGATATTGAGAAAATCATATTGCAATGCAGGTACTGTGTGCTCTGTTTCAATAATTAAATAAGTATTGATTAGCTAACGAAATCTATTATTGTAAATTTATCATAAAATATATGTTTCTCTAGATAAAAGACACTGATCTTGAATATGTCTTGAAGTTGAAGATTCCTTTCCAGCAGAGTACAGAATCATCGAGAAAATGTTTCATTTGTGGAAAAGATGGTCAACTCACTCGTTGTACAGAATTATCGATAAAAACATTTGAAAGTTGTATGAATATAAGAAAAAACCTCGGAAAAAACTATGCTAGGCAAATCGATATGGAATTGATGATATTTTCAATGAAAATAAAGGTCAATCGATCTTCTGGCACAGGAATATTGAAAACTGGAGACAATAATGTCAGGAATAAAACGCTTTCTATAGTGAAATTGATGTGAAGGTATTGTTGATGTGTCTAAAGAATTTTCTACCATATACGTTCAAATAAGAGTCAAGTTTTGACCTAGTATTGACTATCAACATTGTTTATTGCCATGGAAGTCAAGTATCATAACCAATGCTTTGTATCGAATTGGAAACATTATAGAGGATCACTGAGTGAGAATAAAGTTGTCATACCACACATGACAAAGAATTTGATAATCTGATAATATCAATAGATGGTGCAGATTTTCTAATGAAAAAGGGTATACTTTCAACTGTTTATATCAAAAATATGCCGAACTTGGTGGCAAAACTGGTAGGAAAATCTTAATCGAAGATTACTGTCTGTAGGTTAATCGAGAAGGTGAAACATTTTTGGGATTTTCTCTCCTCGTTTCTTTGGACGTTTCGGCAACGAATCTGCTCCCGTTCTCAACATGAAAATGCAACTTCCAAAGAAAAATGTTCTGCATTTTCATGTTGAGAACGGGAGCAGATTCGTTCCCGAAACGTCCAAAGAAACAAGGAGAGAAAATCCCAAAAAATCAAGTAAAATGAATTTATCGAAGAAATCAGAAAGCACTACGACAAGGAGATAGAAATTATCAAATGAATCAAAACGTTTTAATGAGTCGTAATTTGTGATTCCAAAAGTGACAAGAACTCATCTGATTCATACACATATAAAGAACAAAGTGAAATTACAGAAGATAACTCCCCTGACTTTGTATGCATCAGATATGACCCAGATACACAAATTTTTTTGAGATATTTATCAAGATATTATGAGAGATATTCCAGATTATGAACAACTAAAAAATATGGATGTCAAGGCTTACAAGGATATGATACCAAAAAAACTTTTTTTAAATTAGTTGCCTTATACACGATAAAGTTGATTCAGTTGATTGAAAGGTGTTGAGTATCTGATGTCAAGGTATAATACTCGCTAATTCTAAATTCAAAAAACTCACACCGAAACACGTTGGTTTGGGAATAATGATTCATCAAGAGACATCGAAAAAAATTATCGTAGCTCTGTGTTCTTGTGGACACTGTATCGTATTTACGTGTATTTACAACTTCGCAATTCGATAGGTATCAAATAATGTTTTTTTCAAGTTTCCACAAGGATATCCTCTTTTTATTTCAATATTATATGCATCATGTTTTGTTTCAATATTTGTCAATTTGTTTTTAAATGAGATGGTTGACATTTTACTCTGATGGATAAGAAATGTACTTTCGAGATAGAATCATTCATAAAATAAATGGAGGGCACTTCCAATCAAACAGCAAGTTAAAATAAATTTCTGTTAACTTGGAAAATAGCGATCAATTTCATTTCTCCCGTGAATTCCAAGATCGTACTATTCTGTAACACTGTAACACTCAGTAATTCATATTTACGGTGATCGTACTAGGACGGCTGCGGGCGTTGCGGGGAGAATCGGGGTATGAAAGCGGCGAGTCGCCGCCCTTCGTACTACCTGCATTGTATTATGATTTTCCCAATATCTTCCTTATTTATGCTTCGATTTTTGAAATCGAAGAACCATTCGCATCTTGAAACATAGGCGCATCGACATTATTTCGAGTATTTATTTGATAAACGTTATAGTTACTGAGATAATACGAGGTATATGAAAAGCAATTTAACGAACATTTACAAGTTTTAAGTTATAGCCGTTTGAAATATGATTTTCTCATATATCGTAATGTAATTGGTGAAATTCAAAATTTTCTATAATTTGTTCTACTCGTCACACGAAATCAAGATTCGACGAGGTGGAAGTTCTGGAACCCATCAATATTTTCCACGAATAAAAAAAAAATCCATATTTTTTTATAAATCACCCCCTACCCCCCAAACGCACAGGACGATTTTTTGACGACAAGTGGATCCATGATCTGGAGATGGTAGGTAACAATTCTAGCCATGTCACAGCTTTTTACCTCCGATTTCCCACCAACTTTTGATCTAAGCGACTTACGGTTCGTTTGGCACTCTACTATATATTGAAAGCGCTGGGAGGTGATCGATATCAAATAAAAAGTGTGAAGGGAATGCGAGGATATAAAAACTATTCTGCTACAGTAGCAGTCGACTCTTTGAGACCATTTCATAGTTCGTTTGGAAAAACTAATGATGAATAAGAATCTGAGGACTCCGAAACAAACATAAGAGATCGAGATGACCTAATCGATCTACTAGAAGGTTAATGATATAGGTTATTAAAAAAAAAAAAATGTCGGAACAGGACGGCTGAAAATGACCTGTGTGCTTTATAATTTTTTTTGTAAACCGGAACAGGACGGTTGATAATGACCTGTGTGTTGTATATGATATTTGTTTGGAGTCGGAACAGGACGGCTTATAATGACCTGTGACATGTTATCAGAACCGGAACAGGCCGGTTAACAATGACCTGTGTATGATGCAACGTAAATCGTTGAAATATTCTGAGATCTTGTTAACACTCACACACACCACAAAAAAAAAAAAAAAAAAAAAAGCAGTTGAAGCCTGAAAGTTTTTACGATGTTACAGGGGAATCTGTTGGCAGAAGATGATCGCAGGGACGCGCTCAAATTCCAGGATGGCCGATTGTTAAGGACCGCATGCCAGCTATAGCAGAATCCACCCCGTAAAAGCTGAAGCATTCCACTACATTAATCATTTCTTGATTCACATTTGTGTTATGTAATTTATACTGGTCGTTTTTTTGGGTAGATAAGTCGCCCGGACGAGTCAGTCATTTATTGTATTCAGAACAGAGAGGTTACTCTTACAAATAGAAGTTATTTGAAAGTACAACGCGTATCATTCGTTATATTCCTTTTAACAAAAGAATGTTATATTCGGATCAGTGAATTTGTTCGACTCACAAATTTTGCTTTCGCTCGGTTTCGCTAGAAGCTTTGCATCGCGAATCCAACTAGGGCTGTGCGATATTGAAAATTGGATATCGATATCGATGTATACTTTGATACCGATACATATCAATATATGTATATCGATGAATATCGATACATCGCACGTTGAGAACAATAGGGTGACAATTAAAAATTCTTCGTTTTAAGATAATCGACTTTGAGAATTTCCCCTTCCTAATGATGATGAATTCGTCTTTGGTGAACCTCATTCACCGCGAAAAGTATATTTAGTTCTAATTATATCATTATATCATATTATCAACGTGCGACATATCGATACAAATCGATACATATCGATACATACCGATACATATCGATACATTTCGATACATATCGAAACATTTGGATATATCGATACATATCGAAGAAAACGGTCGACACTGTCGACAGTAGTGCTGTGCGATATAGAGAACTGGATATGGATATCGATTGTAGATTGTAGATTGTAGATGGGTCGTATAGGCTGGGAGTCCTCTAGATCACTGCGATCTAGAAGATCTATTGTGATTACCCCGATGTAGTTTCGGTCCTCTAACCCTAGACTTCTGATGAAGCCTACGATTTTCCTGACCGTTGAATTTTCCACTTCAGCAGGGGTGAGATAGACCTGTTCTAGGTGGTTCAGCCTTTGGCGTACTAATACTTCACATGAGCAAAGTATGTGTTCCGCGGTTTCGGTCGCATTGTCACAAAAGCAGCAAGTGTCAGTCTCCGCCAGGCCCATCTTTTTGAGGTGGTACCTCAGAGGGCCGTGTCCTGTGAGAAAGCCTGTGATAAGCTTTAGCTCTGGTTTGCTGAGGCTGAGTAGCTCTTTGGCTCGGTTCTGCGAATGGTTGATGAACCTTTTCGCTCGTCGTTGACCTGGAGTTGCTCTCCAGTAAGAGGACTTTTCTATTTCTTCCCATTTCCTGAGTTCTCCCCTCAAGTGACTTTTGCTTATCTCACAAAAAGGCTCAGGACTAAGAAGTGCAGATGCTGCACCTTTTTTTGCAAGGCGATCAGCTGCCTCATTTCCTTTGATTCCTTCATGCCCTGGAACCCACATAAGTGTGACTTGATATCGATGTATACCTTGGTAATATGTATCGATATGTATCAATATGTTTCGATATGTAACGATATGTATATCGATATATCAATATGTATCGATGAACTAAGATGAACATTCAAAGGAAAAAATCAAGGCGAACCTTAACTCTTTATGCATTGAAAATCAGTGTTCTCATTACCAAAGAGAAAAGACAATTTTTATCACTTGGAGCGCACCAGAAGAAATCTTGTATCTTCCTGCGTACCCGCGAACCTATAGAGAGAATAAGAACAGGAGATGAAGATCATAAGTTCTTGGGAATACTTCCTTTGGTAACGAATGCGAATATTCGCCGTACTATTGGCAAACGAGTTTTGGTAGAGAGTTGTTCGACACTTCTCTAGATTGACGTCAGAACAATGTGCTGACTTAGCTTGTTGGTCTGACCTCTATGGGAAGGCTTTTGGCATAGGAAGGGAAAAATAATTGGAGACCATATTTACGTATATTGAAATTCCTAGCCTTAACTCTGTGGGTAAGCATTTGGCATAAAAAGGAAAAAATGAATAGAGACAATGAGAATGTCTAGAAGTATTGGTCTGAAAATGCCTAGGAGCGTTTGTCCGTGCAAAAAGTTTATATTCAGTTTTGAATCAAACTTCTGGTCATCAAAGCTAGAGCTAGGAGGAACAGACAAAACCGATAGATGTCGATAAGAAGGTTGATTTAAATAATAAGGCACAGTCAAAGATTTTTTTTTTCTCATCGATTGGAGCGCACGAAAGGGAATCCCTATAATGTTCAAAAAACATCGTGCGTTCCTAGGAAGGATAGGGACAGGAGGTAGGTATTGGAATTTTTCTTGAACTTTTGGAGATTATATGTTGTTGGGAATACTTCCACAGGCAATGAATTCCTAGTCATACTCATCAGAACTGGAAGATCGCAGGTCACAGTGTCCATTCAACTTCAGCCCCATGGATGTTCAGTTTTTCCATATACCAAAGGTTAGCTCAATATACCCATGAATAACCATTGGAAAGGCTTATCCAATAATACTCAATTTTTCACTAAGAAATTATCTTACCACTTGGGTTAATATTTCAGCTCCATAGTCATGAGATTCATGATACATTGCAGTATTTATTCAACAATGTCCATTTTTTTTTTCGAAATGCTAGATTGGAATTGCCCAACTGTGCCTCACGACAGTCTATCGGTGGAAGGGCGTAATTTCTCAAAACCTCAACCGATCTGACAATCCTAGCACACCGCGCATGCGTGAGTCATACCTTTGTCATACCATTCACGAGTGTATTCTTAAAAATGATATTCATTCGTATTATTCATTCAGAAAGGATTCTTTCACCCCATATCGATATCAACAGTATCAATTTCCGTTGAAATTATGTTTTTTCCAAAGATAAAAGACTATCTTTGAGAATATTGCCAACTTCCAACTCGGCCACGGTCACATTGCAAACAGACGTATACTAAAAATAAGAAGAATTCAGAGTTCACAACTCAACCTGAAACTTTGATGATTACATTCGAATATTGAAACAAACCTTGTTTATTTCATTACAATCTACAATTTTTCATTCTTTATCACCATTATGTTACCCTTAGCTCTGCACTCTTCCTCCATTCTCCTGACAACTAACGAAATACACAAAGGATTCAATATTGTGCCATTATACACTACATATCTTCTAAGGTATGCAATACAAGTGTTTCATTATGATTGTGTCTTTTTATGATTTGATTATTTTCAGTCTGCACAGAACCTTACCTGGAATGTTTTTCAAGAACGTTTTGATGCATCTGGCTGTAATAAAGACTTCCGTTTGATCATGAAGTGAGTGACTCCAGGACAAACAAACAAAACAAATTCCGGATATTTCCTCCTACATTATTTTACATAATGAATGACAAATTGCAACATACTATGAATTCAGATAATTTCACAGAGAACCATTTCACCTATATATAAAGTGCAATTGTTTTTATTTACCAGTACCTATACTATTTATCGATTAAAGGGGTCGAAAGTCGAAAGGTCTGAAGAATTCAGCCAATTTCATAGAACACATTAAAGAAACAAACTCTACATGTTTTGTGAGATCCTTTGTGTAAGAATCTCTTTACATACGAATCACGTTTCCTCATTTTTTATTCTGTCAGTCGGTTGAACTCGTCTGCGGGATAGTCTAGAGCTTTAACACCCCTTCTGCATTCCTCAGGTATATCCATCCGCTTTGTAGCTGGTCGTACATCAAAGCGAAGGAGTTTAATATTGTATGGTTTGACGGTTGCAGATCCTGAGTTGTTTGGTGTACCTGCCGACCGCAATTTGGGAACTTGCGAAAGTGGTCGTGATTGAGTTCGAGGATCACACAGGCAGCAACAAAATTACTCGTACGACAGTTTGAGACTATCGGCTCAACATGAAACGATTAGTGGTGAATTTATGCAGGACTCATATAATATTTAATAATTATCAAGTAACATTAATCATTTACCGAGTAGCAATTGAAAGTTGAACATGCTATTTCCAATGAAGGTGTTTATGCAGACATTTAACAATTAACAATTAACAAGTAACAAGTAAAATGTTGGCCAACTTTCAACTTCCTTACTTCAATCGGACCATGTTTTCCTCTAGTCCGCAACTAGTACGCAGATAATCGCGGATTGGTTCCATCGACTGATAGAGAAACCATGTGATTGCATGGTGTGACCTGATATCTGACAGACGTTATGAAAATAGTTTGAAAAATAGCAATCAATAAAATAGTTCTGAAGGAAAGTAACCAAGTCTCTGCCAGATCAGAAAAAATCTGAAATTAAAAATTTTAGCTACTTATGTAGATTGTCAACTAAAAATTTTCAAGGTTATGGTTTTGTTAGCCCAATTTTCGGGCATGTGCTCTTGCGTACTATTTATTCATTAATTGTTAATTAGGTATGCGTAAATGTGAATATGCACATCAATAATTGTTGATAGATAATTGATGAATGTTACTTGATAATTTATTGTTGCTGCAATAATCCACCTTTGAGTCTTAGTGAAAATAGCTAGGGATCGCGCTTCGTTATTGATCCATTTTCCTTCTCTCGTTTTATAATACGCGAAGTAAATGATATCTGCTACCGATTCATTGATATCATTCCTTTTAAACCGGACTCTCATTATGATAAAGAGTTTGTCCAATGGCAACCTTTACTTTCCATTTTAGAAAAAAAAATAGGAACACGTATTTGGGTCTAATCAAGTGCGTCTAAGTTTCTACATACTTACAGGATCGTATAACAATCGAAATATCCCTTAGGGACATCCTTCGAATGTCCCTTAGGGATATCCGTCGGATGTCCCAATCGGTACATGAACTTTACTCTTTCAATGTCCTAGAAATATCGCCCTGCGTCCCTGCGAGGACGTTAACTTACACCTCGCCGACGAATGATTGCTCGTAGGCTATAAGTACTCCTCGTCGATGTCCTTCACGTAAGTACATTGGACATCCTTGGGACACTTTTTGGGGACCTTCTACGGACCATCAACTCAACTGGATGTCCTAACCCAGAAAAATTCAAATTCAAGAATAATTCGTACGTCCCTGGGAGATCCTATGGACATCCAATTGATATCTCTCAGCGTTGCTGATAGGTTGTCTTATGGATGTCCTGAGGATGTCCTCAGTAGTGCTTGATGAGGAATACTGAATACCGAAAGTTGTCCCAGGGACATCCCTCAAGGACGTCCCTAGTTGGTCCTCAAGTGGAATATTTGTGCGTCCCACAGACGTCCAATGGACGTCCACGGTACCAAATTCGAACGTCCTATGGACGTCCTGAATGTCCCGACAGGACGTCCTAAGGATATCCATGGGACATAAGTGAGTTATTAGGGTAATGATAATCAAGGTTGCCACTTAGTTTTTTATTTCATCAGTAAATACCCTGTCAAAAATTCATCTAGTTCATGCTAAGTAACCAATTTTTAACAAAATAGCAACAAACGAAACAAACATTCTCATGAAAAAATAATCATATCCCTGATTCTCGATTCGAAAATATTCACAATATACATATACATAGGTCTTATAAAATTCGAGTTTATTAAAAACAGAAACGAATAGAAAAAATGAACAACAAAAATATAAAACGAATAATATGTATAACTTATCGTCAGAAACAAACTGTTATAACAGAGGTATATGAAAACTTGAATTTGGTTCGTTCATATAATAATTACATATTTTATTACTCATTTTGTGAAATAAATTTGAACAGAGTGTGCCGAGATGTGGAACTGAAGGTTGATAATAATATAGGTAATTACAATAATGAAAACTTAAGTGTCGAAATATTTCTCATTAGGTGTCGCAGACTGACCTCTGCGAGGTGTCACCACCCCGTATATGATGAGATTCGGGAACGTCAAGTGAGACTGACATCCGATTCCGATTGAATAAAAGTCGTGTTTGAGAGTTATCATTCTAGTCTTTCAATCATCGCGTATTGATATTGTCGTTCAGATATGGATGTTTCTCAGAACGGTCAGCACAGACCACCGGCGGCATCATCATTCCTGCAACAGCGGCTCAGCTCCCAAAGCCCATCGCCATTCAAGGGGTTTCCAGCTCCATCAGATGTGGAACTTGATTTGGAAGAACCTCTTCGACGACATAGGTTATGAAATGTTTCAGTAGATCAGTAGATCAATATGTAGATCAGGAGATCTACTGATAATTTAGTACAACTGGTGACCCTTCAGCGGGCAAAAAGTTAGTGTCGTTGAAAAAGTCGGTTTTTCGGTCAGAAATCAGAACGTAAAATGTGATACTTTGTAAAGGTGGACAAAAAAACAGTATCAAGACGTTCGAAAAATCATGTTACCATGAGCAATACTCTCTCAAGCATGGAAAAATCATGTCCGATCCATCGCAAAAGCTGCTTCACAAAAACTCGGATTCTAGTTCCGTGCGAAAATCTACCCTTCACCTCGACAGCTTCTCATGTCCTACACAGCACATATAAGGCCAGATTTGGAATACTGTTCTCATGTAGGGGGTTCAGAACCCTAACATATGCTGCTGCTTTCAGATTTCATCCAGAGAAGAGTTATTCGCCTGGTGGGTGATGCTACACTCACTAACTTGACCCCTAAACACCGTAGGAAAGTCTGCGACCTCTCACTTTTCTATAGATACTTCCACGGGAAATGTTCCTCAGAAATCTCTGTTAAAATTACATCACTAGCAATTCCAGTCAGACAAACTCGACAGGCCCAGTCAGCACATCCCTTCGTCGTTAAACTTGAAAAATGTCGAACAACACTATACCAAAATTTGTCCTTCTATAAAACGGTGGAGATTTGGAATTCTTTGCCAATAGAAGTATTCCCAAAAACTCATAAACTCCAAAAGTTTTGAAAAAATCCCACACCTAGCTCATCTCTCTGTCGTCTCAAGATTTGCACGATATTCCACGAACATAATAGGAAATTCCTGTCGTGCGCTTCAAGAGTCAAAAATTGCTCGTGTGGCATTCGATAAGAGAATTTCACACCAAACTATGTTTGAAAATCAGATGATTCTATAGAATCCATTTGATTTCTATATAGCTTCCTAGCTTACGAATTCTTGATTTCTACCTATTGTAGTCGCGTGGAAAAACCAGTTAGAATGTAACATATTATTTTCTTCCATTTTGAATCAACTTTGGGTTACTATACAAGTGGTAAAAATGAGCATATCATTCTGTAGATGTAAATAGAAACAGATAGTGATTTGAAATGAAACAAAAATATGAATAAATTAATTAAAAAGGCTCAGTCATTTCCACAAATGTTTACAAAAAAAAAACAATGGTAGATGACGGGAGGATAACAATCACCTTCCAGGAGGCTAATGCCACTCAGAACATTGAAAATCCTCCCGAAATCCATGCATCGATACGTATAAACGAATACTAATGCAACTGTTTTTTTCCAAATACCGACTGATTTCGGCTAGAAGATTTTTTTAAACTCAACCGTTATTGTTTTGATATATCTGTATTCCTTTTCTTCTGACATTATTCGAAGAAAGTATGATCACTATTCATCGAATTTATTTTTCAGGTTCACTGATACTGAAATTTTCAAACGCAGTGACATTTGAGGGATAATCATTTGATTTGTCGGACAATAAGTCCGTTGCTTTCCTTTTATTTCTCCATTTCACATATCACGAGAAAAAATCCCAATATATCTTTGCATTTTTGAATTCTACGCTCAATTTCAGACAAGTTTTATGAATTATTTTTTACACAAAAGTCGGTAGTTTTGGAATTGAGAACAATCATTATTATATAATTCTTACTATTTTTGCACCAGTTCAGTGAGAAAACCATGAGGAATGAAACACAATGTATTTCACTCTCCTATCCGATTTTTTGAAATCTTTCAACATTTAACAGAGGAAGGGGTGACGGTCTTTTGGTCCTATATAACTGTAAGTCATAACGAGGAGAGATAATTAGGAAAAATCTGGAGACATGAACATTACACTTCTCCACATCATCATATTTGATTTACACATCTCAAGATTTTCAATCACCAATCCACCTTCTCCGAATCCAAATATTCAGTAAATTACACTTCCGTTGGCTTCCGTTCGTTTTGGTCCCTTGCTAAAGCGGTCGGAGGAAATTTCACGAATAGTTCATTTCCACCACTGTCAAAATCCGACGGCAAATTAGCAACAAAATCGCAGGAGAAAGCAAATATTTTTGCAGATATGTTCGCAGCAAACTCCACTATAGATTCCCAAGGAAAAGTGCTGCAAGACATTCCACCGGTTTCGTGCGAAAAGCTACTTTACTAGATGTCTTGAATACTATCAGCCATTATAAAGCTCAAATTATATTAACTGGGGATATGAACATAGACTCTTATAACAAATCTAATGATTTTCGAGATCTTTCGAGGCTGTTGAAGTGTTTCAATATGAAAAGCCTTGTTAAATGGCCTACGAGAGTTACTGAAACTAGCATCAAGACCATCGATCATATTTTCATCAATTTTGATACAAATGAGATTCCAATTGTCATAGATAATGATATATCCGACCATCGCACTATTTTATACCGATTGGGTATTAAAAGTGATCTCAAACCTCCGACAACAACCATCAGAAGGAGTTACAATGATGGGTCGATTCAAAACTTTCTTAGTGATCTTTCAAAGGAAAATTGGGAAGATGTTTATACTCTAAATAATGTAGATGATGCATTTTCGAATTTTCACACTGCTTTTGTTCACTACTTCAATGTATTTTTCCCCTTACGCAGTTATTACTCAAATAACTCAACAAATAAACTTTGGGTGGATGATAACATCAAGTTATCAAGTAATTATTTGAAACAACTATACTTTTTGCGAAAATGCTCTCGTGATTATGAAGATATTTATAGAGAAGCCAAGAAGCAACATAGAGAACTCATAAAAAATACAAAGAAGGCATATTACCAAAATACTATAACAAGATCCAATAACCAAACCCGAACGGCATGGAAAATCATATCAGAGGTCACGAATAAGTCGAAAACAAAAAATGAAAATATTGAAATAATAAAAAATGAAGTTCTTCATTCAGACCCCCAGCAAATCGCGAATATTTTCAACGACTTTTTCATTTCAGCGCCTCTTGAGTTAATCAATAAAATTCCTCCTGTGAGTACTCCAGCAACAGAAAACATCACCCCCAATAATTCTTCACTATACTTGGAGCCCTTTTCTCCAGAGGATTTACTAATCTTGCTAAACAACAAAATTAAAAATAAAAAATCAGCTGGGCCCGACGAAATTCCGAATTTTTTAATCAAGTTATCACTACCTCATATTATTCTTCCGATCACGTATTTGGTAAATTTGTCATTCGAAACGGGACGCTTTCCGCAAATGCTGAAAATCGGAAAAATTATTCCAGTTCACAAAAAAAATGATACTCGACAGCTCAGTAATTATCGACCAATTACTGTCCCGAGTAGCTTTTCCAAAATATTAGAATATGCTTTTCTTGACAGATTAGAGAAGTTTTTGAAAAAATTCAAAATTGTAAGTGAACAACAACATGGTTTTCGCCCTGGTATGTCTACCAACACGGCTATACAGTCCTTCTATTCAGAAATATTGAAATTCATCGAGGCCGGCGAAAGTCCGGCGGGTATTTTTTGTGATCTTAGTCGGGCTTTTGACTGTGTCGATCATGCAAAACTACTAGATAAACTATATTCCTACGGTTTGAGGGGCATACCTCTAGATTGGTTAGCATCTTTCTTGAGAAATCGCGAGCAATATGTGAGCATAAAATATAAAAATCAGAATAAATTAGAAAATGCATCATCTTCTAATTCAGAAGTCACTGTAGGTGTCCCACAAGGTTCTATCTTAGGCCCTATACTATTTCTTCTCTACATTAATGAAATTGGTACAATATTTCCTAGGATTCATTTCACATTATATGCTGATGATATATCATTGATTATTTCGAACAAATCCAATAATATCCTACAAAATGAATGTGAATTTATATTAGAGTCTTTGATGAGATGGTTTTCGTCGAATAAATTATCATTCAATCCAGATAAAACATCTATCGTCAGATTTCAGACAGCTCAACGTTACAGCAGTGAGGATTTCATTATCGAATTATCTAGTCAACAACTTGTAACCAGCGATACTGTGAAATTTCTGGGTATTGAACTAGACAAGAATCTAAATTTCAAAACACATTGTGAATCATTAACATCTAAACTTAACTCATTCTATTACTTGATATACAATTTGAAGACTATTTTGACTCATGAACAATTGATGAACTTTTACTATGCACAGGTGGAATCTCGTTTGAGATATGGAATTAACTTCTGGGGCAATTCCATACATTCTAAGAACATATTCATTGCACAAAAACGAATTGTAAGGTGCTTAACAGGAAAACCAAGACAACACTCTTGCAGAGATCTTTTCAAAAAACTTAACATATTAACTCTGACTGGATTATTCATTTTTGAGATATGTTTATTTGTCCATAGAAATAGAGAAGTTACACCGAAAAATTATGATACGCACAATTTCAATACGAGACAAAAAAATAACTTGCGGATACCCTTTGCCAGATTGAATATTACCAGTTCATCGCCAAACTTTATTGGGCCAAGATTATTCAACAAATTACCTGAATCAATAAAAAACTGTGAAAAGGAAACAGAATTCAAAAAACAAATCAAAATATTTTTAGTTGGCAAAGTTTTTTATACTGTGAACGAGTTTTTGTGTACGTAATATTCCTATTTGTCATATACACTCATTAGTATGTAAGTTTTCTATTTTTTTTTTCTTTTTTTAGTTCGTAAGTTTCTTAGTATCTTTGACTATTCCTATACAATGTATGTTGTCAGTTATGGAAAATAAATGATTTGATTTGATTTGATTGATTGACACCTCAACAGCTTCTCATAATCTACAAAGCGCAGATACGGCCTGTTCTTGAATACTGTTTCCACATATGGGGTTCAGCACCAAAACATACGCTGATGCTCTTAGATTCCATCCAGAGAAGAGCCATCCGCCTGGTAAGTGACGCCACACTCACTCACTCTGCGACATCATTGAAACACCGTAGAAATGTCGGCGACCTTTCACTTTTATATCGATACTTCCACGGGAAATGTGCTTCGGAAATCTCTGCTATCATCCCTTCACTAGCAATACCAGTCAGACGAACTAGACAAGCCCAGTCAGCACATCCATTCGTTGTCAACCTCGAACATCACTTTATCAAAACTCCTTCATCCATAGAACGGCTATATTAGGCTCTGGAATTCATTGCCTGAGGAAGTATTCCCAACAACATATAATCTCCAGAAGTTCAAGAAAAATTTCAATACTCACCTCCTATCCCTATCCTTCCTAGGCACGCACGATGTTCTTTGAACATTAAAGGGATTCTCTTTCGTGCGCTCCAAGCGATAAAAAAAAAGTTTCTTTTCACTGAATTGCGAAATGCTAATTAGATGAATTCACCTAGGCAAGCAATACCGCCAGGTAGCGGCGATTTGGAAGAGAAATAATATTGCATGCTAAGCACCTGAATCATTTCAATACTGGCGTAATTGAAGAATCGAGGCTCATCACAATTAAAACGTTTGTTACGCTAATTTGATAATTATCGATTATTCAATTGCTGATGCCTTCTCGACTTCGATATTGCTGCCCTTTATTATGTGAGTACTATACAGGGTGTTTTCTAGAAAAATGCATGAACTGAACAGTTCAAAATTTCCCAAAATATTCGTCTTCAAATCAACGAACAATTTCATCTCAACAGAATTTCAAAAATCGAGTACCTAAGTACGCCAATTCATGACTATTTAAATCCTGGTGACTGCCGTCCACATGAAAGTTTGATGACACCGTCTCAGGATATCTCACAGAAGTAATTTCGTCTAAAGAAAAATGAGTTATTGAGTGTTTTGAGGCTGAAAATAAACTCCACTTCTGGCCATTCTAGAGTTTGTGTTTAGTAGGAGTGCCTCGAACGTCCTATATATTACGTTCTCTGAAGTTTGCGAACATGCTTGTCATGTTAAAGAGTTGAACAAATAATCCTATGCGAATAAGGGTATAGTTTACGCAAAGTCAATTGAAAAACTTCCGTTTTAAGGACGATACGAGGATTTGTCTATTTGCTTAACATTGGAATAGGAATGAATGAGATATTTTTTACTGAGCTTTCCCGGTATGCAATCTGTTCAGTCTACGTGGACTGGACGAGCGCTGTCATGCAAGAAACCGCGTCTCATTGGTTACTCCAAACTATACTGAATGTTGATTGGTCAGAGTTGCAAGGGCGGTCTTCTGTGTGATAAGAATCTTCTAGCCTGCGCTAGGTTGCCGTCATTGGTTCAACTCGAAATTCAGAAAATTTATTATTTCAATCATAGTGCTTTGTGTTCAGGAGGCCTTATCAGGAAGTCAACGCAAAGGGTAATTTTGACTATCTATTCGCGTCTCAAGAACGAGAATCATGATTCTTCAGAAAACCAACTTGTGAAGAGAATACAAAAATTGACTAAAATAAGCTATCCCCACCATATACAGAGTTATTGCCACATTTCAGGGATAAGTTAAATGAATACGCGGATTATAATTACAAATCGTTAAGTACGTTGTGAAATGTTTCACTGGATTGCGAGTTCAGTCATGAGAAATCAGACAAAAGGATGGTGATTATGGAATCAAGACCCATCGTAGACCATCGGCAAGAATATCTACGTAAAATAAAATAGAGGAATACCGTGAAGCAAATAGACCTATAATCTAGATGAAACGTGGTTCGACACTTATGACGTTGTTCAATACGGTTGGGTAGATGATAGCAAAAACTATTATGTGAGTGGTCCGAGTTCGAGAGGCAAGAGAATTATAATCCTTCACGCCGGCAATGAAAATTGATTCGTTGACAATGCATCATTTTTGTCTGTCAAAAATATCAAGCAATCCTCTGTCGATTTTCACGAGGATACGACGGCAGAATTATTTGAGAAATGGGCAGAGCAGCAGCTTATACCAAATATTCCAGAGAATCCAGCAATCGATATGGATGATGCGTCATACCATTCACGTCAACAAACGAAAATACCGAGCACCAACACGAAAAAGGCTGACATTATTCAATCTATGGAGAAAAAAGGCATGGAAATATCTCATAAGAAACTGAAGAAAGAATTACTGGAAATGATCAGGAAACGAAATTTCACGGAGGAATATGTAGTTGATGAACTCTTTGGAGCACACGGCCATACTGTCTTACGTTTGCCCCCATATTACTGTGTTTTTAACTAACTGCTATCGAGAGCAAAGTACGTGAAAATAATCAATCACCGCAATTTAGCGAGTCAGTTTTAACCACCATCGGGACAGTATCCAATGATCATTAGGGTAAATGAAGATTCAAGTCATCAAGAGTCCGATAGTGACTTGTGATATATCATCCAGTATTTGTGTATAACAGTTACGAAAACGAATAAGAGGTGTGTGGTGTGTTGTGAAAATCATATTGTGATTATCATAACCAAAGTGTGAAACTTAGGAAAGTTGACATGTGTAGTGAAATTGTGTGAAGTGTAGGAAAGTGATGAGACATGTGAATTGGAACTGTGGAACTATACCTCTTTCTCATTTCACGAAAAAAAAAAACTTTCAGAATATACCATTTATTTGCTGAGAATTTTCATTAGGTCCAATGTTATTCATATTCTATTATTTTGATTATTTTCTTCGTATGATTTTGAACCAATCAGAACAATGTTCAATTGAGTAAGTTACCTTGTATAATCTCGAATATACGTGTATATACATAGAGTAACTCTACCAATCAGAAATTCAGAATTGTTGGTAGTACTTATCTTATTTATATGATTACATACATATCTTGAAGATCCTTATACTACTGTAATTTTTATCAAGTTCAATGCTTTATTTTTCTTTGATTTTGTTGAGAATTCTCATTAACTTTATTGATATGTTCATATTTCATCTTGTTGGGAATTCTGATTTAGTTTAATTTAATATTCAAATTACAAATGTGGGACGATAAGGCTATTGGCGAACACCCACTAAAAACAAGTAACCAGCCATGGCTGCCTCATGGGTGGTCTGGAAACTCAATAATATTCAACAGAATTTCGATTTAGTTTAATTTTATATTCATATTTCAAATGTGGGATGGGGCTGTTGGCGAACACCCACTAAAAACAAGTAACCAGCCATGGGTGCCTCATGGGTGGTCTGGAAACTCAATAATATTCAACAGAATTTCGATTTAGTTTAATTTTATATTCATATTTCAAATGTGGGATGGGGCTGTTGGCGAACACCCACTAAAAACAAGTAACCAGCCATGGGTGCCTCATGGGTGGTCTGGAAACTTACTAATATTCGATACTCTCATGTTCCAAAATGGATGTATAGGTAATTTTGAAACAATCAAAAATTCATTTTAAAAATAGCTTCAATTTTTTCAACTGACTTCTTATAAACTATACTTCGCGTTTTCTACACAGTACACGGAGAATAGCTTCGCAGACGGTACCCATAGGAACGGCTACCGAAACAAATGTTACTTCCGAATTATATATCCCGCAACTACGACACTCGCGTCACTAGTAGGGGTGGGAAAAATTATCGATATATCGATAATTATCGATAATTATCGATAATTATCGATAATTATCGATAATTATCGATAATCATCGATAATAATTTGGAGAAAAATTATCGATTTATCGATTTATCGATATTATCGATATTATCGATATTATCGATATTATCGATATTATCGATATCATCGATATTATCGATATTATCAATATTATCGATATTATCGATATTATCGATATTATCGATATTATCGATATTATCGATATTATCGATATTATCGATATTATCGATATTATCGATATTATCGATATTATCGATATTATCGATATTATCGATATTATCGATATTATCGATATTATCGATATTATCGATATTATCGATATTATCGATATTATCGATATTATCGATATTATCGATATTATCGATATTATCGATATTATCGAAATTATCAATATCATCGATGATATCGAAATCATCGAAATTATCGATATAACCGATGATATCAAAATTATCAAAATGAATGAGCATCAGAAAAATAGGTATTTTTGTTTTTTATATGGAACACCCTGTATAAAATAGATACCTGCTGGTAAGAATTGAGGTAAGAATGAAAATATAATAAGACACGGCACCCTGTACATTAGCCTTGTTCAAACAACATAGGACTCCAGCACAGCAACTTGCCTAAAGCTATCTGACATCTGGCAACGTGGCAACCCTTATTAGTTGTGGTGGCAAACTTTTTGGTTAGTTTTGTGTTGAACGAGTAACAAGTATCAAGTAAGGTGTGTTATATAATTATATGGAATATTTTTATTTTATCATTCGATCGCTCATTTCTTGAAAAATAACATAATGACAAAATAGCTTTGTTTATCATACCCACCTAGAAACCAAGAAGTAAATTATCATTAAAAAAATTAGTTTCATAAAAATACCCTTGTCACGACTAGGGGTGGGAAAAATCATCGATATATCGATAATTATCGATAATAATTTGGAGAAAAATTATCGATTCATCGATATTATCGATAATATCGATAATATCTATAAATCGATAATATCGATACATTATGATTATCGATAATCGATATTTCGAAATCATTATCGCCCACCCCTAGTCACTAGCAAGGTTATTCAGTATCAGATTATGTTCAGATCATACTTTCGTTATAACAAGAACAGATAAAACGGATTTCTTCAATCGAAGAAATCCATTTTCTTGAAATTAAATTTTATTTGAATTGAGCCATTTACACTTGTCTCAAATCAATCGGATTTCTCGCTTCTGTTCTTGAATATCTTGATATCAATCTGCTCAATATATAAACAGTATATTTTTTCATTTAAGAAAACCGCGAATACAAGTGAATTCCAATTTATATTCGTTCAAGAAAATCTCTGCTTGTTTGAAAGACTTTCAATGGCGTTTATTCAGTGGTGGGGGACAACTGAACACCTGGGCCCATTTGACTCCTCAGTCGTTAGCCGCCATTTGTCATTGCCGCTGTTGTTTTTTCTGAAGACGGTGCAATCGGTGCATAAAATCTTCACAGCGAAGAGACTTTCCACATTTGAGGAAAATGTAGGTATAGGTATCTATTTCGAACAGGAACCCTGAACTTTGTAGATTTTTGTAACATTGTTGCGATGAGGTGTTTCCTTCATTATTTCATCGGAAAGTTGAGAACCTTTTGATGTCAATCATACCTTGAACCATAAGTACCCATCACTTTCAACGCATATGGGGCTACTGCACAAGAATCAAGTGTGCTGAGTCATGGATAACAGTATTGTTATATCATCTTCACAGCAATTTGGCATTCCATATTTGAGGACAATCTGCAGGGATACGAGCTTTATATAGTTTTGTAACATGAGATGTTTTTCCTTTTTTTATCAACGAAATGCTGAGAACCTTGATATCAATCATACCTCAAACGATAACTACACATCACTGTCAACGCATTTGTCTATGTTTGTATAACCTACACACCACATTCGTTCAGTAGTGACGATTAGACCAGTCGCATTCATTCGATGAACGCCCTAATAGGTGTAAGTAGGTATAAAGACCCATTCTTTGTATAAGTATTTTTTTCTTGTCTCCTGATGAGAATGATTGAAGCAATAATAATATGTCTCCTTTCTTCGTGTTTTTAAATAACAACTTTGATACATGCCCTCTTGTCAAACGACGAATTTCATGTAACCATGTTTTCGACAATGCCAATTGAATACTTTTGTTTGGCCAAAATCGGATGACATTGCTAATGTGTATGAGAAATATATTATTAATAATATATGGACCTCTTAGTATTTGGAGCAGTGGACCTTCCAAGATGAAACGTAGTAATATGGCAAATTTAATGAAAATGTACAAACTGATGAAATGATTGACCTCACTTTTTTTCGTCTGGGCATTCCAAAGTACCTGTCTGAATTATCGGAATTTATTTTATTTCAATTTCTTGCTCAACTTTGAGACTGATGAGGATTACCCTCATTAGTTTTTTATATTAGTTTTTTGCTCAACTTGAGACTGAGGATTACCACTATTTGAATAGTTCTACGGTATTTTGATGTGTTCATCGAATCGTTCATTTATTTATTTTTAGTAGGTACATTATTGTCTAAATAATTCAGGTTTGTGCCGTCCTGTTTTTTCCAATTTTTCATATGTCCACTCGTATGTTGATTTCATAATTTCGTTTTCGAGTGCAATATAAAGTGTATATTATCGTACGAGTCTTTGTTTTCGAATCCTCAAAATGCGTGGCAATGAGTGGCAATGCATGGCAATGTGTGGCAATGTGTGCCAATGCGTGGCAATGTGTGGCAATGCGTGGCAATGTGTGGCAATGCGTGGCAATGTGTGGCAATGCGTGGCAATCAGTGGCAATGCAAAGCAATCTGTGGCAACGCGTGGCAACTGTGTACAGAATTTTGGCAGCGAATTACCCCTCGGCAAAATATTTATTTCGCAAACTATTTCGCACACGGTGTCGTAGGTATCTTTTTAGCATCTCATCCATTTTCTACATCTTGTTGAATTCTGTTCAATCAAGTCAAGCTCAATATTACGTTGAGGAATAATCAATTTCACTTTTTACGAACTAACTGAATTTGAAATTTTTCATGACAGATGAACCGACAGCTTCATACTTTTATGGCAAAAATAAACAATAACTATTGATTGAATATAAATAACAAAAAACAATTACTCTCCTGGCTAATACCACAAAATAGTAAATAATTATATCCAGCCGCCACTGGAAGTTAGACGAGAGGTCTGGTATTTGCCGCATAATTCCAGCCAAGCGTTCTGCGGCTTCCATAGTTTTATCGATAATCTGAGCTCCTCACGCTTCATGGAATCGAAATGCATGCCTATTTGGTGCATCAGAAATTCTCCTATCCAATCATTGGATATGACCTACTCTTCGAACACAAAAAAAAGAGTTACATCACAATACAATAGAGAATAGTAGTTGAACATAATTTCAATTTGGAGAGGTATGGAAAAAACAGTGGAGAAAAATAATCCTTCCTCTGCAATGATATTGAGGTTTTCAGATTCAACAATTACACTGAGTAGTTGCTGACCTCGAACGATTCTTCATTTCATTTAGATATGTTTTTGTTGCAAAATAAAAGCCAATGCAAGACTCAAAATTGTTAAAAGTTACGGTCTGATTAGAGAAGAGTGTGCTGTACCATAATCTGATATTATACCTTGATTGATATTGTTACGCCAACCTCACCGAAACTACAAGCGTCTAGGTATACCGACAAATCTTTGTAGTGTCATGGCTATCACAAGGTTTTGAGGAAATGCGAGGAGGGAGAATATTGTTTCTGCGTGAAAAAGAAGACTACTCTCAACCTCAACTTGGCCTTATTTCTAAAACGTATATTTTTCGAGAAATTACTTTGAGTGAAAAAAATGACGCTCGCAGGTAATCAACTCGAGCCACCGCCGTGGAAGTCGGCTACATTTGAATTCATTTATTCTACCCTTTTTTCTTCAATAAAATTGGACGAATACATAAGACAAAATAACATTTTATGATGGGAAAGGAATATTCTCAGATAAATCATGAACATGAAATTCTTCCTCGGTTTATTTAACATAAAACAACTACCTAGTCTCCTGGCTATACGCTACGACGAATATTGAATTATATCTATTGAACACACACGATTAGAATTTGAAAACAGAATTTTCTGAAGTTGAGAGTTTGTTATTTTCTTCAGATGAAAATATGTATCACTCTGGATATTCAGCAGAGAACAATTACTTTTCTGGCTATTTGTCACGTCGAACATATCTGTTGAACATCCAAATGGAGAGCATGAAGAATAAAATTCCGCTCAAATTGGGAATTGACATCCTCTCTCAAATCGAATAAGTAATATGATGTTTTATGATGAGAAAATATAGCTTACCAATATGTTCAGTATTGAAATGAAAATCAAAATTGATAATTTCATGACAGAAAGAATGCGAATGTACAATATATTTCTTTATATATCCATTTTTTATGTTCATCTGAGGATATTCCTTTTCGATACTTTCATCCAATTGAAGGGATCAAACTTGAACGATGAAAATTTGTTATTTTTATTGACCTTCAATCGCGGATTCGTGATTAGGTTTTCTCCATTCAGAATTTCTTTTCGCGTTCTTCATGATGAATATCAATTTGTCATGAATCCAAAAACATTTTCTGAGGATGAAAATGATTTTTGCTTAGTACGGAGTGGTCTGATCTGAGCCAGAGAGGAGTTTTGCCCAGTTATGTTTCCTGAAGCATAGCTTCTCACAACAAACGTTTACCGAGATCGATCAATATCGATTCACGTCGAGGTATCGATCGTGGGTTCGAGACCCACGAACGCAGACTTTTTCTGATGGCCTAAGAAAGTGTTTGGGATCACACGTTAAAAGGTAAGGCCCCCGTCATTCCTTGCTCGCACAAGTCTTTCGAAGACTTCTGAGGGTTGCTCGTAAGGGGGCAACCGAATGACGGATAGAACAATTTTAGAACAATTTTAGATGACCCAGATGGGTAGGGTTGAACATAGGCATTTTCCTGATGGAATTGGCATGATCTCAGGAAAAGTGAAAACAAAAAATCATTTTCTATTAAAATGTAGTGCCACACTCGCGGCCGTCTGTCTGACTGAATACAGGGGCTTCGCTAGGCCAGTGGAACTAGGCGATGCCTCAATGGATATATCAGAAGGTCGCACACATACTTCAGCGAGGCTTGCTTCGTTAGAGACTGTGCTATTTTCGCGAATTTTGAGATCGTGAATTCTCAATATTAGCACGAATTTTTTATTCTCGATTTGAAAACACTATCGATCGTCTGGGTGAACCCTGAAAGCATCGGTCGACTCATATATCAGTTCATGCTTATTATAGATTCCATGTTCCGTCCTAGTGGCAGTTATGCTCCTAGTCAGGCCAATGAACATGGATTCTATGAAATTTGCTCACGATTTTGTTGTTATAATCTTCCATTCATAAGTAATTATACAAATTACTTAGTTTTGCAGCACCTGTAATCTACCCAGTTGGCTAGGCGAGGCGTTGGAAAACACAGGACATACGTATTAGTCCGGCAGATGGGTGGAATAATTGCGCATTTGATGATAGAAGCATACAATTTGGATCACGTATATTACATATATGAAGGTTTAGAATTGGACATGGGGCCATCCCATATTTTCTTTTGGCAGTAATATGGCTGACTTCAGAATGGCGGCTTCAGGAAATTTGTTGAGTGTCGCCTTTGAATGTTATCAGATGATTTTGAATGATATATTGTTGAGTAAAGTGGTAAGTATTTGTTTTATTTGCATGATGAATCTGAGTATTGGAAGAAACAGACACATATTGTTACATTACTCAACACACTAAATGGATATTTCATCGACTCTTAAACGAGCTAGAACACTGTGAAATAAACAACAGAACAAAACTTACACAGGATGGTAATTGGCGCAATTACACTTTTGGTTTTCATTTGCAAAGCTGCCAGAAAGCAAGGTACTTTTTTCTGATTGAAGGTCAATCATATTATATAATATACATCTTCAATTCGCCATCGGAACAAAAATATTTTTTTCAGAAGTCATGCATCTCTTGAAACTTTTCTCCAGAAGTGAATTCCGGGATGAACTGTATTCATGTTTTCTGAAGGTCAATGAAGGACGAATGAAGCGTCATAGAAAAATATACAGGGTGGAAAGAAAATAGAAGAAAATCTCATTTCAGTGAAAGAAATTGACAACGGTGACTCATACCATGGCCCATTTCATTCATGATATTCGGTAACGACCTTCTTTCAATTTCTTCAATAGAATCAGGTCGCCCAAAAACAGTCAAATTATGAGTGGCCCAGTGTGTTGAGTACTGTATGTATTTATACTCGGATTATAATGGATCATTCTGATACGATTATGATATTACTGAGTACAAATACCACCACAAGCACAAAGTGCGGTTCACTGAGAGGTATAGCCTCCTTGCACTGATACGACACTGTCGTGTGCATCCTTTCTTGAAACCACAACCAACGAATAGTCTCGAGAGTATTCTGCATGCCAGCGAAGCCTCAGGTAGGGTTATCCAATATATTTTCCTTTCAGATTCAACATTCGTCTTTCAGCTCCTCTCAGCTGATGACAAGAGAACTGGGATTGAGAGAAATACTCTGACAATACATTGTTTTCAGAGATTTACAATGCAATTGTTGTGTTTTGAATGGGCGCCATATTTGTTTTCTGTGACATTGAATAGAGCTGGAAAATTTGTTCACAGCCATGTATAAGATGTTCACATTTCTGAAGGAAACAGAGCCAAAAATCACGAAAAAAATATCTTCAAATGGTAGCCTCGGGTAGGGTTATCCAAGATATTTTCCTTCCAGATTCAACATTCTTCTTCCAACCCCTCTCAGCTGATGACGGGAGCACTAGGATTGCGAGAAATATTCTTCAATATACTTTCTGATTCTTGTCTTCTTAGGAAATAACAATACTGTGAATCGACCGGAATTTCACCTAGCTGCCGGACTATACAGTGTGACCCACTTCTAATGGAAACACCCCTGTATCTTACGTAATCGTTGGGTAAGGATCCTGAAATTTGCTGGTGCGAAAGATATATCAAAAATGCACTTTATGACCAAGTGGGGTCATCTTCAGTGATATATACTGCTAGCCAACAGCCATGGAACCACCCCAATTCTCGGAAAATGATATTAGGAGTCAAAATAGCTTGAAAATCACTTCGAATTCGGAATCAGGACGCCCAACTCACTAACAATACATAATTTTCCTAGAAAATTTTCCGTATCTTACGTAATTGACTTCATCTTTAGACTCTCCCCCTTCCTCCTGCAAATTTCAGAACCCTACCTAAAATTGAATTTCTCTGAACTGAACATTTCCTAGGAAAACTATGAATACTTAGTGAAATGGGCGTCCTGGTACCGAATCGGAAGTGATTTCCAACCTATTTTGACTCCTAATATCATTTTCCGAAAATTGAGGTGGTTCCATGGCTGTTGGCGAGCAGTGTTTATCACTGAAGATGGTTTAATGTCCTGTCTTTAATTAGATCGAAGTTCGAGTTATCGAAACATGTTCAGGAGTGCAGAGAAGAACAACTGAATATAGTTCACTTTTTACTGGTTTATTATAGAATAGTTATAAGTTCTTTCAGAGTTCAAACCGAAATGTTCTCTGTAACAACAATACCTAATTGATAACCTACCTATCACTATAAACAAAAAATTGATGAATAGTGTAACTATCGTAACACTTTCGGAAAAGCTGTGTTGGACTGTTTCGAAATGGTGCCTGATTTCAATGATATAATCAAACAATATATCATAATCATGTAGTGCATTTTTGATATATCTCTCGTTTCAGCAAATTCCAGGATCCTTACTCAACGATTACGTAAGATACAGGGGTGTTTCCATTAGAAGTGGGTCAAGGGTCACACTGTATGTCATCGCAAGTTTGATTATCTGTTTGTAGATCAGGAGCTTGCAGAATTTCTGAGTCCTGGCCATGTCCGAGTTAAACGAGTATGCATATATCATCACTGTGTCATCAGCATACAACGCAACACTTGTATGCTCGAGCACAGGAAAGTCATACGTATTAATCGAGTATAGCAGTAGCGACAGACACGACCACTATGGAACACCCGCCTCGAGTGGAAAATCTCTAGTAAGAGCATCACCCACCTCTACCTTGATGAATCGACTTGAGAGATGAAAGTCCACAATCTTCGTGCCAGAAGGTGTCGAAAGCCTTTTCGTATTGAATGAAGGCCTCTTTTACCCCTTGAACAATTCGAGCCACTTGGGACGTGGATCAGGTTCAAGTCTACGACCCAGGCCTTATTCAAAGTGACCTCATCCACTACCTTAGTCATCATATTTAGCAGTGATATAGGGCGTTATCTTGCCGGTCGTTTCGATTTTTTTCTTTGTTTAGGGATAGGTACAAATAGAGCCCCATATTGAGGCACTTTGGGTAGTGCTGGTATGTTATGATTGTATTTGAAATGTAGGGCAATAATTGGACTCTCGCTTCGCAAGATAAGTTATTCAAGAGATTGACATTTATCCCTTCGAGTTCTGGTTGGGTTGCATGTGATAGAGGCACCGCAGGTAATACTCTGATTTGAGCAGCCAGGCTTGCCATGACCTCCTGGATCGGCCCTTTCATTATTTCATCTGTTTTGTTGATGTTTTGAAAGTGTCTTTCAAGCACTATCGCCTTTGCAGGATCTGAGACCGCTTTTTGGCATCACCCTCTAAGGTAGGAAGTGGGTTCGATTTTTTTTCTCAATCTACAAGTCATCTTACATATAGTGTTGTCCCGAGGATCTAGTGACTTCACCTGATTCTTGTTTAGAGGAGGTTTGTGACTCGTTTGGAATCACCCATCGCTTTGTGTGTCTTCAGCTTTAGTCATCTACGACGTAATCTCTACTTTCTGTCAATTAACTCGAGAATGTCACCAGGTATCCTTGGTAGTCGATACTGACCAAGTCGATGTTCAACTCCTGGCATAAATTGAGGTTTCACAAAATATGTGATGGTTGAATTGACATTTCTCTATTCAATTATTTGTGACCACCCAGCCGAGCCCTGATCATCCGCCAGACGTTTTTTTACTTCGAGTGGTTTTCAACTGAAGCTTCATAGGACTGGCAGGTGATCAAAGCTCAGTTCTTCGACAACTTCTGGGTCTGACATTGTTTTTTCATTCCTTGGAGCGCACGAAATGACATTTATATATTGTTCGAAGAACATCGTGCGTACCTATGGGGGATAGGGAGAGGAGGTAGGTGTTGGATTTTATCCCTACTCGAAGGTTATAGGTTCTTGGAAACAATTTTTCGGTTAGTACTATATCTATCATAGTCGGTGTCATTCCATTGAAGGAAGAGTCCACGAAATGAAAGAGGACATCCGCAGCACACAAATACCTTATCAGAGCATACCCGTTGGTGTTACACTCCCCGTTTACCACCTACTATCAGTTTGTTACCAGCACTAAACAGAGCCTTTAGCCTCTTGAGTTTAGACCTTTTTTCGAGAGCCTGAAGTTGGGAGTGTTGTTTACTAAAAATATGGTTTCTTCATGCAGCAATCTCACTCAAACATGCTTGATCACGCTTTGTGGGACCACTGAGTAAAAACTGTTGTTTCTGAATAGAATACCAACCTCCCGTATCTATCCGCATTGAAGCGGTGGGTCCTGACAGTGGTTGAGCTTCCCACACGGAATATGTATTCACCGATATTCTTAGCGAACTCAGGATTGATCTGAACAACGATTCTTATTGGGTTTCTTCCATTGTCAATGCTTGCGCAGGTCCCTCACCGTTTTTGGTGAGTTGGGCAGACTGGCCTCTCGCTCTCTTCTTCATTGTTTCCACGCATTTGTCACAGGAGGCGGGGCAGGAGTGAAGGCCGGTCTACCCGTCCTACCACTTTTGTACGCAAGTAAGAGGTGAAATCTTAGTGGTCTCAACCTCGTATTAGGCGCGAAAACCTCTCGTATTCTGATTTCATAGATTTCCTCTAGATTCTTCTTGATCTCCGAGGGTTCTGGCCCAAAACCCAAGCTTCTTATCACGAAGGCGTGGGATATATTCATCGCCACAGTATATGTGTGAAATAATAGTTCATCCTCTAGTTTAGATATCAGCATCTCAAAGTCACTATTTGTTATTTCAGTACAGGAGAGTAGATTCTCTCCGGAATTAAAAAAAAAATTCTGTTAGTGAATTCCTTCATCATTTATGTAATCAGATTCCTGTCTGTCAACACCTCCATCAAAGACAATAGGTGGTTCATTATCCTTTTGAGGGGGTGTTGGATTGTTTATGACTATTCTAGGTATTCTTTTGTTTGACGTCCTTCCTGCACAAGTCGAGGGCTCTACTTCGTCCGATGTATCCTCTGAGAAGAGTGAAAGTTTCTTCTTGCTTGATGTGTCAGGCTTGGCACTTTGGCCTGAGTTGGCTAACAATTCATACCTTTTTTCAGTGGGTAGAGGTTTATTCCTCTCCTTGAATTCCCTTGACCATCTGGAGGTTTCTATGTTTTCTCTCATAAATTTCCCTATGGGTGTAATTCAATTGATATCTGAGAATATGGAATATGGTCATATGCACTAAACCTCTCAATTTTCGAACTATAGAGTGTCGATAGTTCGATAGTTTTCTCATCATTTTCAATACTGCTCAAGATATTTCCATGAAATTCGACATACACAAACTGAGCACCATGTGGTAGTTTATATGTAAATTGTATCTCTGTCAAATCTGAATTCAAGTAAAATCAAATAATTGTATGAGCGCCATTAGAATTGTTGCGAAATTCATGAGAATTCCAAGAATTATTTCTATTCACGGAACAAAACAAGGGCGTACCATATTTTTTCGATAAATCGTCATTGTAGAAATGGTAGAAGAATTGAAAAATCTCCTGCACCAAAGAATACCTATTGGTGCTTGGTAGCTGCCTGTCAAATTTGATTTGAAAATCTAGAACAGTATTGACGTTATAATAAGAAAACGAGATATTTCGTGAAATCTCAACACCCTATAGCTAAGGGGTTCAGGGCATATGTTCATATGAATATTTCATCTAAGAATTAGCTGACAAACCACATCCTATATTCTGAGCAAACAATTTATATACACCCTAAATGAATTCATTAACAAATCTCAAAACCATGTGAAGATAAAGATAATATTATTAACTCGTCTGCTCCTTCAGTTTTGTTGGTTTGACGGTTTGACTGAATAAGGCAAATTCTTATTGTGGCTATGATGGCATCATTTTATACTTAGCAATCGATACTCAGTCAAAGGAAGATGACTGAAAGAGAACTATATATTTCACAAAAAGTGAATCCTATAATGTTCTCGCACATCGTGCGTACCTAGGGAGGATAGGGAGAGGAGGTATGTGTTGGAATTTTATGTAACATGTCCTTGGGAATCTACTCAACCTATAACATCAGTAGTTATAATTGCAGCATGCTGTTTTTGTTTGTTTTGTCAACTATGTCATTGTTGTCTTATGAAATATTATCATTACTTACACGAATGTGAAACACCTTCACCAAAAATGTGAGTTGATTACTATAAAGGACACAAGACATAAGCATAGTTTCAATTCCCCAGAATATCCACACCAATGCTTTCACCATTTCCCAACGATAAGGCTCAGCCTGAATTCAAAATTCATCAATTTATAGGTCCAGTCTGAGAACAGTCTCATTCGGTGAAATATATTCAATTTCCACTCATCATACCACACGACATCACTACTTATTACCACAAATTTCAACCAGTACTGTTTCAGTTGATGTAAAATGGATCATACCCATTAATTCTCTAATGCCGTGGAAAAAAGTGTAATTCTGATTCACATAAATCGATAGAAAATACACTATATTGTACCAGCACAATGAAAGTGCAACATACCAACGTATTAAATGATCGAAACGACAACGAACATGCACTTAGTCATCACCAGAAATGGTGCCAGCAGAATGCCATCGATTATATCAATGGGCCATTGAATCGTCAGCAATGTGTTCAATATGTTCTCCTACACTCGATTCATCTAAGCTACCGTATGAGCAGCATAGTACATTAAGATATTCAGTTTCACACTGAATTTCCTTTGGTGTGAATTGATGAATATTATGTCTCATACACATTATCCAAATCCATTACCTACACCGAGAAAAATATCAATGAGCTGTTATATGGAACTGCATATAACCTTCAAAATAGGTATTCCTCATTTGAATAGGCGCCAGCATAGTTCCCTTTCCACTTTAATCAATTACATCATATCAAAAAAATGATATAAATGACAATTATATGGAAATTAAATGACTCTCATATAGTGGTCAGAAGTTTTGAATTTCAATATCAAATAGTGATATTATAAAATATGAAATATGGTGTGGGTTGAAGATCGCCAGGAAATATTGAAAACATATTTACTCATGGTATATATATTCCCACCCCAAGTAGAGTTTTTAATTGGAACTACAGGGCATTGAAGAGCATCACGAGGGGGAGATACTCAGTACACAATATCTCGATTTGCCTAAAATAAAAATGTTCTTAATTTGGAGTATTTGTACTTCTTGTCACTACCTTGGAATATCAGTTTACTTATTGGCAAAGAATTTACACAGTGGCGTCAGTTCAACTTCCTGTAGTTCCTCAACAAATCCTTCACTTGGGGGGCATATGAACAGATATGTCCCTTGCATTACGAGACGAACTTTGAAAAAAAATTGTCACCCTGCAAGAAGGGTTCAAGAGCTGCTGCCGGCTTATATGCTCTTGCATATCAGGTATATCCGGAGACGACGAACGATTCTAATGGAATAAGTGAGTGAGACGAACCATTGTGGTAAACGAGTATGATAAAGATGATGGTGATTGAAAAATGGATGGGACTCACATTATACTTGTATAACTGTGGAATGATATCTTTCAGGATTCAAATGATGACCGTTTAATCTCCATCTTTCAATTATAATCGTGTTCCCTTTGAAATCTATAAGTTTTCGTTTTTGAAACAAGTAGAGCGATTTGGCAAGGCGACCTGTTTCACGTTGAGAACGTTGACTTCCCACGTTCATCATTTTTTTGGATAGAGACTCGTATAACTGGATTTTTCTAGGTGTATATGAAGCATATAATCTCTAGTATCCACTTGAAAATGAATCAACTATATATGAATCAATTCACATTAATACGAACTCAACGAAATGAAAACATTATTCCACAAACAACCACAAAGTACACATGTGCCCATGGATGTGTCTAAAAGTCGAGAAGAAAATTTTTATTTCTCGAAAATAAGAGATGATAACAATTTTCTCCTCTCCCTATTGCTCGCTCCTCAAAATGCAAACAATGTCTCTCCCATTTTTTGTACCTCCTGCCCACATTGTACTTATATGAACAACTATCTTCATCTTGTTATGAAGACTTATCCTCCGATCCTACAATAACAGGATTATCATCACATTTCTCTTATCTCTCCCATATAATGTCACCAGCAAACCATACCTGATATGACGTATATGTACGCGGATTTATGGAAATTGGTTGGTGATTAAGTTGGATTCGTACGTTAGCATGTATTGATTGGTCCCAGTGGCGGATCTAGGATTTGCATAAGGGGGGGGCTAAAAAAACGAAATGTAATATATAAAACCCATATAATTCATATATGTATATCGTACATAACGCAAACATTTAAAAACGAAATGAAAAAATGAGCAATGAAGTTAGTTATCAAACCAATTAGAAAGCTCAATCCTTCTGGGTTTCATTTTTGAAAACATAGTTATAACATGGTCAACATTAATACTTCGTGATTTATTGATGTAAGGAAGGGCAAGGCCATTAAGCCTTTCCTCACTCATAGTACTTCTTAAATAGCTCTTTAGTCTTTTTAAAGCTGAAAAGCTTCTTTCTGCAGTGGCTGTTGTAACGGGCAAAACCGAAAAAAGATGCAGTAAAATTCGAATGTTTGGGAAAAATAGTTCATCACATTCTTTTAAAGAATCCACTGCTGTAGAGGGCTTGTCTTGTTTAGATTTCCATGTATGCCTCCATATTTTTAATTCCGCAGCAAGCTGAATATCGGATCCTTGAAGATCTTGTTCGTAAAACAGAGCCGCTTCTATTATTTTCTCATCTTTATATTTTTCCAGATTACTAGGAATAATCCCTTCTATTGCCATAACAGCACAAGTCCCTTTGTCAAAACGATTTTCAATTTCGACAATAATATGATCAACGAAAGGAATAAATACAGTAATACGAAAATATTCTTCGTCGTTTGAAGCATTAATATTATTTCTTGTTGTCTGACGGTTACATATACGAGGCACAGCAATATTTGTCCCTAGATCTAAAGCTATTTCACAAGACTCTGTGTAAATTTTTTGGAACTCAGAATCAGCTTGCTCTCTTATATTCTTTATAATAGCTTTTATGTGTTGAACATAGGATAAAGCAGTTGAAAGGTCTTGTTTTGGATTTTGCAAAAATTTGCTCAATTTGAGTGTATACGACATACATAAAACTGCTGTTCCTAGTGCAATAATAAAATCACTCCTTCTAATTGCTGCACTTAATGAAGCTGCCTTACTTGATGTGTCAACATCACGGTCACTTTCTAGTTGTTCCAAGGCATTAGAAATTGGCAAAAAAAGTTCCTTGAAAGTTATGAGACTTTCATGCCTCTCAACCCAACGTGTAGTGCAAAGCGCTTTTAATCTGCGTTTTTTAACTTCGGTCAAATTTGCGTTTGATATTGCTTGTTCTAAAACGTTAACTCGCTTGGCTGAAGCTGTTAAGAAAGTGGATACTGCACTAACAATTCCAACCATGTTTCTAATTGCTGTTGTTTCACAGCTTTTTGATATAGATAGATTCAAACAGTGAGCAAAGCAATGAGTGTACAATGCTAACGGCTGTTCATTTTTTATAAGAGCTTGGGTGCCAATAAACTTGCCAGCCATATTACTTCCACCGTCATAACCTTGCCCCCTGAGATTTTCAAGTGATAAACCCATTCGTCTTAATTCTTTAGAAATTGCATCTTTAATGTCCTGTCCAGTGGTTGAAGACATCTCAATAAATCCCAAAAATTCTTCCTTTAATACACAAATTTCGGTATCTACATATCTTATACACAGAGTCATTTGTTCTTTCTTACTTATGTCTGTGGTTTCATCACAGAGAATAGAAAAGAATTTAAATTTTTTTATGTCATTTACGATGGATGTCTGTACAACCTCTCCAATTGAAGCAATGATTTCATTTTGTACGGTTTTACTAATCATTGTGCAATTTTTGCCAGTATTCTCAAAATGTGACTGTAGATCTACGTCTCCAGAGTCTAAGCGAAATAATAATAAATTTCTGAACACACCTTGGTTATTAGGAATAACTGTATTTTGGTACTCTTGAACCACCAACTCTCCATCATCTCTGTGGCCTCTTAGAGGTATATTGTTATGAGCACAAAATATTATACTTTTCACTATTGGTCTCAGTCTTTTTTTATTAGCCTCAATGATATCTAATTTTGCTTGGTCAAGCTGAAGAACAATATTTGCATTTTTGCCAGAATTAACTATAGAAAATCCGGCAGACTTCTGAACCGAAAATTTGTGATATTGACTGCTTTCATGATGATGCAGCATATCCAAAGCTTTTTTGAATTTTGTGAGCGGTTGATTCACCAACGTTTTAAGAGGCTGTAAATAAAAATTGGAATCAATCATCTAATCAGCTTATCAATCCTGGGACTAAATGAAACACTCTGTATATACTTCGTCCAAAAAGTGACAAGTAAAAACGGATTTGAGCCGAGCACGAGCCCTTAATCAAATCGCAATTAATTTTTTCATGAAGAATGTTTTATGTAGCGAAAACATTTATTGCAGAGTTTCCTTTCAACTTATTTATACCATACCTGACATCCAACTCCAGCACCCATTGGTGCAAATAGTACACACATTTTGCAGAAGGCTCCACTTTTGTATTGACTGTAAGATAGCCAGTTAAATCGTTCGAACCAACCGTAGCAAAATTTTCTAACCTGCTTGCCTTCTTGCTGACATGGAAATACATAGTTACGATCAGGTTTCCATGTTTCTTTCAGAAATTTCAGTCTTTCATTATCGTTCAACATTTTTTTATCTACCGCGAGTCCTATATCGTACGATAACAAATCTTGTTCCTGTAAATAATAAATAAATAAATACCTATTCAATTTCTTTCCTAGAGGCCTATCCTGCCTTCCGCCTACCTGCGAATTAGATCCAGATGTACTTGGAATAGCATCTGATTCCGTTTCCTTCAATCGTTTTGGCTCTCGCTCTTCGTCATCTAGCGGTTTCGGTTTATAGAAGTCAAGTAAAGTTCGTTTCATTTTTAGCGGCAAAATAAAATAAACTATACACGCAACGCAGCGATCGTAACGTGACTAGTCGAATATCGGCAGGCTACTTTGCGTCTGCGGAGCGGAGGCTGCGTCATAAAATGGAATAGAGGTGTTGCCGAATTGTGCTGATTTTCTTTAACTTGATGAAGAAAGTACTTGAACGATCTTGAACTGATAGGATAACCCAAAAAGAAGAAAATAGCATTTTTATGAATTCACAATATTCACATGAAAGTGAAAAGAGACTATTCTTTAAAACAACACAATCCAACTCGACCAAAAAAACGACTTTTATACTAGAATATAATTTTGTCAAAACTATTCCTCAACAGTAAATGCCTCCACAGTACTTTTTTCAGGGAGGAAGGAAAATCTCCCTTCCTGTATAAAGTAAGTAAGTAGTGCCTTCTCATGTCTCAATGGGAGGGGCTATAGCCCCTCTAGCCCCCCCCTGGATCCGCCACTGATTGGTCCCTATACAATCAATTGATATAGGAACATAACGTCAGATTTTCTATCGAATTAATGCACTGGCTCTATCATTCGATAACACTGAATTAGTGTGTGCTTATGGTCTCCAATCATATAGCAAGTCTGTATCGTGGGTAGAAGTTTTCGGCTGTTCGAACAGAAGGGTCGAGACTATGACGAGTTGATGTTTTGCTCAGACAATTTAATTCATGTATGAACAATACCACAAGCCGCGTGATTTTGTCATTATAACAGCGAAAAAGTTTGTCCAAACTTTTCCAGCGACAATAACGGAACCTAACTTTGAAAAGCATGACAACCAGCCATAAACGAATGTTTGATGAATTAAATTGTCTCACTCGATTACACTTTGGCTTTTTTTAGTTGAAGTATACTTGGCATTTATAATTCGAATTTTGTTGCCATTGGGTAATTCAACTCAAAAAACTGCCAGAAATAAATACTAGTCCTACGAACTCGTGATTTTTTCAGAGGCTGTTTTTCTCGTCAAATTGCCAGGCAGCAAAATTCTCATTGACGGATTACCGACAATTGGACGTGGTCAATTGGACGCACGAAAATTGGACGCGGATAATTGGACGCGGCGACAATTGGACGCGGCGACAATTGGACGCGGCGACAATTGGACGCGGCGACAATTGGACGCGACGAAAATTGGACGCGGCGACAATTGAGCGCATGCGAAAATAAAAATAATTTTATAATTCCAATGAAATTTATTGCATGGAATATGCAGGGCTCATATCTATAATATAACAAATACCTAACCTAACCTAACCTAACCTGTCAGGTATTTGTTATAATTATGGATATAACCCCATCACTATTTCATATTTTATACAATGAATTTCATTGGAATTACAAAATTATTTTTATTTACGCATGCGTCCAATTGTCGCCGCGTCGAATTGTCGCCGCGTCGAATTGTCGCCGCGTCTAATTGACGCCGCGTCTAATTGTCGCCGCGTCCAATTGTCGCCGCGTCCAATTGTCGCCGCGTCCAATTGTCGCCGCGTCCAATTGACGCGACACCCTCATTGATACATGTCAAGTTTACTTCGACAGAAAAAAAAACTCTTGTTAAATTATAAGTGAAAATCAGAGATTGAAGCTAAAACATATGAGAGCACAGTGGATATGGCCTCATGTCGTGACTGGTTCACTAGCAGAAGTGTTGAACATCCCAGGGTTTCGGTACAAGGAAATCCCAATAAGGATATAAATTCCATGAGTAAAAAAGGTTTCCATGTTTCTCTATTCTCTGGGATTTTCTCTCCTTGTTTCTAATAAATGAGTATTATCTCGATATACAAGGTGTAACATACGTATACGTTTACATATTCAAGTAACATATCCCTGAGAAAATTTTGAGAATGAAGGTCCATATGAACTTGTGTCCAGAAATTTATCATTTCGGAGGTACAAGGTGTTGGAATACAGAAAACAAATCATTTTTCAATTGACATTCCATAGAGAGAACTTGTTTATTTTGACTTGAACTACTCCACTTAGTGCCAAGAGTGACATATGCATCGATTCAGAAAATTGTAAATATCTCGAGAACGATCACCTCCAGCGTTTTTGAGGAAGTCCGCTTTTCTCTACTTGGAAAAGATGTGGAAATGGGGTTTTCATTGAAGAGTACGAAAAGTTCGAAAATGTAAGGGGTAATTTGTGATAAATAATGACAGCATACGCAGTGCCGCAATAGTTGTTGTTTAAAAGCGAAAACAAAAATTCAATTTCACCACCCTGTATCTCCGAAACGGAGCATTTCTGGAAACATGTTTATACAGTGTGACCCATTTTTAATGGAAACACCCCTATATCTCACGTAATCGTTGGTTGAGGATTCTGAAATTTGCTGGAGCGAGAGATATACCAAAACTGCACTCTATGACCAAGTGGGGTCATCTTCAGTGATATACACTGCTCACCAACAGCCTTGGAACCACTCCAATTACTGGAATATCATATTAGGAGTCAAAATAGGTTGAAAATCACTTCGGATTCGGAATCAGGACGCCGAATTCACTGACTATGTATATTTTTCTTGGAAAATTTTCGGTTCTGAAAAATTAAATTTCGTCGAAATTTTTACGGAAGTACCCCCGTATATCACGTAATTATTGAGGTATGATTCTGAAATTTGCAGGAGGAAGGGAAAGTCCAAAGATAAAGTCAATTACGTAAGATACGGGGGTGCTTCCGTAAAAAGTGCGACAAAATTCAATTTTTCAGAACTGAACATTTTCCAGGAAAAATATGAATAGATAGTGAATTGGGCGTCCTGATTCCGAATCCGAAGTGATTTTCAACCTATTTTGGCTCCTAATATCATTTTCTGGAAATCGGGTTGGTCCCATGGCTGTTGGCGAGCAGTGTATATCACTGAAGATGACCCCACTTGGTCATAGAGTGCATTTTTGGTATATCTTTCGCTCCAGGAAATCTCAGGATCCTTACCCAACGATTACGTAAGATACAGGGGTGTTTCCATTAGAAGTGGGTCACACTGTATATACTTTGTTTACTCAAAACTGTCTCAGGAATACGTCACTTGAATATTCAAACGTACTTTTGTTACACCTTGTATACGTGTAGTAATGACAGATTATTCGTTCCGAAATGTCTGATGGAAAAAGTTTTGAACGCAGTGACATCATGGGGCAAATCATCTGACTGTTCTTATTACACGCCTATTGAAATAATACCCATATTTTTATTTTATAAAATAATATACAGGGTGTATATTTGTAAATTCAGCTTGGGCTTTTGGTAACAGATCTGTCCAATTATTTGAGTTTTAAAAGACTGCAGTATCATCGGCAAAGCTCACAACCTGACCTTCAATATTTTGGAAGAACAGGTTGTTTTGAGTATAATATGTTGAATAAGTATATACAGGGTGTCCGCTGAAAGAAGGTCAATCCATTAACCATATATTCCTTAAACAAAAACAATATGAGCTTCTAAATACCATTTTTCATTTCAGCTCTCCATATTCGATATACAGGGTGTCAAAGTTAGAAATTAAAAACATTTTTTTTTTTAATTACTCGCTTATTTGACAAGATACTAATCTCAAAATTGGTACATTACTTCAGCACAAAGAGTTACATCGTGTGAGGAAAACAAAACAGGAAATAAATGTCAATTTTTTTTTGTAAAAATTATTCTACTACATTCGCTCTGAGCACTCGGTATTTCCATATTTACCTTTTCGTAGGTAAAAAGTTGTGCCCCTTTCCAATTCCGACGAAATAAATAGGAGTATGTGAACATTATGAGATCACCGTAAGCCGCATATAGGAATTCAATAATTACCAGTGCTTTTCGAATTATCTCGAAAACAAATAATTTTATCGATATTGTAATGAAGTGTTTTCGACCAGCTCCATTACTAGACTGGTTTTAATTAATATCTAAGTAACCTGAGAATGATTCTACTTGAATTTCACTTGTTCGAAAGCTCAAAACCTGAAAACCTGAGAGAGCTAAGTATTGCATTGATTCCTGACTTTCTAAAGCTTTTCCTGATAATAAACTCTGATGAACATCATTAAAACCCTAAAGGCTACAATATTTTTCAACCCTTTGCTTATGATATGAAATTAGATGAATTATCTATCTGTTGAAATTCTTTATGTTTGACTGCTCATAAATTTGTTGTTATTGAATATTTTCCAGCCAAATTCATTCAGTAACATAAGCAAAGGTGATTGATCCTGCTCCTGTGCCCATTTAGGGTTGAATATTATTTTTTCCGCGTTTTGTGTAGAAGGTGCACATGTGCTTTTCAAGGACAGATTTAGTGGCCATGGCCATGAGCCATGAAAAGGTGGGAGTTTTGACCAATGAGATTCCAGATTCACTTGTCCTTGTGCCAGTGCATGAATACTGAAGACAGCTAAGGATTCGCATCTCTCTCTCTAAGCTCTTCTCTACAAGTCTACACTACCTGATCTACGTTGCTCTTCAAGCTCCTGAGTCTCTTGCTGATCTCTTAGTGCTCTCATAGTTCATTCAAAACCAGTGTCAAGTATTATTGTATAGTGATTTCGTGTTATACATGTAAGTTTGTATAGTTTTTTACCATTGTTATCCATCCTGTTCATAGATTCATTTCATTCCTGTTGTTTTGCATACCGATACTCACCCGACCTGTGTAAAGAATCCAGAACTTTGAATGGGGAAGACCACTGATTTTTTAAAACGACATTATCGTGAACTCTATACTGAAAAACTACCAGTGAATTAATTTTGAATTTTTTCATTCATGCTAAGACGATGAAAAAAATAAATTAGTGTATGTCCATTTCAAAACACACAATTCCTGCGCCATTTGAAATTTCATCAATTCATTGGTGTGACTGGTGCGACGTCTTAGTCCCAACACGCCTATTGTCCTTGAACTGACCAATTACACTGCAACACTGCAGAATGGCGAGGTATCAGAGAGAGATAGCCATAGTTCGGGACTAATACGTCACGACTCCACCATCATATTTGGCTGTTTGAAATATTGAATGGAATATGCTGATTTTAAAACGATATAGATTCGATTCCCTTCAACTTCAACTCATAATATTGATTGTACATAAAATGTAAATCATGATTCGTCGATTGAAAGCGATTTGCACGGATTTCTTCCCTCAGTGGTCTTCCCCATTGGCAAATAAACGGATTTTGTGATTGCATATTTCATATTTCTTTCTCTGTTGTCATTGTTTTCAGTTCCGAATAGTTCCAATAATTTATTTACTGATTTTCAATATTTTCATTTGTCAAAATTGCAGATTATTATTATTGACTGACGACTGACACTGACAAGCCAGTTGTGAATTCTTCTTCTTTTCTTCGCGAAATCCTGTCCTGTGCATCCGGTTCTCTGTGCTTTGTGTCCCGTCAGGCGGTGATCTATGTTTCATGAAATTTTGACATGAATGCATGAATGAAAAATATAATCAACCTCACTAAAACTCCGATATTAGCAAATTAGGAAATCGAAGGAAAAGGAGAGATAAGTATAAATTGTATCTGTATAATTCGTTTGGAACCGTGTTTCCGATTCTCCAGGTAGACATTGTGAAATAGATTGAATTAATAATTTTTCAGGCCTAACCTAAAAATATCAGAGACCCGAGAGATAGTTTGCTTTCATTCCGGTAATTATCCAGACTAGAAATAGCAACCAGTATTCCAGGCTGAACCCAGGGTTTGTAATTAAAGCCTACACTCCCTTGGCGTCTTATTGATTCCAGGTCGATTGAATACCATTGACCCCTGGTTGATACTGTAGGTACCGAGGTGGGTATACCTCCTGTACCTTTCTCCACTGTTGCTACTTTGGGCCTCTGTACCAAAAAATAATTTGGGCAGAGCAGGTAGAGTAAACTACCTCAAAAACAATCTGGCGCTCGAGAATCTCCCCCCTGTCAAATACCAGAGTAGTCTCCTGTCCTGAACAAAGCGTCAAAGTAAGGGCCACAGAATAAAAACCCTCACAATATTTCACAAGAGACAAAAAATACTCCAAAATTATGAAACACTCGAAGAAAAATAGATAGGAAGTCATTAGCGCACGTACAAAAAACAAGAGGGGAAGTGTGTACTTGACCCCCAGTATTTTGAATATTTGACAGTTATTTTCTGTTTTGCTTTTGTCACACGATTACTATTCGTGCTGAATTGATGTACCTACCAATTTTGAGATTGATATCTCATTAGATACGCGAGTAATTGAAAAAAAAAACTGTTTTTAATTTCCAACTTTGACACCCTGTATATCCAATATGAAGGGCTCAAATGAAAAATGGTATTTAGAAACTCATATTGTTCTTGTTCGAGAAATATATGGTTAATGGATTGACCTCCTTTTAGCGGACAGCCTGTATGAAAATGAATGTATACCACCGCCTTGATCAACCTATAAAAACAGTATTCATCATGGAAGACCTGTTTCAGAAAAACATTATTCCATATTGTATTCCATCCGTACCGGTGTCGCGTCAATTGGACGTGGAAAATTGGACGCACGACTATTGGTCGCAGTCAATTGGACGCGGCGACAATTGGACGCGGCGCCAATTGGACGCGGCGACAATTGGACGCGGCGACAATTAGACGCGGCGTCAATTAGATGCGGCGACAATTCGACGCGGCGACAATTGGACACATGCGTAAATAAAAATAATTTTATAATTCCAATGAAATTCATTGTATAAAATATGAAATACTGATGGGCTTATATCCATAATTATAACAAATACCTATGGCCTCGTTTTACAATTATTTTCCTATCTCATATCGTAATATGAATTTACGATACGAATATAGTACAATAGGTTAGGTTAGGTTAGGTTAGGTATTTGTTATATTATAGATATGAGCCCTGCATATTCCATGCAATAAATTTCATTGGAATCATAAAATTATTTTTTTTTTCGCATGCGCTCAATTGTCGCCGCGTCCAATTTTCGTCGCGTCCAATTGTCGCCGCGTCCAATTGTCGCCGCGTCCAATTGTCACCGCGTCCAATTGTCGCCGCGTCCAATTGTCGCCGCGTCCAATTATCCGCGTCCAATTTTCGTGCGTCCAATTGACCACGTCCAATTGTCGGTAATCCATAAGTACCATAGTTTACATACTAATTGGCGTAGGTTTATCTATCAACAATGTCGAAATATTAATCAACCTATATATGCGATAGATATTTAAGCTAGAAATATTCATGTAATCCGAGAGTCCCGTTTATTTATTGAGTCGATTAAATTCAGAGCTCTACATTATGTGTCTCAATGATATATCTGCCTATATAATGGAAGTGCCACATCATTTATCATGACGAAAGTGTGGATCTGGCAAAACTGATATTACGATTTTTTGTTAGCTCAGCTTTTCCAGCTTCATACATTCGCACCCTTTTCATCACTATATATCAGCTTTCCATTCGATGACGACCTGTGCTAACCTCTAGGACTGTAGAAAATTAGTAATGGCAATGCACTCCAATGGTTTTCATGCATATTACAACACAGATCTGAATGGATGGCATAATATAGCACACACTGGCAATGAAAAAAAGCGGCCACCCTGAAATATTTCATGAAGATTTCCTAAACATTTGTTCTGTTACTGTTATTGTTATTATCGAATTGAATTTGGACTCCGAACGTTTCATTGGTGAAATGGTTCTCGTTGAATTTTCAGTGCCTATGTTAATTGTTGTATTCGATGTACTGATTGAACTTGAAAATCACACAGTCCTTTAATGGACGAATTTTGAAATTCAGGGCGTTAAGGTTACGGATCGATGATTATTATTGAATCATTATGTAAGGATTCGAACAAGGGCACTTTTTTTTGCTCATATCATCAGATTATGTGATTATTTACACAGTGGAAACTATATAAGAACATCTCAATAATGTCTGGAAATTCTATGTAATAATGCAATTTAGAGAAAACTATTTTGGAATGTAACTATTCTCATTCCATGTAGCTACGATTTCGCTACGATTTTACATGTTCAATCAGTTCATCGAATTGAAAATACTGAAAATTCAGAAAATCACCGGAAATTCCACACCTTACATTTGCGACCAATCAAAGCCCGTATCGTTTCCGCCACTATGAACATTTCCGAATTTTTTTTCCCTTTCTTGGTATAAAGAGCATGAAATTATTCTGGGAATTTCTTGACGTTCATAGGTAAAATGACATCAACATTCAACTTCAGAACATATGTCGAGAATCATTCTATGAGTTCATGATTTTTTCGTGAGAAAATATATGTTAACCATGCAATTTTAGCTGAATTAATTGAAAAAACGGAGATATTGAGCTACTTATTTTTTATTATTTCATTTGAATAACGCCGTTCAATTATGATTTTTTCAACTTCATGATATTACGTGAGCAAATTTCATTGATACTGAATAGTACTCCAAGTTGCATGTGAGAAAATTCATTTCCACCAACTTTAGTAAGATGATTCTGTGAAAAACTGAGGAATTAATTGATTTATCTCCCATTATTTCATGTAACTGAAGTAAGTTAACTGTGTCTTATCAAACCTATATAAGGATATTACTGATGTTAGTTTTGAAGATACTACAAACTACTTCAAGTTTCTTGTAACAAATTATGTTTTCATCAACTCCAGTGGAATGAATTTCAAACTTGTTTGAACTACCACCAACTAACTATTTTTTCAATGATATTTCGGTGTGAAATTTTCTAACCGAATACCATTTTAGCTTCAATTGGAATCCGGGTAGTTTTTCTCGAACATGAACATTTAGACAATTTTCGAAATTTTCGTGATCTCGAGAAATATTCCGGTAATTATTGAAGCTCTCGTGATAACTATTTTAGCAACGACCACTGTAGAAATGGAGGAAGAAACACACAATACATACAGTATCAATAATATAAGCAATTTATCCACCATGAGATTTTATTTTGACGCTCTAAGGAGGGTTCTCTGATTATTAACAATAATTTTCTTCATCTCCTGGAGCGCACGGTAGAATATTCCTATAATGTTTGAACAACAGAGTGCGTACCAATAGGAAGGATGAGGAGATGAGGTAGGTATAGGCGTTTATTTGAACTTGCGGTAATAATTCGGGCGCCACCCATTTTATAGTGATATATGTTACACTAGCATCGGACAACTCTCAGTAGAAGAAGTTTAATCCAGGGGTCATGAAATAGTAGCTGTGTCTCAAATAACAGTCGGTTATTTGTTATTGTCTCGGTATATTACCTATGACATTCTTCACACTATCCGTGTGTTACTTGACTCAGAAAGTCAAATTAATTATTTTACTGGAACCTATCATGAATTAGGGCTACAAATATCAGATGTGAATATTTCAATCGTGAGCATTACTCGAGTAGTGTCAGAGATAAAGTACAAGTTTGATGTACAGATGAATTTTTTATAAGGACTACCAGGTAATTCCTAGAATATAATAATAATAATAATAATAATAATAATAATAATAATAATAATAATAATAATAATAATAATAATAATAATAATAATAATAATAATAATAATAATAATAATAATAATAATAATAATAATAATAATAATAATAATAATAATAATAATAATAATAATAATAATAATTCCTGGATTCCTGGACATATTGGTATAGCTGGTAACGAACTCGCAGATATAGCAGCTCGCAACGCAACTGGAGACAATTACATGAACGACATCCCAATTAGAGTTGAAGACATGAAGATTCATCTGAAAAATAAAATACGAGATAAATGGAACGCGGAATGGAATGATAGCAATCACAAATTAAAAAATATCAAGTCTAAAGTAGATGAATCGCTACCTTTTCCATCCCACCGTAAGAGAGAGCAAGTGGCACTTACCCGATTGAGAATTGGTCATACCCACATCACATCTAATTACCTACTGTGTGGCGCCAGACCTCCAACATGTGGAAACTGTGATGTGCAAATGACAGTAGATCACTTACTCCTAGAATGCCCTGAGTACACCCAAGCAAGAAACGATTGCTCCCTTCCAGATAATCTGCAACTGTGCCTGAAAAATGAGTTTTTTTCACAAAAAACAATAGATTTTCTTAATGAAACTGGCCTACTAAAGGAGATATAAGATTTGGACTTACCTGAACAGGCAAATGACCTAGAAGTCGAAGCCTGAAAAAAAAAAAAAAAAAAAAAAAAAAAAAAATAATAATAATAATAATGATAATAATAATAATAATAAGAAACAGCACTGCCTCGAAAGGATACGGATGTTAGTGGCTGCTAAACAGTCACTAAAGAGGCGAGCGAGAGGGCTGGCGGAAAATAAACAATTCCGCGAAAAGCCCTCTCGCTTATTTCAACCGCCTCCAAGTGTGGTTGACAATCCGCCGACTGCTGATCAGGTGGAAACCTTCTGGAAGAGTATTTACGGAGTGAGGCATCCATTCAACAGAGATACTCCAGCCCTGGCGCAGTTGGGTACCTTCTGCGGAACATACCGAGAGCCTGAGCCCGAATTACTGCGCCAACCGATAACCACTGAGGAGGTTCGAGAAGCCCTGAAAGGCTCCAAGAACTTTGCTGCTCCTGGTCCCGACGGGATCAATAACTTCTGGTGGAAAAAGTTTCCCTCTACCCACCACCATTTAGCCAGGATATTCAATAGCTGGCTGAATGGGGAGCAGCAAATCCCTGAATGGTTTATCGAGGGGCGAACCGTGCTTCTCCCTAAGACTGGAGATTTGTCCAATCCGAAGAATTACAGACCAATTACCTGCCTGAATGCATGTTACAAGTTGTTTACACGCATCTTGTACATGCGAGTACTCCTAGTAGTTGATCCGGTTTACCAACGGATTTCTGAGCAGCGTGGGTCGAAGAGAGGTGTCGCTGGCTGCAAGGAGAACCTGTTGATAGATAGATCTATTACACAGGACTCTGTGCAGTACAAGCGGAATCTTTCTGTGGCCTGGATCGATTACCGAAAAGCATTTGACACAACGTCACATGAGTTACTCGTGTACTTGCTCAAATGTCTTTCGGTACCCGATTCTATAGTGAGATGCATAGAACAACTGATGCTGGTCTGGAAGACCCGCTTTACTATAACATCAGGTAATGCGAGAGTTCAGACAGAGCCAGTCATCATGAGGAGAGGAGTATTTCAAGGGGACTCCCTTAGCCCTCTCCTATTCTGCATCTCACTTCTGCCACTATCCGTTGAGCTCCGCAAAACCAGAGGATACAACTGCGGCCCACCCAGTTACCGGAGGCATAAAGTCAACCACTTATTCTATGTGGATGACCTCAAACTTTATGCCTCTGGTGAGAGGGATATGGACCAATCCCTCAGGGTGGTGCAGGAGTACACGCAGGCAATTGGAATGTAATTCGAAATGGACAAATGTGCACTGGTTCATCTCAAGAGAGGACGATGCGAAAACTACGACAAGGACGCGCAGCTCGTGGACGGAAACATCCTACACCACCTGGATGCCGGAGAGACGTACACCTACCTGGGTGTAGAGGAAACTCACATCCAGGAGGCACAACGGGTAAAAGACGCTCTCCGCAGCAAGTATCGGCAGCGGCTCCGACAGATCTGGTCGTCAGAACTGTCGGGGAAGAACAAAGTCGCTGCGACTAACACGCTTGCTGTTCCGATCCTACTTTACTCATTTGGAGTGATAAAGTGGACTCAAGTCGAGCTGCGACAACTTGACGTAAGTACTCGCAAGATGATTCATCTCCATAGGAGTCTGCATCTAAATTCGTCCGTTCCACGGTTATACATACCTAGAGACCAGGGTGGCCGTGGACTCTTGAGCTTGGAGTATCTCCATAACAGAATGGTTCTGGATGGCGCCTGCAAAGTCATCAGGAGTTCGGATCCCCTTCTGCAAGTGGTTAAAACCCATGAAGAGGCAGGAGTAGGAGTTTTTCTTTTCAGGGCAGCACGTCGAGCAGCCGATGAATTGTCTCTGATTTTCTACTCCGAGCGCGAGGCTCAGGACTCAATTACTGAGCTAGAACCCGCTCGGAGCAAAGCCCGCATCAAAGCTGCAGAAGTGAAAAAGCTTCTGCAGCTTCACATGGATAAGCCCATGCATTCGGTCTACTTCAAGACCATTGAAGACCGGGGCTTATCCAAAGAACTGACTTTCGCTTTTCTTAAGTCAGGCGGGCTTAAATCGGAAACAGAGGGGTTCATCATGGCATGCCAGGATGGGGTTTTCAACACTCTCGTCTACCGTAGCCGTGTCATGGGTATGGAGGTCCCTGACACAAATTGCAGGGCGTGCCGCAGGGCGCCTGAGACAATTATGCACCTGCTGTCTTCTTGCACGGTGTATGCAGTCTCGGCCTATATCCATAGACACAATGCGGCATTGCGAGTGCTCTATTATCACTTGAGGCACTCGTACGGAATAGACGAGACCCCAGTGCTGCCCTATGCTCCGGGGGATATTGAGTCCGTTGTGGAGAATGAGAGGTGCCGAATTTATTGAAACTTTTCATTCCCCACCCTCAGGCAGATGCAAGCTAACAAGCCTGATGTAGTCCTCCTCGACCATCAAACCAAAGCGATGTTCGTGATCGAGTTTTCGGCGCCAGCCGAACCGAACATCGTTTTGAAGGAGGAGGAAAAACGGACTAAATATCGAGATCTTCTCTTCGAACTCCGCCGGCTCTATCCAGACCATTCTGTGGAATTGGTCATCCTGATAATCGGCTCCCTAGGAGGCACACGACACACGCTGCTCTCGGAGATCCAGAAAATCCCAGCGTGCCGTGATAAGGCACACATTGTTACACTTCGTTCTGGCCAATACGAAAATACTACCTGAATACAGATCCAGTTATTATTGTTTACGTGCTCTGCAACGAATTTTCATCGATTTATGGAGGTATTGCTCATGTCGAACTGATTCATATCGTTCTTGAGATGATTTCTCTTACTCATATGCCGTTTATTTTGGTTGTTCCTTTCTGTTGAGAACAGAAATAGTAGATATTATTGACGTTCAGGTAAACAAAATACTGTTGGCTCATGATTACCATAGATCAGGACGTTTTGTTTAGCTGATTTCCTCGAACCGTCTTTGGCTTAGGATTCAAGCGAGGCATTTTATACTCCATCACGATTATTCCCACTACCACGATGTTATTTTGAATAATCATTTGATTAAATACTGTCTGTAGGTTAATCGAGGAGGTGGTATATTCATTATTCCAAATTTTTTGGGATTTTCTCTCCTCGTTTCTATAAAATAAAAATATGAATATTATTTCAATATACGACTTCGCTATTGAAATAATCTCTTCTTATGTTGAAAACGGGAGCAGAACCGGTCCCGAAACGTCCAAAGATAAGTGAAAATTTGATATTTTTTCTATATACCTTTATTTCCCTTCTCCAAAAATTTTTTCAATACAAATTGTCACTGACAAGCTAGTGAATTTTTCTTTTAGGCTCTCTGATAGGAAAATTCTTTAAACGCAGTGACATTTTGGGGCAAATCATCTGATTTGTCCTTACTACACGTATATTGAAATAATATTCATATTTTTATTTTATAGAAACGAGGAGAGAAAATCCCAAAAAATTTGGAATAATGAATCATTTGATTGTTTATTGAATTTCAATAATGAAGAATCCATTAGTTATAGGAAATGTCACTGTCAAATTGATGACGACTGACAGATGGTAACTGACTGATTATGAGATATAGGTAGCCCTGTCTTCTTATTTTGGAAGGTGACATTCTTCTCTTTTTGGCCGCTGTCACAAAGAGACATTGACACTATCGGACTGTCGAATTCACTCCAAAATGAATCTTTCCTTCGAATTATCTTCATCAATTATGGTGAGCCTCATTCAAGAAGGATGAACAGTACGTCGCTTTCACGACAACTCAATTTTGTGCCGAACAAAAGCGATTAGAGGTCATGTCTCGATAGGACATTTGCCCATAAAGGGGGAAGAAGATTCATATTCACTAGGACATTTGCCCATAAAGGGGGAAGAAGATTCATATTCACTACGAGTTCACTACCGATGACGCCCATGCGCATTGGGTTCGTCTTGTTCTGCGCAGGTCAGTGTTTGAAATTCGAAGTTTCAAATCAAAACAAACAGAAATGGAGATCAGTAATTCCAACCGAAAATAAAAGGCCAACTCGTCTATCTACATGTATTTCAACTGGGATAGCTAGTTTTTGTTCTAAAACAAAGTCATTTTCGTTGATTGGAGGTGGTGAAAAATCGGACACATGGGGTTCGCGGGGTTACCTCCCGCCCACGATTGTTCATGATTTGATGCAGTGTGGGGATTTCTTTTTTGTTGAAAAGACAGATCTTCCGGTGAGAGATCTGCCAACGAAGATTGGAAGGCACCATTCTGATTGGAGAGGTTGTACCAGCTCGGTCAAAAGTAAGCTAGAGGTTCTTTTTCATCTTGTACATATTTTTGACTTTTTATATTTCCATTAGTGTTGGGATTAATAGGAAGAGAACCTAATTTTGATGGTACCCATCAGATTTGTTGGGACCATTCCTCGATTTGGAGGGATTCAGAGGCACGGCTGACCACGTGGCACCTACTCCAACCACTCCATCAAGAACCCGAAAAACATCCAAGGTATGAGATTTAGGATTTTAACTTTTCAGTGTATATCCTTCCTCTCCTCGATTTTGTTATTTCTCTCATCCTCTTCGGTAGAACAAAATCAGAAAGCTTGACCTTTTTCTTAGGGTTCTTGGACTAGGGTATATTGCCCCTCTACCCTTACATCCAGACCCAGGTCTAGGTGCTAAGGTCACCAAAGATTAGGGACTACATGGCAGATTGGAGGCCCTAGATTTTTCATCACTCTGCATACATCATCCTGCATCACCTCATACTACCAGATAGGACTGCATCACCCTGTACATGGCTGCATTATCCTGCTGATGTGTCTTCATCAACAACATATTGAACTCGTCAGGCAACTGCATAGTGAATTCATCAGAGTATAGAATATTTTTGGTGAGTTCGTTCCATTTTTTTTTTTTTATAAACAATAACTACCACCAACGGCGGACCTACAAATTGTAGTCATAGATCATAGCATAGGTTGATATCACCACCTGTTTTGTTCAAGTATAGAGTTATTTATAGATATATTTTTTTTAACATTACATACTTTTGAGGCTAACCTAGGTAAACTCCTGAACTGGAAACCAAAGTGCACTGCGGTATAGGAGGATTGGGTAATTATTATTCTCATAATATAGTAATTATATTCTTTATTTGATATAATGTTGTCATATAAGCTGGACCAAAGAGTTGATTTTGGCCAGTGGAATTTGGAATTCTAAGGAGTTGTCAAAAATATCCATTTAGTAGTTTTCAATTCAGATTGATAGTTAGGACAGATATACTTATGTACAGGAGTCTGTAATATTCAGAAAATTCATGCAACCACATTAAACATATAATTTGGAATTCTAAGGAGTTGTCAAAAAAATATCCATTTAGTAGTTTTCAATTCAGATTGATAGTTAGGACCGGTATAATTATGTACAGGAGTCTGTAATATCCAGAAAATTCATGCAACCACATTAAATATATTCATTCTCACTCAACTTAGTGATTTGTACTAAGCCTAACGCACCCACCCATTTTCCCGCTGAACTACCAGTGTCTAGTTTCTACAGTGATCAAACTAGGCACTAAAAACACTTTTTCTGTTTTCAAACACATTCAAGATTTCAAAACAGCTAGTAAATCTTAGGTAATCCATCAACCAACTCAGGGGTAATAAAATTTCATTCTGAATTTTTGTAGTCATTCACCCCCTGAGAATTAAAGGAATAACAACATCCTGGCTGGTGGAATGCAGAAGGCCGTCATACTGGGATCATTGCGTCTACTTAGGGCACACGGTACTTGGTCCCAGTGATTACTCACCTCACAGGCTGTGAGGAGTAGTCACTGGATTTTATCCAGCACGACTCTGCGTGACGTCGGAGGCCGCAGGGTCGTGACTGGAATTATATGAACTAAATAATAATAATAATAATAATAATATCTGATAAAATGCCGTCATATTCAATGAATGCGAAATCGTTAAAAATAATTTATAATCGTATCAGTTTGACTCATGTTGAATTTCATACTCCAGGCAAATTTGATTTGCTTGTGAGTGCTGAAAAATCTGATAGCCCGTTATGCGTAGGCAATGGCGCATATGTTAGATTAGCGTCTGGCGAAACAAGAGCCAACTTCACAAAATACCGTGCTGGGAGGTCGTATCGTGACCAATCTGTTCGAATAATGAATCATCCAGAAACCCATGTGTTACTTTGATGACATAAAACAGCAGTTAGAGGAATGCAAGTTACTCGAAGATCCTGAAAATATCGGACCAAGATGGTCAATAAATAAAGAACGTGTTTCTCTGGAAACCACCATTCGTGACATCGATGGAAATACTGTTGTTGATATATCCTTAAGAGGAACTTCTCAAAGCCTAAACGAATCTGCAGAATTAGCCTCGATTTTCAGATGGACCTCTTTCAATCTGAGAAAGTGGTCATCAAATGAGCAGACAGTTCTAGAAAATGTTGACATGGCAAATATTTTGGCAAGTGAGTTGAATCTGGGTGAGAATTTCATGAAGAAAATCCTGTGAAACCTTCACGAATCCAAGCCGTGACGAAACGTTCATTATTATCCGAAGTTTCACAGATATTTGATCCGTTGGGCTTACTCACACCCTGTAAAATTCTGGCATGGATTATGCTACAACACCTGTGGACCATAGGGAGAGAGACATTAACGCAAACCCTATCATTCCAATGGCGTCAATTTAGAAAAGAACTTTGTGACTTCAACGCAGATGAACAACCCAGACGAGTGATTCGTGACGAGCCTGTTAACATTGCATGCATGCATCTCGAGTAGGCTATGGGGCATGTATATACATAAGATGTAGAAAATAAACGAAGTGAAGTGAATGTGACACTTTCCACCTTATCTGCATAGAAAAGTGAACATAACCGAACCCACTTCGAAGAGGGCAAGATAGTGAAACTAAAAACCAGACATTTTTATTACCAATTGGGATTAGGCCGAATTCAGATCTTCACTTGATTGCTCATTCACCTGTAGGTATTCTGTATTCTGATTCATTCTCTATATTTCTTTTTGTGTAGGTAATTAAGACAAATATACATAGTATTCAGAAGTTACGCGTTGTTCAGTGCGTATACTTCAAATTCTATACAATGAAAGTATATCACCTATCAAAATACAGTCTACTGAGACCATCGAAAAAAAATATCACGTTGAATCTCATGAAAAGTGGCTATGAATTAATACCTATCTTCAGTTTTTCTGTTCCTTTAATAAACACCTCTATAATAACGTATGAAAAAAGCCAATAGAATTCAGGAAAATTGTGTTCCTCAGATATATTTACAAAAACCATGAATCATTTTGAAAATATTCAGAGGCGATGAAATGACTCTCTAGATGCGCAAATTATTTCCTGTTCAACCGAATTCGTATCTCCTATCCAAAATCCCAATGCTGTGCAATTTTATCTAGTCTACCATACTATGTATCAAATGGAACGTACACTTTATCATTGCCATAGGTAGTAACAATTAGTTTATGAAGTTGAATGTTTTGATCAATCAACTAACTAGCGGAGAAGTACAATTATAACAAATCAAGGAGCCATCAGTTGCCTATTTCTCTGTTCAAACAATCGAATGCTAGAATCCCAGTCAATAAAAACGAACGAGTCCAACAATAATTTGATTTCATTATTGTGTTTTTCGGGTAGGTACCTACAAAATGTTGATTTGACTTTATTCAAACGATTCAAACGCTGAATTGTCTGCTGCATTGCGAGTAGTTGATTGATTGTCTGGTGTCTGCCGAATAAACTGTGTAGGGAACTGAACAAGTGATCAATCAACCAATCACTTGCATCTCCGATAACTAATTACCTATTCCAGTTCTCGCACAAAGTTTTTTGATGTCACTCACATACGGTTGGAATTTTGAAACAACGAAATCTCGAAGTGAATTGAACAATGATAGATTCATAACACATGTATCCAAAATAAATGAAGTGTATTGATACAGGCTGACTGACAAATAACACCGCAAGCCGTAGCAGCGTCGCTTATTATTATTGTATTTCGAAAAACTGAGAAGCAAATGAAATAAGATGCCGAAGGTCTGTTCGTTCATATTGCTGAAATTCCTGAGTTTGATCTTTTCCCAATAACTGTCTCTGTTTATGTGCATATGTAAACAAAGAGAGTCATAGGAAAAATTAAGTTCAGCAGATAGAGCAAGAACAAACGAACAGGCCTCATACAAACAAACAATCAAAAACAGTGTACATATACCTATAATAGCCACAATAATTTTCATACAGGGGATTAAATACTGACAAAACCAAAATTTTGCCTCTTCACATCGCCGACTCGGACCCATCGTTAACTCAAACCAGACTTTTAAATTCACCTGACAAGGCGAACGTTTTCAAGGAAGTTTGAAATAACAGTTTCTGCGCGCCAAATTCGAAAGCAAATAATGTATTCAGTGTCATCAATGAAATTTCGCCACAGAACTGTCAGTTAATGCAGACGGGTGCCGAGGAAGCTGATTAATTATTGTTTACAAATATATATTATATGGCAACACGGCAGCTCTGGACTGGCAACACTGTCACATGTCATGGAATCCATACACGATAAGGAAAAGAAATAAAAAGAGCAATAATATAGGGTTAGGATAGCCTAGAAAATGAAGAATTAAAATAATAATGAATGTTTTAGAGCTTCAGCCGACGAACGAAAGATATTTCAGCTCAACCTCAGCGATAATCAACTTTATTATATTATACCTGTCAATAATTGATGGATATACCTGGGGCCGTCGCACATTTGGGCTCGAGGAGACAGGTAACGTGTATGAAAACAGCCCAATTCGGCCCCAAACACGAAATGTATACCTATTTTGAATTAACCCATCTCGGCATGGTTTAACGGTGGACTAATTAGGTAACTAATTATAACTTCAAATCTAATGCAATCACAAGATGTAACTGCGTAACTAGTAACTGTACACAGAGAAATAACAACATATACCATTCGATTTTGTCTAAAAGTTTGTCAATTAATGAATTATGTGACTGACTTGGGTTATGCTGACAGCAGTTTCCTTCAAGCATGTTCTTCCTTATACATTCCAAGTCCTCTCGGGTGAAAGCATCCTGTTCTGATTGCTCCGACTAGTCCGACTTATTATTTTCAATCGTTACTTGTCCATTACTGCTTTATAATACCTTGGGCAACGGTTGCTATCAACAGACCCATAACGCCATAGGGCGTTATGGAGGGCATTATGAATCAAAACGCCCGCTAATTGTTTTTTTCTGTGGTTCAATAAATTAATTACTCACTCAGAAAAGTTTTATTCATAACTGTACATAAGAAAGGGACTAATTCTTCCTCCTCAAATGGAAATTACAATTTTCAAATGTTCCTGAGGTACCAAGTTTGAAGTTCTGTGAGTTGACCGATGATGAAACCCCCAATGTGCATACGGTTTCTTCGACAGTGAAAACGGTCGCGTTGCGCGTGGGCACCCGAAGAGTATATCGGAGATGTCCGAACGGAGAGGAGATGTATAACCACTTGAGTTCTGTGTGTATAACCACATGTGAGCTGTCACTTGCACCAATCGACTTGATAGATTGTCTTCATCGATGAGTTCGCTCAGAGCAAGTGATTTTGTCTCAGAATAATAATTTAATATTGGTGAGTATTCATTGACCTAACACTAGTTTAGTGTTCACTTATTATCAGCGACCTCAGAATATATATCGATTTGGTTAATACCAACAAGTATCCTGATCACTTACAGCAGCAACATTGTTTCCGGAATATTGTTTTGCCCACTTCAAGTACCTCATTTCCTAGCAGTTGATGAAGATTTTCTTGTGCCAAACGACTTTTTTTCGAGAAGAAGAGTAACTTGGCCGAGTTCTCTCAGTGTGAAGTTTGAATAAGTGGTTGATGACGTTGTGGGTTCGTTGCTCTGTATTGAATTCGGACGATATGTTGGCCGGTTAATTCATTTTAATTCCAAGTCAGCCGATGCCTTCGGAATTCTCTTGGTACTTTTGATATTATGGCCGAGGTTGCTTCCAGAAAGTCACTCATCAATTGGCCTGTCCATAACTGTTTTCTTGACAGAGTGATCCAGGGTTCCGAATACGCCCTATCGTCATGCGAGGACACTATATATATGGTGAACATTTGTCAGAAGTTTGCTGAGTGCAAAAGATGTGGATTAGTATCATCAGCAGCTGATGAGAAAAACGTGTTGAGCTGAATGGCTTTGGCTATACTGTGCATATCGCGGCACTCAGTTGTTTCTGTCCTTGAATTTCGGGGTTTATCTTTGGTGGATTCAGGGCAGGCAAGTTGTTAGGATGTGGATATTTCTCAGTTATAGCTCTCTTCGATATGCCTATTCTATACTCTTCTGCCGAAATATGGCCCCTCTACTTGCAATTTGCTGCACATCTGGGCATGTTGGGCTAGTAGCCAACGTGATCACTCTTTGATTGTTTATGGCGTCCCCCGCCAGTTGTTCCATCATTGATTGTGACTCATTGGGAACAGGAGAAAATTCTTCTCGATAACAATCTTCAGAATAATAATCGCTCTTAGACTCACTTGAACTTGAACCTGTGTGAGGAACCAAGCATGCAGATCTATTTACATAATATATTTTAGTATATTCGTTATATCTTCCTGTACAATGAGAGATGGGTGACGTCATCAATAATTGTTTGATGAACGTATTTCCTCGTTTGTGTTGTTGAAGGTATAACATAACACATGTGTGTAGTTAGGTACCTTGTTTGTTATCGTTTCTAGTAAATACATGTGTATTTACTGTCTGTAGGTTGATCGAGGAGGTGGTACATTCATTTTACTTACGTCACGAGAACCAACTGAATTCAGGCATGAAATGTATAATGTATTAGCCGTTTTTTATTGTTCTAAGTCAATTTTGATTGAGACATAACAAATTGACGTAACTATTTGAAGAATACGTAATCAAAATATTGAATTTACTTTTACGAATTGATTCCAACTTTTTTGAATTTCCCTAAGTTTTCGCTGAGATTTGTTCAGTGTACCATTCATTTGTCTCTTATTATTTCTCATGTTCTTGAAGCACTCGAACTGTCACTGTATAACTCGATTATTTTTCACTGTTTTCACGATTTCAAAATGACGTCTTTTAGGCAGGGGTCGACGAAATGGAATGGAGATAAATCATGCTCGGAAGTAATGAAGAAATACTGGTGACGAATACACAAAAAACTTCATTCAATTCTTTAAACGTCGTAGGCAAGGTATTGCGCGCTAGGACTACAGGGTGTTTATAATCTAAGACGAGACTGCGCAATTTAATATACCCATCACACGCCGAAAGAAAATTGGAACAAACGCCTTAACCTATATTCGAATTCACCGAAAATTATTGGAAGCATAACGGTTTCTTGATCAATACGGAATATATTATGCAGATCTGAAATGAACAAATACTTCATTGACATCAAAGAAATGAAACAGGAATATACTCAATAACAAATACCATTCAATCATCGAATCAGATCAGAATCATCAGTAGTAAAGATTGGCCGGTTCTGACTCTCCGCCCTAGGTCACCGTCCTCCGACCTTGGGCGGAGTGACCTTGGGCGGGAGTGACCTTGGGCGGGAGTGACCTTGAACGGGTCTGACCTTGGGCGGGAGTAACCTCGTATAGTGAAGTGTCGACAGCACGCCCTTGAACGCGGAGGTGACCTTGAGGGCGAGACAAAGTGACCTTGAAGGAAGGTTGTACGAGTAACCTTCGCATATGTGACCTTGGGAACGAGTGACCTTGAGTTGTAGAGAGAGAGAGAGACCTCGACCTTGGAGAGGGAGGTGAAAGCGTGTGCGACCTTGAAAATGAGAGTAGGCTGGTTGAGGTCGTTTTGGTAGAAGTGGGGTGCTGTGTTACGTCATGACTCCCTCCTATATAAACCCAATAGTTGTGTCTATGAGAGCACAGTTCTCTCTCAATACTATCATCAAACATCAAGTTGAATAGTTCTTTGTGAGTGATAAATCATCTAAACAAAATGTTAGTTTGCAGTGTGTGCGCTAAACCTTTCACACGTAGTGACAATCTACGACGTCATCAAAGGGTTGCATGTGTGGGAAATTTCAACCCATCTATTGCAAAGAAGCCTCGACTGGAAGATGGCACTCAGCAAGCAGCAACTTCTGCAAATGTGCAGACATGTACTGTTTGCAATAAGACCATTCCAACCGATAAAATGGGTGCGCATAAAAGGACATTGGAGCATCGGACAAACGCTTGCGTCAATTATAGGGACGGAGTATATGTGATTGAAAATGCGTTCAAATGCCGCATTGTGAGCTATCGATTGGAATGCAGAACTGATGTATTGGATTACAATACGTTTTTTAATGAGAATAAGGCAACCATTATATCTTTATTGGATAATATAATCTCGATTCACCACTCCATCAAGGTGAATATGGAAGTGTTTGGAAGATACATTTTACAATCCCAAGATCTTCATGACATCAAATCCTTCATGACGCCAAATCACATCATGGATTCATCGCTGGATTTGGAGGCCGTGGTTGACACATTCAAGGACATCTTATTGAATCAAACGACCGAATTCGAGGAGCGTGATTCTGGTGAGTTGGTATGATTTTTGAAATATTTCTGATTATTAACAGATGTTACTATTGTTATAGGTTGGGCTTTAGAAAAAATAATGTTCCTGGAAATCAATATCAACAAGTACAGCCCTCTGCGTGGATGCTCTTACATGAAGCTACCTAGCTTCATAGAGAATAAAAAGGCCGTTGTAAACATAGTGAATCAGGACGAGTGCTGTTTCGCTTGGGCTGTGACGTCTGCACTGTATCCGGCAAGAGCTAATGTTTGCGAAACCTCTTCATATCCGCACTATTCTACAGTTCTGAATTTGGTGGGTATAGAGTTCCCTGTTAAAGTGAGTAGCATTCCAAAATTCGAAATTCTCAATGATTGTTCCATCAACGTTTACGGGTTAGAGAGTGTATTTGAAGATCATCAAGTGAAATATCATGTAGTCGGCCCACTGTATTACTCCAAGAAAAGAATGAGTAAACATGTGAATTTACTTTTGACCACAGATGATGAAACTGGAAATAGCCACTATTGCTGGATAAAGAATTTATCAAGGCTGGTATCTAGCCAGATATCTGCCAAAGCGCATAAGAAATTTTTTTGCGACGGTTGTTTGATATATTTCTCAGATGAAACAAAGTTGTTACGCCATCAGCTGAATGATTGTAATCATACATATACTACAACTCCGTCCACAGAGATCAAAGTCGAAAAATTTGGAAATTCAGTACCTGAAAACATTTTGAAATTCGAGAAATTTGAGAAACAGATGAAAGTACCATTCGTTATTTATGCAGATTTCGAATCAGTTCTGAAACCGATACATACTAGTCAGCCAGATCCGAATAAACCTTTTACTAATAGAACATTCGCACATGAACCTTATTCATTTGCATACCTTATCAAATGCTCTTTCGATAATTCTATCACGAAATATGTTACATTCCGTGGAAAAGATGCTGCGAAAAAATTCGTATCCAATTTAGTCAATGACTGCAAAATAATATACAACTTGTTTCTAAAACGTGTAGTTCCTATGGAAAAATTAACTCCGGCAGAAGAAGTTGAATTCGCTAATGCCACGGAGTGCGGTATTTGCGATAAAGCTTTTATATATGGCGACGTCAAAGTGAGAGACCACTGCCATCTAACGGGAAAAAAAAGATTTGGTGCCGCACATTCAATATGTAATTTGAACTTTAAAATTCCAAATTTCATCCCCATATTTTTTCATAATATGAGTGGCTACGATAGCCACCTTTTCATCAAGCAATTATTCGATAGAGAAGAGAGAGTTGATTGTATCGCGCAAACTAAGAAAAAATATATTTCATTTACCAAACATATTTTAGTAGACGAATATTTGGGAAAAAACGGTGTGAATCAGAATGTCTTCTTGAAACTGCGATTCTTGGATAGCTACAAATTCCTTGCCCAACCCCTGCAATCCTTGGCCGAAAATTTGAATGAATCTCAATTTGTAGAAACTGCTAGATATTTTCGCGACCCTGAAGAATTCAAATACATGACGCAGAAGGGAGTTTTTCCATATAGTTTCATAACGTCTATGGATAAATTGGATAATGAAGATCTGCCATCAAAAAGTGATTTTTTCGATAATTTATCTAATACACATATTTCGGACGAGGATTATCGAAGAGCTGAGCATGTTTGGAATTTATTCCAATGTAAATCACTCGGTGATTACTCCGACCTTTATTTAAAATCAGATGTTTTATTATTATGTGATGTTTTCGAGAACTTCCGGAATGTTTGTTTGAAAACGTACAAGTTAGATCCGTGCCAATACTTCACTGCACCCGGTTTATCGTGGGATGCTATGTTGAGGTACACAAAAATCGAATTGGAATTGTTAACCGACATCGATATGATTCATTTTTTCAAAAAAGGTATAAGAGGCGGGATTAGTCAATGTAGTCTGAGGAGTCATGTTGCGAATAATAAGTTCATCCCAAACTTCAATCCAAATGAACCATCAACATTTATCATGTATTTAGATGCAACTAACTTGTACGGTCATAGTATGTCACAGCCGCTACCAACATCCGATTTTAGGTGGTTGACCAACCAAGAAATTATAGAGTTAGATGTCATGAGCGTTGAAAACGATAGCCCATATGGGAATGTCCTTGAAGTTGATGTGTACTATCCTGAAGAATTACATGATGCACACTCAGATCTACCCTTCCTCGTGGAATCCATTGCTCCACCCGGATCGAAATCTAAGCTGAAAAAACTGATTCCTAATTTGTCGAATAAAATTAAATATATTGTTCATTACAGATATCTCAAACAGGCTATGGAAAACGGTTTGACCTTGATAAAAACACATAGAGTTCTCAAATTTAAGCAATCCCCGTGGTTAAAAAAGTATGTTGACCTCAATACAGAAATGCGTAATAAGAGTACAAATAAAGCTGATAAAAGTTTATACAAGAATATGGTCAACTCAGTTTATGGCAAAACCATGGAGAATGTTGATAAAAGAAGCGATATCAAACTTGTGACTCATTGGGAAAGTATCACAAAGAGGAAGGGTGCTAATGCATTGATAGCACTCCCCAATTATAAAACCTGTAAAGTATTCCATGAAAATTTCGTAGCAATCCATATGGGAGAAGTTAAAGTGCATTATGATAAACCGCTGTATTTAGGTTTCAGCATATTAGATGTATCAAAAGTCGTTATATATAACTTTCTGTATGAATGCATTAAGAAACATTTCTCTGGTAAATTGTGGCTATTGTATACTGATACGGATTCTTTGATATTGAAAATAGAAACAGAAAATTTTTATAATTTCATGAAGGAGAATATAAGGTATTTCGACACATCTAATTACCCCGTAGATAACAAATTCAATATTCCAATAACGAAATCAGTAGTGGGAAATATGAAGGACGAATTTCCAAATGATCCTATTGTGAGCTTCTATGGGACGGGTGCCAAAGCGTATTACGTTCAATCTTCGAATTCCGAATTGAAAAAAGCGAAGGGTGTTTCAAGGCCAGTTGTTAGAAGTGAATTATCGATGGATGATTATAAGAAAATCGTAGAAAATGGTGGCTTGATATTCAGAAAAATGAATACTTTTCGTAGCGATCGGCACGATATTTATACTGAAATGAAAAACAAAGTCGCCCTTTCATACCATGACGATAAACGGTTTATCATACCTAATACTGTTAAAACTTTACCTTGGGGGCACAATGATATCGAATTTTATCAAACGAGTCCTGAACGTAATATGGTTTGGGTACAACAAGCAATATCTGCTACAATGCAAACAGCTGAGAAATCAAATTCTAGCGATAATTTAGATGACCTGATAAAAATGTTGATGGAACACTCAGAGCCTCGATAATAATAATAATTATGCGAACTCTGTACCCAACCTCATACGCTTATATTCATATTTATTGTTTAATCTAGTCTCCATATGATGTGATACGAGTTCTGTACACTCTTCATCTAGTCTACATATTATATTATTTATATATATTATATACACGTATTTTTGAATAAATTATTCCTTAGATTATTTGAGATGTGTTTTATTCATATTATAACGTATATCAGCCAGCTGATGCCGCACCACAATAATATTGAATATCGAATGAAATTTTGGTTCGCATTGAATAATGCAGCCTTGTGTGGAGGTCGACCTTGAGCTACGCACACATTTTCGATAAGGTTCGTTTTGGTGAAAAGAGGCTAGGTGGGGGAGGAAGGGGGAGATGTAGGCGGATATTAGCGGTGGAAGGAGAATAGGTGGAGCTTAGCAGATAAAACTCATTGAATACACGGAGACTCCTCATTCTGTTAGCAGATATCATCCACTAGCTCCACTACCAGAGTACTCTCGATATACCATCTTTTTTGTGCCAATCCAACTACATCGTCGATTAACCAATTGTAAGTACAAGTTTTGTTGCCATATGGATCATTGCTAGTGAATTGTATTTCGATTCACAGTTTTTCATCAAATAGTCTACGTTGATCTGAAATGATTTTTTTTCTTCAGATGCCTAGCACCGATTTAACCACAGCTTTCGCAGCAGAAGAAGAAGACATTGGATCTCTCCCTAATCTGAGTGAGTTTTCTCGATAACTTGACGGTAGTTCATTTTATAGATTTCATAATTTGTATTTCAGGCATTGATGGGTCTATCAGCAATTTGAATGTGGATCAAGAAGACCTGGATATCAGCTTCAATAGTGAATTGCTGGCAACCGATGAGGCTTGGGCAGGCGTGTCAGCAACATTATTAGATATGCCCCTACTTGAAGGATCACCATCCGGCCCTACCCCATCTACAAGTGCTGGTCCCGCAACTGGGGTATTCAAAAGGCCTTCGAAATGCCTCAAGATGAGCCGAAACCAATTTGAGGCATCATCACGGTTGGAGGTTGGCGCCAAGGTTCGAGATCCCAATGATGGCGACGTCGAAAATGGTGGTGTCTTGATGCGGAAAGGAAAGAAACTCTTTTTCGGCAAGAAGACTCCTTCACCTTCGTCTTCACCATCACTGACGCCGTCATCGTTGGATAAGCCTGAAATCGATTGCCGGAAACCTTCGCCTAAGAAAAAGAATTTGGGGATGAGAGGTGGGAGTCCATCAATTCTTCGAAAGTTTCTGGGAAATCGAGGCAAATCTAACCCCTACCGAAGTGGCAAGGCTGGCATGTGGTATAATGCCGGCAGAGATCATGCTGTATCAACCACATCGAAACAGCAGGAATAGGAACAGGAGCAGGAGAAGGAGCAGGAGCAGGAGCAGGAGCAGGAGCAGGAGCAGGAGCAGGAGCAGGAGCAGGAGCAGGAGCAGGAGCAGGAGCAGGAGCAGGAGCAGGAGCAGGAGCAGGAGCAGGAGCAGGAGCAGGAGCAGGAGCAGGAGCAGGAGCAGGAGCAGGAGCAGGAGCAGGAGCAGGAGCAGGAGCAGGAGCAGGAGCAGGAGCAGGAGCAGGAGCAGGAGCAGGAGCAGGAGCAGGAGCAGGAGCAGGAGCAGGAGCAGGAGCAGGAGCAGGAGCAGGAGCAGGAGCAGGAGCAGGAGCAGGAGCAGGAGCAGGAGCAGGAGCAGGAGCAGGAGCAGGAGCAGGAGCAGGAGCAGGAGCAGGAGCAGGAGCAGGAACAGGAGCAGGAGCAGGAGCAGGAGCAGGAGCAGGAGCAGGAGCAGGAGCAGGAGCAGGAGCAGAAGCAAGCGCAGGAGCAGGAGCAGGAGCAGGAGCAGCCAGAGCGGGTCAGAATTATAAGTGTGGATATTATACGTCCGGCTGTCCAACTGCCGAATCTTCAAGAGGCGTTCAACGGGCTTGCTGCTGCTGCTGCTGCTGACAATAATGGTACCGATTGTAATGCTCCCATTCACATGCGCATTCCATCGCCTCCAATAGCACCTATCGAAGCCATAAGGCAATATGATGGTGAATTGAAGCGATGGTATGCGAACGTCAATGCACTGATCACAGATAGTGAAAGCAAAACTACTCGTTTATCATCAGAAAGAGATGAATTGCTTTCACGACTGGCTGAGATAGGTCGACAATTGACGACAGAAGGAAAATTTCGCCAAGTCTGTGAAGTGGAGAAGTCTCGCCTCGAACATTTCAATCGGATGAATGAGGAATATTTGGAGCGAACTTAGATGTGTTTGTTTCATGTTAATATGTTTTATATATAAGTTGTATATTATAGTGTTGATGTATAAATTGTATATGTGTGTAGAATTAGTAATGGACAATGATGTATTTATTGATTTGGATAATATATGAATAAATTCAATTGACGATTTATTTCTTACTACCTATCGCTACCCTAATTCCCTCTCTACTCTCCCCCCTACTACTTTAACCATCTCCACTCATTGATTCCCCAGCGACTACGACCTCCTACTTTTTCTTCCCTACTCTTTCCCCTACTACTTCTATTACCCCCTCCTCCAACCGCTGCATATAAATACTTGCTTCCTCCTCGAGATAGTCAGTTCGAAATCAACTCTCGAAGATGGAAAGCAACTACCAGCCCGACACCACCACCAACCACAACGGAGCCAGCTATCGACTTGCGGTTGGAAACTGGCGAGGAGAAGAAGAAGATGATGGACCCTGCGATTCGTCCTCGGATGCTGTCCATCAACCATGGGAAGCACCTGCAGCTGATGGACCCTGCGATTCCTCTGGCGACGCTTCATTCCCATTCCCCTGGGTATTGGATGTCATCTTCGGAGACGAAGACAGCGACAGCGATGGGGCCTCTGACAGAAGTAGTATCAGTATGAACCTCATGGGGAATGGAGATGACTCCGATTCCGATGCCACCCTCATCTTAGGAGGCATCGGAAGAGCGGAGAGCGACGTCGAGGAGGAGGAGGATGACCGTCCAGTAGCAAGGGGTGCTTACCTGGATCCATTCATCATGGAGGACATGGAGATGGACGCGTTCGACGAGCTCGAGATGGTACAGATTCTCGAGGATGCCATCATCTTCGACTGATTTTTGTTTTTGTTTGTACATAGTCATTAGTCATATAGTTTTTTGTATATATAGTCATGTAGTTTCATCAATAAATGTATTAAAAAATATCAGGTTCTTAATTTCTTGATACATTCCTTCAATTCCACTTATATATGTACATGTTGGATGAGAAAAGTAATCAGTATATGAACGGGGTTCAAAGTGGTCACAACTACTTGAAGATGAAAGTATGGAAATAAGTCCAATCAAAAGACAAATTGTTGAAGAATTGCACAAGCCTGCAAGGCGCAATTTCAAAAGAAGAAGAACCATAATAAAAGGTTTTGCAGACTTGTGGCAGATTGATTTAGCCGAAATGCAGACGTATGCAAAACGAAATAAAGGATACCGATATATATTATTCGTTATTGACTGCTATTCCAAATATCTATGGACAAAACCTATCAGAAGTAAAACCGGTCAAGAAGTGACACAAGCTATGAAACATATATTGAGAGTGGCCGAGTATTCACCGAAAAACATGCAAAGCGATCTTGGAAAAGAATTCTATAATTCTCATTTCAGTAATCTGATGAAGGAATATAAAATAAACCATTATTCAACATATAGTACTATGAAGGCGGCGATTGTGGAACGAGTAATCAGAACAGTGAAGAATTGGATTTACCGAGAATTTTCTGCCAGAGGGGAATATAAGTGGTACGATATCTTACCGCACTTAACCAACTCGTACAATGATAAAAAACATAGGACAATTGGTATGAAGCCCTCTGAAGTAACTCCCACTACAATACTGAAAGCTTATAGTCACCCAAAAATAGCGCCGAAACCAAAATATAAAGTTGGTGATGTTGTAAGAATAAGCAAGTTCAAAGGTGTGTTCGAAAAAGGTTATTCAGCAAATTTCTCCACGGAATTATTCACGATAACCAAAGTGAATATTACTAATCCGACAACTTACAATCTGGACGATATTGAAGGCAATCCAATCAAGGGTTGTTTCTATGAGATGGAATTGTTGAAAACTAAGAATCCAAAAGTGTACTTGGTGGAGAAAGTCTTGAAGAAAGACAAAAGTGGAAAGAACGTATATGTCAAATGGCTTGGATATCCTAAGGAGCACAATTCTTGGATTAAGAAATCTGCTATTACTTGAAGTGTAGTGTGTGTGTTTTTTTTTTCAATAATAAATAATTCGAACATATTCGGTAATATCTATTCTTTTTTTCTACCCTCCCACCAAACCCATGAAGAATGAAATCGAGAAATGTTTTCAAGTTGAAATATATATAGCAAATTTTGCTGTGTTGAAGAATATTCACATAATAAATGTACAAAAAAATAATAAAGTATAAAAAAAACGAAATCACTCGTCTTCATCGGAGCTACCATGCTCACGCACGAAATATGGCTCCACCGGCGGCATATTAAGGCTTCTGCGGAACACCCGACGCTCATAAGGGAGGCACCAGCAAGCCTTGAAATGTTTGTTGGAATTTTCAAACATGTGGCCGAGTATCTCGCAAAAATATGCCCTATTCGAACAACCGTGGCAAACACCATTCCAACAATCATTTCGGTATTGGCTACAGCTGATACATCGCTGGTACCGTAGTCGCCGCTCCATGCTACACTCCCTGCACACATTCCTACAAATCCCCATATTGGTGTTCCGCAACAGCTTGGCACATTTTATGCATTTTGCTCCGACAACGTTGGCCGCCGTAGAGGTCGATCGTGATGGTGGTTCCGGTGACGCCTGGCGATTGGCATTGATGCAGCGCTGACACACTCCAGTGCACGGGTTAATCTCGTTTGCAGCCCACCCAATGTCTTAATTGTGACAGATTGTCAATCCGTCCACAACAGTAGGGTAAGCGACTGCCAGAGGTTTCGAATCCCACGATTTCGGGTACGTCATGATATTGGCGGAGGCGATATTGGTTGGAAATTCACTGCTGCTTCTACTTCTTCTCCTGTTTCTTCTTCGACTTACTCGTTGGTAGTTTGTGAAACACTGTGGTGATAACACTCGCATCCTCCTCTTTTCAATAGTCGGATTTTCACCCTCCTCCATTCGATAATCAAGTCCCACCCCACTCCCATTCGCAAAACGCATACGCACCACTAGAGCTAAGGGTTGGTGGGGGTAGCGCCACCCACTCCCTACCTCTCTCCCAGTATGGTGGTGAGAGTTCTACGATTTTTTAACACCGCCCACTCCCTCACCTCGTTTCAATGACATAAAAGATGTGGAAATCCTATCAGAGCATCATTCGAAACAGTTTCTACAGTTCTGAACATTGTATCGATCGTATTAGTCACAGAAACGATGGCACTTGAATTCAGCGTAATCTGCAAGGAGCTCCGAGAACTATCCCTCATTGACGAGAACGTTCTGGAAGCGGTGGTAAGTACATAACCCATACACTCATGTAGCGGCCATACATTATTCACCATCTATCGCACCATTTACTGATTCGTGTCTTTTTTTTTGTTTCAGAATCACGATGGTGTGAATGGAGGCGACGTCGAGCAGGTAGACCTCGTCACCGATGAAGGGTTTGACGACGTGTGCGATGAGGGGGACCAGCAGATTAGGTTCCAATCTAAGTGGATAGATGTGTCAGTTGCCAGGGCCCGCCATGAGCAGATGTTGTTCTGCACAACGATATCAATGGTCACAATCATGACGACGACGCAGGGGATGACAAATCTTTGCTATAGATGCTTCTCCATATATCTAAGGCAGCCTAATACTGTTGGAGCATATCAGCACACCTCATCGCATTCTACAACGAGGTTCGATGAGGCACCTAGGTCGTTCTCCTGTGCCGTATGTTCAGCCGATCTACACCAGATCCGCATGTCGGATGTGTGCCCCACATGCTGTAGCGTGAAAATCAAAACTTATCGTTTCTAGTTATTAGTTTAGCATAGTAAGTTCTTATTCATAAGTATTTAAGTGTATAAATAAAAATATTAATAATATAATTGATTGATGTTTAACTAATTGATGAGTATATGAAACATGTGAATTGAAGAAAAAAAAAAAAAAAAAAAAAAAAAAAACACCTACAAAATGAAATTAAATGAAATCAAATCCTTAAAACAGGGTTATGGGGAGTAGGTAGTTGAAAAAAAAAAAAAATTCAAAAAAAGGACTTAGCAAATTTTCCCCCCCTCGCGTATGCCGAGAAGTTAGGTTAGAACATATGTAGAATGTAAAATTAAAATAATGTTTTACGAGCACTTTCTTGAAACATGTGTATGTTCAATTCAATGATGCACAGGAACTTCTGAATAATTAATATATATTTCACAAATCAGACGATTATACAATTTTCATTGAATGATAAAGTATGTGCATAAAGTGTGATGTCATTGGTTGTACCCTCAGTTTCCACATCGTTTGCAGCATATTGGTATTTTTTATGATCTTTCTCTCATATTCGTATTTGGTTTGGTTTTACTGGGTAAAGACTTTCCCCTTCCCGAATGCTACTTCTACTTCCAATTTCAATAATCTTTCGGCAAAACCCTGGATTTTGTTGTTGTATTCCGACATTATTTCATCGATTTCTTTTGACATGGTGCCCATCTTCTCGATTGCTTCGTTGACCTTAGGTGCCATCATGAGAACCTTCTGGGTAATCTGAGGATAATCTTTGATGCGTATCTTCATATTATTCAGAGATTCCCTCATCTCAGACAAATGTTGGTTGAAGAACTCCAGTGATACACTATCTCCACCACTCGACGGATTACCGATATTTGTTAATCGTTTACCCTGCACATCTTAATCTCCATTGCTATCAAGCTTGAATCCGATACCAGGCCGCCCTTGTATAAAACTCATGGATTTGCTCCTTTTACGACCAAATTTATCGATAGTTTCATAAGACATCTTCTACCTGCGGCGACTATATTGGTACTGGCTAGACCATCGACAAGTAACGGACTTTATCAATCCTTAATATATTATGATGTTATATATATATATATACATTAATAACATTAATAAACGATGCCTTCTTCGCGCAACTCCTCTATTATTGACATTATCTCATTATCGTGTCCAGTGTGGCCAGCCATTTTAGAACCCCACAGTAGTCGGAGGCGGTCAACCAGCTCTTTTGCTTCATTCCAATAAGCATACTCTTTGTGTTGTTTACTCACGACTTTTCTGTATGGTAATGATTTGCTCATTCCTCTACCACCTTTAACTTCATTTAACAGGAGTTGACTCCTCATTTTATGCGGTGTGCCGATTAATGGCTTTATGACTAGCTGATATTTCTTCCTCGCACTATTATTCAAACCTTCTCTGATGTCATAATTCTTATATGGCGCTCGTGTAGTCTCCAACAAAGTGGTGTATATTCTTTTATCTTGATCATCGATAGTTCTTGGCACATGTTTCATAAAGATCAAATCGTATAATCCAGTTGTTGCTGGAAACGCTACGCTTCTCTTATTACCGCGCCATAATTCGATTTGGTCTGCAGGAAATCGGATTTCCATATTACCCATTTTCAATTCCCCTGTTTTGGAATCGATGTGAACGCCATATGTTGTATCATAATTCGAGTTATTTTCTTTCAAATTCCTCAAATGCTCCATTATTTTGCCCTGTAAGTCGCTCGCGGTTGTTCCATCTACAGAAGGATACACTGTAATATCACTGCTTGAAATTTGAGACGAAGATGTTGGTGGTGTTTCCAATAGAGTTGTATACTTAGGTCCTCCGTTATGAGGCGATGATGGTAGCGGTTGAAAGCTATTGCTGAAATTCCCAGACTCCCCATGTTTCTTGAACGGCTTCGTCGCTACAGCATTCGCCTCATTACTCGATATTGGTGTGGAATAATATGTCGGGTGTGCTATTGTCAACGTTGAAGGTTTGCTATAACTCTTCGGAGTAGCTGCTGGCATTAGATTTTGCTTGGCTACTGCCGCCGTTGCTGCCGCGGTGATAACCTTCAATGGTTTTGTCAGCGGCTCATAAGCTTTTTCTAACATCATTTGGTTACTGGTGAGTTCGCTCTTGAGACTTTTAAATTTATTCCTTACCGCATCGGTTGCTTCAACAAGTTGGCGTTTGAGGTGTATTTCTGAAGCGATTTCACTACTAGGTGTGCTCATTGTGCTATCCAAAGGTTGAATGAAGTCCATGCAGTTGCTGTTTTAGGGGTATATGAAGCAGTCGAACTCTTTCCTATAACGGCCCTCATGAATTTCACTATCCTTATCTATAACGAGAAACCCGTATCTATCTGTCCAACTTTGTGCACACATTTCTTGAAATTGTTTAAATGTTACATCTGGAGATACATGATCGGAATAAATGTGGTGTAGATTCATATCATCCTGCCTAAACATGATTATGAAGTTGGAATTATCGCGAATCAGCTGTTTCGGCACTCTCGAATACGTTTGTGCTAGATAAAAGCAATCCACATTTTTATGGCGCCCCATTGAGAAATATGATCTGATTACATCTTGTTTTTCACATATCACATCGTCGAATATGAAAATACTGTGTGGCTTCGCATCTTCCGGTTCAACAATGTCCACATTATTACTATATGTATAAAACCCCAGTCCCTTTATCGGTTCCAATACTTTCCGCAAGTACTCATACTTGGGTTGATACAACGATTTTGAATAGAGATAAACATTGGCGAATCGTAAACCATTATCGTTGGTGAGGAGGGATATCATAACATTCGTTTTGCCGCAATTTGATGGGCCGATAATGAGACTGCGTATAGTATTAGGTAGTAGGAATCCATGCCGACGTTGTGTAATTATACCATTTCCTAACCCTACTTTTTCATCGAAGTTGTCAACTCGCAATGTTTCTTGCTGCTGAACAATCTGCATTGTATGATGGTCAAATGCTATATAATGAATCGCAAACTCTGTGAATGTCATTTATATTATGAAGCTGAAGCGATACACATCGGCAAGCGATAACGGTGAAAAAAGTTTTCGAGGAAAGAGGACTGGCAGAGGATTTGTTAATACTTTAATTAATAAATTACCGGTCGAATTACATATTCCCGGCGGCTATCAGTATTGTGGTCCTGGAACAAAGTTACAGAAACGATTATCTCGAGGTGATCCAGGCATTAACCAATTAGATAGAGCGTGCAAGGAACACGATATCGCATATTTCAAGCATCCGAACGATTTCTGCAAGGCATTCTGCCGATAAGGAATTGGAAGAATCCGCGTGGAAACGTGTTAAATCAAAGGACGCATCTGCAGGAGAGAGGGCCGCATCTTGGCTTGTTACCAATATAATGAAGGGAAAGAGGCGTTTTGGTATGGGATGCAGCAGCGGAGTGAAGAAACGTCGAGTGTCGAGGAAGAAGAAGAATACTACCAAGAGTGGGAGAAGAATTGCTTTTGGGTCCGGCATAGTGCACAAAGTTCGCAATGTGTTGCGACAAGTGGGAAAGAAGGGGGCACTCGCCAAAAACTTGGCCAAGACTTCTCTTATGGCGATTGGAGCTGCTAGAAAATTCGTCAAGATGGCTGGTGGAAAGAATAATATCCGAACACCTCGCATTATACCAATTCCTAAAGTTGGAGGAATTCTTCCACTCATACCCATTTTTGCGGGATTATCGGCATTGGGGAGTTTGGCTGCAGGTAGTGCTGGTATAGCTCGAGCTATTAATTCAGCTAAAAAGGGGAAGGGAGCAACTCTCTGAAGCGAATCGTCATAATAGACATTTGGAGGCGATCGCTCTAGGAAAGATCGGTAAAGGAGTATATTTGAAGTCGTACCGAAAAGGACTGGGCATTTACTTGAAGCCGCAAAGTTCAAAAAACTAGCAGGGTTACCTCGAAGGGCGTTGACGGACATCGATTTATCACAATACATAGAGAAAATGGGTGTTCCAAACTTTCGAGGTATATTTATGAGAGATAATCTACCAAATTCTCCACCGCGCCACATAGAATCAGCCATTCTGAATCTCGATGGTATTCGAGGTGAAGGGACACATTGGGTTGCTTATAAAAAACGTGGTGGGGTAGTCGAATATTATGATAGTTATGGCGATTTGCCGCCACCCGAAGAGTTGGTGAAATATTTAAGGAGGGGATCAAAAGCTATCAAAATCGTATATAACTATGACCGTCAACAGGATTACAACACAGTCTGGTGTGGTCATTTGTGCTTGAAATTTCTCTCGTCGAAGAGTGGAAACTACGTATTATAATATGGATAGAAAAAGCATCAAACAAATGGGGCACGCATTATTGGCTTACTCGAGATTACGATCTTTGCTGAAGATGAGTGAGAAACAGCTCGCTGATTTGCCGAAAGAGGTTTTAATCGGATGCGCTTCACATGAGATAGCTCTAGTGTGGGATAAATTACCTGAACAATTACGCAACGATCAAGATGTATCAAAATATCGATTTTGTGAGGAGCACCACGAACACCGCCGCCAAGAGGATAGTGACCATTCCAGCGCAGATGTCAATGATGGGCCGATACCAAGAAAAATATTATGCTGCTTTTGTCAAATAGAAGATGTAAATGTGGCAACTAACAATAAATTCGATATTAATGCTTCGCCGAACGAAAACAAGAACATTCTTCATTGTTGCAGGCAGCAATAAGGTTGATACTTCTTACTACTGCTGCTGTATACACTGAAGCTTGTTGTTTGGTTTTTGCTGTGTTTGCTTTTCCAATTGTAAAAAGTTATGTCGCAAACATTCACCATTTCTGGAGATCGCAGTATCTTGAGTGCAGATTTTTTTCCACCAATCGAACTCGATGTGAGGAATACTTACGGCTTGGGGTTACACGGTTTCTATTCATACAACTCTATACTCAATATAGATGAGACAAATAACAAATTGGGTATTTGGTTCGAAGAGGGAAGCGTTGTTCTTCAGATACCACCAGGCGCCTATGAGATAGATGAAATCAATAGAGCAATACAAAAGGCTATAGAGAGTTGGACTCCGCTGAATGGGCGAAATATTGATGATGTATTCTCCCTTCGAGCTAACAATAATACGCTCAAATGTGAACTCAAGTCCGAAATTATGTTAATTTTGAGTATTAACGATTCTATAGCCAAAGTCTTGGGCTTTGAACCGAAATATTACAAGCCCAATGTTTTGCATGAATCCACTTTACCTGTGAACATCATAAAGGTACGATTGATACGGGTTGATTGTAATATCACTACTGGAGCGTACCTCAATGGTGAGGAGGTTCACACGCTTTACGAGTTCGATGTCGATGTGGAGCCTGGATACAAACTCTCAAAGGAGCCGAAAAATATTATATATCTACCAATCAGTCCGACAGGGCGTCAGTCTATCGACAACATCACACTGAGAATTTTGGATGATAATGACCGATTAGTTGACTTTCGCGGAGAGAAGATTATAGTAAAATTGGAATTGAAACAGCTCGATTAATTATTACAACGGTTTGGAAAAATGGGTTTCTGCTTCGGAAACCAATCAAAACGTGTATCTCTCGCTGCAAACCCCACTATTCTACACACTACCGTTAAGAAGAAGTGTAAACGGGGTAGATGATTCATTCAAAGACAGCTCACCGGTCAGGTAGGACGTCATAGATTATCTGCGAGCGATATAAATTTTTTGGAATCTATTGGTCTGACAGTACGACAAAGACGACGACGAACGAGTAGAAATTAGTGAACAATGGTTGTCACAAGTTCTACTAGCTTACAATTGGAGGTGTTTGATGAACCAATTTTCGATCATTCACTAATTAGCCTACATGAGCATACATACAAACCATATGGTTCACCATCATTCAAGAATTCTGATGAAATCAGGATAGCTGTCAACTTTCAAGATTTGATACTCGATATTTCTGATAGCTACATATATATTGAGGGGAAATTCACACCAGATGATGCAACGAAATCCTGCTATCTATCTAACAATACCTTAGCCTTCCTCTTCGATGAAATTCGTTATGAAATGGGTGGCGAACAAGTATGTATGATTCGAAAACCAGGCATTACTACCACAATGAAGAGCATGATCTCTTATGGAGATTCTAACGCTAAATTTCTTGAAACAGTCGGATGGGGAATTGATAGCGAAAATCAGCCAATTCTAGACAAATCTAGTCACATATTCAGTGGAAAACTACCGCTAAAATATTTAATGGGGTTCGCTGAGGATTATAATAAAGGTATATTGAATGTGAAACAGGAGCTGATACTCATCATAGCTCGATCATTCAAAAACTGCTATATAGGAGAAGTTGATGTCAGTGTGGAGATTAACAAAATCGAATGGAAGATAGGACATATTATGCCATCGGATAAGCAGAGGTTGAAATTACTGAACCGTCTCAATAAAAGTTCTACAGCAAAAGTGAAAATTGCATACAGGATGTGGGATCTGTATGAATTACCGTCAATTCGTGAAACATCTTCAGACATTTGGGCTGTTAAAACCACCAATAGTCTCGAGCGACCAAGGTACATTATCATAGGCTTCCAAAATTCTGGTAACACAGATAATAGATCCAAGGATACCACCCAATTCATTCATGCGGGAGTCAACAATATTCGACTGTATTTGAATTCGGAAGTTTACCCTTATGAACGGTGGAATTTGGATTTTGGAAAAAAGTTAGATGCTGTAGCCTATTATGCATACGATAATTTCCAACGAAGCTATTATGGTAAAGACATGAGCGAACCAATGATGAGTATTGAGGAGTTTAGAAAAAATCCGTTATTCAACATAGACTGCAGCCATCAACCGGACACATTGAAATCTTCAACTGTCGATATCAAGTTGGAGTTTGAGACACGCCAATCGAAATTTCCATCTAATACCAAGGTATATGCGCTCATTCTTCACGATGCATTTTTGACATATAGCGCACTAGATGGTTCAATACAGTTGGGTGCTCCTTGAATACACTCTACAGATCTGGAGCAAATTCTAGCCTCCGTCCACCTCCACCACCACCGCCACAGCCGACCATGAGCATTCGAAGCCTATAATTGTATTAGATCAGTTTTTTCATTATTATTATTATGTTCATTATTATTTATTATCATCATGATTATTATTATTATTATTATTATTATCGACACATGTATCTGCACTAAATTGAATAAAAGTAAACAAATGTTTTACAAATCATCGTTTTTATTTCTTGATTGATAGACAATGAAAAATGCGAGCTCATCATCATCATTCCATAATTTATATATATACATGCAAATGATAATAGTATGATTGAAGCATCTCTTAGCAATATCATCATTTCGATTCTTCTTCTCCTTCCTCCTCGTTGTCGGATGATTCTGGAATTACCCCCAAGTTGTACTTCCGTATCAGGCTGTTTGGTAGGAAATCAAAAATTTCATACAGAAATTGGTCCAAGTCCTCTCCCACCATTGCTTCAAGAAATTCCTCCAAAGTGAAGCTACCATATTCGAACCGGGCGCATAACATATAACCCTTTCTATATTGTTCGGCTTGTTTACAGAGTCGTTCAACTTGTTCTCGATCGAAGCATATGCTCAAATCATAATTTGTCGCATGCATTGCATCACGTGACAAATCAGAGAACTGACATTTCAACCTGCTCACTGCTGATTTGATGTCTTCCGCTGCCGGCCAGAATTGACTAGAATAATACATCCACATGTTGGGGAACAGGAGTCTGTAAATGATAAAAAATAGTTTGGTAATGATGAGATTATTTGGGAGATTTGTCTTTCATTGAATTCTTTTTGGAACCTAATTTATTACTTACCGCAAACGGTACGATCTGCGTTAGTGGCTTGTGTTAATGTAATAATAATTATCATATAATTTTTAAACCCTTTTCACTAAACTATACTGAAAAAACCTATCAGAAATAATTAAGTAGAATAATTCCGAATTAATTTTGCTTGAAGTCAAACTTGATGAGAGCCCTCGTTTTTGCACCTACATATAATGGCTCACTCTGGCCCAAATATGCTAGAGTATAAAGACCATTTGAAGAATTCATCTCATCAATGTCGCTGTCACTCAGCAGACGATACAATGATGTATTTATAGGAACTGGGATATGTGACGTAACACAGCACCCCACTTCTACCAAAACGACCTCGACCAGCCTACTCCCATTTTCAAGGTCGCACACGCTTTCACCTCCCTCTCCAAGGTCGAGGTCTCTCTCTCTCTCTCTACAACTCAAGGTCACTCGTTCCCAAGGTCACATATGCGAAGGTTACTCGTACAACCTTCCTTCAAGGTCACTTTGTCTCGCCCTCAAGGTCACCTCCGCGTTCAAGGGCGTGCTGTCGACACTTCACTATACGAGGTTACTCCCGCCCAAGGTCAGACCCGTTCAAGGTCACTCCCGCCCAAGGTCACTCCCGCCCAAGGTCGGAGGACGGTGACCTAGGGCGGAGAGCCAGAACCGGCCAATCTTTACTACTATCATCATCAATTGATATTATTGTTTAATAATGAAACAACTTGTTCTAAATAAATGAATGAATTCTGCAGTAACAAATATGGAATTATCATCATTGAATTCAGAGAATGAGCTTTTTCAATGATAAATATGAATATGTGATTACCTACAAGAACATTTGACAATATAACATTTACTCGATGATTAAAACTGTGATTTTTCTTTCGATGTATAGGTAGAGGTAAAATTGAATACATTACTATTCTCCAATGAATATGATGGACAATAAAATCAGATGGGTAATGTCATTTTATGTATCGCTCGGATTGCACGAAAGAAAATCACTATAATTTTCGAAGAACATCGTGCGTACCTAAGGAGGATATGGGGAGAGGAAGTAGGTATCATCCTGGAAAGTAGTTGCATTCTTCATTCCAGAGATTTTGAAAGATTCCTCCTTATTACTATGAAATAAAAATATGACTATGATTTTATTACGTGTAGTGAGAACAAACCAGATAATTTGCCCCAAAATGTCACTGCCTCTGAGAACTTTTTTATCAGAGAGCCTAAAGAAAAATTCATTCGCTCGTAAGTGACACTTTTTTTCAAAGAGATTTGGAGAAGATAAATATAAGTAGGTATTTGGAGAAGATATCAAATATTAAGTTTTTATTGGACGTTTCGGAATCGAATCTGCTCCCGTTTTCATCAACATAGAGATGGAAAACAATGGTTAGGTCAAGGGTCTAAATTGATACCTGACGAAAATTTGTGAAAAATATATTTTACATTTTTATGTTGGAAACAGAAGCAGATTCGTTCCCGAAACGTCCAAAGATGAGTGGAAATGTGTTTTGTTTCAAACCCATAACAGCTTTGTTTCATTCTGACATCATATACATGTTCTCCTTAACATTCATAATGCATTTTAGGTCTTATTCAGTCTGATGATAGCCTTGTGCCGAAACAGGGTAACTTGCTAATGTAATTCTTGATATAAAGTGTGGTCGACCGACTTGGAGTTTTTTCTTTCATTTATGAATACTGTGAGACCATTTTGAGAATGGATGATTTCCATAGTTTATATAATATTTTATCTGCATACCTATATTCGTCTTATCCGAAATTTTTTTTCTCCAAGTATCTTCAATGGAAAAATTCATAAACGCAGTGACATTTTGGGGCAAATCATTTGGTTTGTCCTCTTACACGTATTTAGAAATTTAATAATACTCATATTTTCATTTTATAGAAACGAGGAGATAGATCAACCTTCAGAGAGTATTTATTTGTTTTCTGTCATATATTTCCACATCTATTCTTCTCATTGTACAAAATACGATTGAATTCGTTTTGACATTGGTGTGCAAACTTTTTTTCTGAATGTCGCCCACGAAAGCAATCTGTTCCATTCGTTCTCTTCATTCTCAAGATTTGTCACATCAAATTTCTCCACGCATCGATTCATTCCTGCAAATCCATATCTGGCTTTAATATCCCCAGGACTCTGTGTTTTATGGCAAGTACAGTTAGATAAATTCGCTTCTGGATCGCGCTGAAATCCTCGCGCTTGTCTCACGAGACGCTAGAGACAGAATATAAATTTCGGTTAGCTCTCCATAGACGATTTACCTGAAATGTATTGTTTTACAGGTTTCAGGATATTGCCTGAAGAGATTTATCGATACTGAATTCACCTCGTTCCATCTATCACTCGGTTCGGCTATATCTTAGTTATTCACAGCTGAATAAGTTCTTTGCGCCAGAACAGAGAGAACAGTGGATTTACATAGGATCGATTCTGTAGCTGAGATCAGAGTGAATTAGGAATGTACTTATATTTATGTTCATAAGCAGTCAGGAAAGTTCTGATTGTTCCTGTTTGATCGGGTGCCTCTTTGAGGATTAGGAATCAAGGAATAATTGGTTCCGACTATCAAATCCACCAAATTCTGAGTTCACATTCTCCGATGACAATCTAACGAATCATAGTGCCATTTTCAACCAATCGAAGAGTTATTCTTTCAGTTTTGATCGACCAATGAAGATCGTGCTTCTATATTTGGGTATTTTATTATGATGTGTAGATTGGTATATATTTCGTGCACTCGTGCAATTTCATTCGTTCATACCAATATTGGAGATATACAGGGTGTTTCAAAGAAACCTAACCCCCTCGATAGGGTAGGTAGAACATTGCGAAATGGGTTTGTTCAGTGAAAAAATGTCGTAACACCATCCGTTTTTGAGATACAAGGCGTTGAAAAAATATTTTTTTACATATTTTTCACGATTATTGTTGAAACTACTGGACATTGTGATGAAATTTTGTTTGGATGTGTTTTGAAAGCTGACACATCGCATGAATTTGTTCTCATATCCGACGTTCAAAGCGCTAGTTACACGGTTTGTACCGAGTACTTTTAAACATAACTTTTTTGAGGTTAGATTTTCCAGTCCAAATTTGATGTGAGCTTGAACATCATCCAATTTTATACTTGTAAGGTGCTCTTGGTGAAACCTAATACTGTGTACGGTTTTTGGGATATTTCGATTTGAAGATGCTGAAGTATAGGTCGCGTGCACGATGACCGACCCTGGAGGCAAAATATTGAAACACAACCCCATTCTTCTGTGAATTATTGAAACACAACCTCACTTTTTTACTTGGTTACAGAGGAATCAAAAAAGGATTGAACTAGTTTTTCACAATATTTTGGCATACGAATCGTGTTTTTTGGGCTATTCATTAATTTGAGCATGCCTTCGCATTGTGCTGTTGTACAATGCACAAAAAATGCAGCAAGAGACTAAAGAATATGATTTTTCAGGTAAATAGTAATCTCACATAGTTATCGTTATAAAATGTTGTCATTCCTTATTAAAATTCCTTCTGCCTTCTGTCACTTCTGCAATACAAGCTAATACTGCTAATAGATTGAAAATGTCTACAACACACACGATCGTCAGCATGTCAGACCAGTCCTCCCAATTGATTGCATGAATCCAATTTTCTGGCATTATTTTAGAAATTTCAGATGTATTCCTATTAGCTTCTATCGCAGAAAGAATTCCGATGAGAAATCAGAGAAATTACCAAATTTCAAAAATAAAAACTATATGTGAATGACTATAGTAGGTACCTAATTACTTTTGAATCATATTGTACCAACCGGATTACTTCGTCTTCCGCTGCAGTTTTTGTGCATTTCACAACAGCATAATGTGATGGCATGAGCGAATTGATAAATAGCGGAAAAATACGATTCGTATGCCAAAATAATTGTGAAAAACTATTTCAATCACTTGTAAACAAATAAGTAAAGTGACGTTTGTGTTTCAATATTTTGCCTCCAGTGTCGGTCATCTGACAGTTCTTGCACGCAACCCATAACACTGATGCTAGTTGAAAGTAAGTATTATAAAATTTAGTTACATTTGGAAAACTGACATTTATCGATAGTCGAGACTGTGCTGTCAATAACATCGATTTATTGTTGTTGAATACGTTGTTTGATAATCAGAATGTAATCAAATGCTGAATACACCGATATATTGATGAACGCCTGTTTAGCGGTTATGCATTATTCCGAATAAAAACACGTTCAGAGCCGTGAAACAACTTTGTCGAGAAAATTCAATTCAATTCAATTCATTTATTCACCATATTGGTCACCTTTACAGGATATTGGGTTTGTCATAAAAAATCCTTAAAATTACACATACATGACACAAGACAACACACAACTACAACTAATAATGAAAGTACCTAATCCTCACTACAGATATAAATAAAATTATTGATAAAATGTATAAAAATTATACCTAGAAGGAGTGACTAAAGGATTCGTCTAGCCCATAAAATATGTTTTTTATAAGAATTCTCCTGAGCTCTCTTTTGAATTTGTAAATGCTGTCAATTCGTCTTACATTCATGGGTAAGTAATTATAAATCCTTAGTGGCATTATGTAACAGCTGTCATTAGTCAAGGTCAACCTACGCTGGGGGATAACCAGTTTGTCGGAGTCTCTCAAATAGTATTTTTGCATATTGCCAACAATCTGAAAATTTACAATATGTTTTTTGACATAAACTGCACACTGTAATACATAAATTGAAGTCATAGTCAACAGTTGTAGCTCCTGGAACAACGGCCGACATGACTGATGAGGGGGTTTACCAACTATACTTCTGACAATTCCACTCATGTATAATAATTTCCATTTGCGAGTACAAAAATCGTAGTTTGCTATCGGCTAAATATGAAGGAACAGAAATGCAAGTGGATAAAAAAATCGGATAAATTACGTTACCGTAGCAACACTAGTATTTACTGTTCGTTCATCAAGCGTTATTGCGCGTCGCATCAGTTTGACAATTGTAAATGTCAAAAACAGAATTAATCAGCAAATAATATTCCAGTGAGTATGTCGAGATTTGGAAACATTTGCGAGGCAGAAATAGTGAGGGAGATTGAAAAATCAACTCCAGAAAATACAAAAAAAGTCAATCCTCCATTTGGAATCAATTCAGCGAATTTTGTAATCAACGAAACTTCAATTTGGAAACCGAACAGTCAGTGGAAAATGTGGCAGGAATATTGATGGACTGGGGCTTTAATATGAAGAAACAGAATGGGGAAGATTATAAAGAATACGTGGTGAAAACAATGTGGAACACAACAGCGAAGATGTTGCAAAGCATGTATTTCGAAAAATTTAATGTTATTTTCAATCCTTTCACTGATTTGGCATTCAAGAAATCCATTGATGCACGTAATTCTAAGCGAAAGAACTTACAAGGTAATTTAGAAAAACGTAAAAATAGTTCAACAGCCTTGACTAAAAGTGAAATTGTTAAAATGGCATTGATATGGGATGAAAATAGTCCTATAGGTCTTTTAAAAAGATTTTTTCATATCGCTGCATATGAATTAGCTTGGCGAGGAGGTGAAGCTGCAAAATGTGTAGTACACTATTTTAAAGAAGAAAAATCAAATAATGGTGATTTTACTGGCCGCATTGAATATAATACAGTTTTTTCCAAAACATGTCAGGGCGGCTCAAACAAATGCTGCGACAGTAAATGGCTAATAAAAAACATAGAAAACCCAAGCATATGCCCAGTAACATTGTTTTATAAAATATTATCACATAGACCGAACCATATTACAACTGATAGATTATTTATAACCCCCAATCCGTTTTGGAAAAGTAATTCACCGAAAAGTTGGTACAAAAATGTTCCTATAGGAGTCAACGAAATTCTCAAGTGGACGAAAATTTCAGCTGAAAAAATTGGACTGGATACAAAGAATAAAAAAATTTCTAATCATTCTCATCGCTCAAGCGCCGTGTCAACTCTAGCTAAAGCAGGTATCAATGAACAAGAATTGATAAAAATAACTGGACATTCCTCTTCCAAGTCCATAAAGCCTTATTTACAACTTGATAATGAGCATCATTCGCATCTTGTAACAAATCTTCGAAATAAAGCTTTGGATAATGAATCAGCCATAGTGTCCACATCCATGTCAATGTCAAACACAAAATCTACATCAGTAAAGGAGCAAATGTCTACTGAACCAATTGTATATAATAATTGTGTTTTTAACAACTGTTCTTTCTAAACATTATTCTTTTACTTGTTGTTCTTTCAGTTGGTTAAATAAAGTTTAATTGAATTGAGTTTTCTATTCATGGAATTGTCTCACCAAATACCACGCGAGCTCATATCTAGCAGGATATTTTTCACGGTGGTTTTCTCATACTTACTTTCATATAGGTAATTTAACTCGATCTATTCGGACAAAATCACAATGAAAGTAAGTATTCGAAAACAACCACAAAAAATATCCGGCTAAATCTGAGCTCTTGTGGTATTACCCCCGACAATTATTTTTTGTGCCAGTAATATTTCTCTCTATAACTCTACTGCAGTTACTCCACACCACAACTGCGTAACTTAAGAGATAATAAACATATATGCATAATAGTAAGATATTAGGATATGTCTATCGACACAGCTTCTGAGTTTCCAAGTGACAAAGTTGAGGTAGCAAAGCTTTTTCAGAATAAAATGGAGAAAGCCATCAATATTGAGCTTATCAAATATCTGGAGAGCTCAGGAATCATCAATGATAGATAATACGGCTTTCGCCACCGAAGATCTACTGGAGATCTACTTGCCTACGTCACCCATTTATGGCAATCTTCAATAGAAAAACACGGGGAATCTCTAGCTGTCGCGTTGGACATATCGAAAGCATTCTGTTAGGGGCAAGGTTTTGATAAGCAGGGTTCATGCAAAAGATAAAGTACTTGCCACTAACCCTCCCAGCTGCTCAGTTAGGGTGTGGGTACGGTTCATGTATTTTTGAATTATATGAGTAACAGTATATAATGAAGGGGTAAATTTTCCGGTGCGCCACTGATTTTTCGCTAGCCAAAATCAGAAACCACCCTGATGAAAGGGATAAACCACTGCTATCGGTAGAGTCAACAATTTACAAATATCTGGTAAAATTTTCAAGTACCCTGGGGTTGATTAATGAAGAAATAATAATCATACACCTTGAAACTATCTATTCAAATCATATAATAACACCATATCTATATTTATGTAAGTGAAATGGCATTCAAGAGAGCATTCAGATTTCAGATATGTATATAGTTTTGTATATTAAATTGATACAAATATAGGGAAGGTCCTAAGGAGGGCTATTCATGTGACGTCACGGGGATAGCTTACAACTTATGTACATTGAATGTAAAATATTACACATGTATAAGGGACATTCCCTGATGTTTTATGGTTTGACAGACTTATCTGAATGCTCAGTGGAGCTCCTATGGCGTTACTTATGATTGAATCCCTCTTCTCTCTGGTCAAGGCAATCAGGCCTCAACTGGAAGACTGCTCGTTGTTGAAGACACAGCAAAAACTGCAGGTATTCTTGTTAACCAATGTAGAAAACTCTAGACAAGTAGTGTATGTATATATGTGATAGATACCAGCACGAGTCTATGGTCCAGACATACAATGACCAGGGACTAGGATGAACAGTAGTACTAGTACTAGTAGTGGGATGAAGCCTATGCCTAGGGCAAGAACTAGGAGTAGGACTAGAATTAAGACTAGGACTAGGACCCTAAAAATAAACAATACTAGTCTGAGTTCACTTCAATTGATTGCATAATGATCATGCTGACTGACAAAGATAATACTAACCTCTTTTGTAGCTGAGGGTTATTTTAACAATCCCGATGTTGTGAATTGTCTGTGTCAGTTATTTCCACAATGGTACTTGTTGAATATACAAGACAGGAGCTTTTGGCTTTATATCCTGCAGAGCAGAAAATATGATTTCATTCAAAATACAAACATCCAATATTGGTCCAATACGTAATGAATCATATAATGTTGAAATTCTCCAAATCCATACAGAGATGATCGAAAAATTCGATGGAGATATTTCAATCGGCCATACACTCCCACAAGTACCAAGGAAGAATCAAAAGTGAAAAATTGAAATGTCAGTCAGATATCAAAAATATGAAATGTCACTGCTGTCAATTGCATCGATTTATAGTGATTTATACGCGAAACTGATTCCTTAGATCATACAGGAATCTGAGAATAGTTCTGTGACATATTAAACTTAAATGAACGACAGTATTTTCGTGATGACTGATGGCTGGCGCTGAATAATTTATAAGGATGGTGCGAGCAGATTCCAAGTGTAAAATCATCCATGAAACTTTTTATCGTGAGTTCGGATCCTACACTCAGTTAAAGTTTATAACAACCACTAAGGCATTTACTCAGATCTCGAACTAAACTGATATTCATCCGGAATAAATACTCGACAAACAAAATCTGATCAGTGCTTACACCATCCGGATAAACATTTGATGAACAACTATTCGTGTTGCTGCTGAGGAAAAAGTTACGGTTTCACAACTGCTTGCAGACATTCGTGTTCTCAAGACGAACTATCGCTGACGTATTATGGACCCATCTCGGGTCAGAAAGAAAGTATCTGTACTAAGAAAATATCTCACATGTTATCTGTCAACTCTGTCATTGCATATTGACTTATAATTGTCAGAAATCGATTGTCAATTGATTTAATCATTGAAATAAAAATAAAGTAAACAATGATGGATCATTATATTTACATGATATCTTACTGAGCACATAATATAATGTATGCGAAATTGTTTGAAATAAAGGTGAGTACAGGGGCGAAATACTGAAAGATAGTTCATAATACAGCATAACATGAAGTTATCATATAGCACAGTGAACATGATACTGAGTGTGACATCGATCTGATACTTAAGAACACGAAATTCAATGATTCCAGAATAATAATAACGGAGAATTCGTAGTGCAAAATAAAACCGTAACAAATCCCCCCTCCACTCCGGGAGGCATTAAAGTTCCATGGACTTTAATGACGATAAGAAATTCCAAATGCAAACACGAAAACTTTAAATATTGAAAGCCAACAGATCAAAGGAAAAAAATTAGCTTCACATTTTCAATCAAGTTGAACTCAGACCAGTAGAGATATTTATTACAAAAATATAAGTTGCCATAATGCTATATGCAACAACAAACCTACTGAAAGTAGTGAATCTGTAGTAGAACTCCACGGTTTCTACTACTTTAAAGTAGTCAAGTTAAAGGCTACGCTCTGGTCCATCTGCAGGGGTCGCCACGGTTGAGATTCGGACCGGGTTCAGAGGGTCTTCGCGTAAAGATGAGGAGTCGCGCCGGTGATCAGCTCCGAATCTGGTCCAATCCGAATCGCAACACGCAGACGTCCAGCTGCAAAAGAACCACAGGAGTGTAAAACTCGTCTACGTTGTTGGATGACCGAAAAAAGAAAAATTAATTTAGAAATTTTGGGATATATACCCAGGACCTCCAACAAGCCCTAGTGTGATATAGGACACACCAGCCTGAAACAGCTCTGACGCTGGAATAAACAAAAAATCTCCATAAACAAAAATATATTCGGGATTGTTCCTTGACCATAACACCGCGGACAATCTTGCGGCTCAACGGTTCCGAAGGAATCAAAGTAGGGTGAAATGAGGCCTCAGCACTGTGGCGGGCGCCCGTAGGCAACTCGCGATTCCGCCGGGCCAAGTCCTCACGACACATCTACCCAATTTCAACAGAACGTGCCATTGAAGGTAGTCGGTCCGCAACCAGCCCGCGCCTGTTACGGTTAGGTCCCTACCAAAAAAAAAGTCATTAGCAAAGTTACAAAAAAATATATTGGAGTTAAATGCGCCTGATTTTATGTCAAGTTGGATCTTGGTTCTGGTGATGACGTAGCAAGAAGGGAGAGATCAAACAGCTCAGTTTCAGATTTACCTGTGACAACAAACTGGACAAGAAAGTATCCATGAAAAACAAAATGATCTACGAAGGAGGATGAGTATTTAATCTATCAAATCCCTCACTGGAGGATATCAGTGCTCATGTTGACAAAAATAGCTCCAAAATATGCAACAGTGCAAAGCTAAAAACCTAAATACAAAAGCACTGAAGATGACTGTAAGAATATAAATCCCATGACTAACAAATAGCAACATAAGGAGTTTCACTTAAGAACAAAAATTCTATACAGTCTGATTAATACTCATTCCACCTAATGGTAGACTCAATACAAAATGTTGCAAACAACAATATAACATGGCAAACGGAAAATATCCAGTTGTGTGACACTAAAATCATAGGATATCAACTCATATCAGGTAGCGGTAACTCAAGAATGTACCCAAAGTGCAACAGACGTACAAAGTTCACTAAATATGGAAAAATTAGAGAATACCTAGCCACCATCGACAAGTTGACATAACAATCGAAAGGTTGACACAATATCTGCAAACAGCAAAAAATCGAACAGAGGTGTTTCTGTCGTGGTCTTGAGTTTATACATTGCTGTATAAGCTACCACTAATTGGGAACTGTGTCAGTTCAAGTATCTTTAAGCCAGAGCTAGGGATAGCCAACTTCTACCCCAAGGTTACTATTTGCAGAGAACAAAAATCAAACAGAGGTGTTTCTGTCGTGGTATCGAGTTTATACATTGCTGTACAAACTACCACTAGTTGGGAACGGTATATAGTTCAAGTATCTTTAAGCAAAAGCTAGGGATAGCCAACTTCTACCCCGACAAGGTAATCTGAAACTGAGTGATATGCTAATACTGAGTGATAGGCTAATAGTGTGTGGATGGATCAAAGAAAGATGGATTAGTCAGATGTTTCATCATCTGGTGGATGCGATTTCAAGTCCTTACCGTGCCATACAGACGTTTTCCCTTTTTCGTCTCTCAACTCATATGTCCAAGGTGATACAATTTTGACAATAGTGAACGGTCCAAGGTATTTTGCGGATAATTTTGCCGTGAAGTTTTTAGATGCATCCGAGATTGCATAATTTCGTCTCAAAACCTTTTGTCCTACAGAAAATTTCACAGGTCGCCGACGAAGATCATAATGCTGCTTACTCTTCTGATGAGCCTTCATAATTCGGGCTTGAACATCCTTATAAATACGAGAGAATGCATTTTTCTTATCTTTGGCAGAACGAACTGGAAAAGGAGAGTCACCAGGAATGTAAATTTCGTTTTTCCCATCAAGAGATACTTCACGCCCAAAATTAACAAAATTTGGAGTAAAACCAGTCGTTTCATGTTTGGATGACCGAATAGCATAAGCAATCTTCTGAAGATACAAGTCCCACATCTTATGATTTTTCGAAACATATGCCGTGAGCATAGTTTTAATAACACGGTTCACTCTCTCAGTAGGATTAGACTGAGGATGATAATTAGCAGTATAAGCAATATCATAATTGTAGGTTTTTGCAAGATCTTTGAAAAGTTTACTTTTGAATTGAACACCGTTATCTACAATGATTGTTTTGGGTGCGCCAAACATGAGCACGACTTGCTCTTCCATAATTTTGACTACATTACTAGCGGTAGCAGATCTTAAAGGAAAAAGTAGAACAAATTTACTGAATGCATCACATACAGCCAAAATATATGCAAATCCCTTTGAACTTCGAGGCAAGGGGCCCATTAAGTCGGCACTGATGAGTTGCCATGGTTTGTCAGCAGTGGGAGTCTTACTCAACATATGCCCTGACAATGGTTTCTGCTCAGGTTTGATCGAATTGCAAACTTGACAACGGCGAACGTACCTTGTCACATCAGACTTGAGTTTTGGCCAAAAATATTTGTTTGCAATACGAGCTACTGTCTTATAAATACCAGCATGACCTGCTACAGGATCGTCATGATGTCTTTCAATTATTCCTGAGCGTCTTTCCTTGGGGACAACTAATCTCCACTCATCAGCTGGACTTGATAGTTCAGGGTATGGGGAACGAACAAACTTGAAAACTTGATATTCATCGTTCACACGAAAACAAGGATAACGAGCCGGGTTCTGCCTTATTCCATTTGCTAACTTCTGGTACCATCGATCAGTACTACTCGAGCAATCGAAATTCTCGGAATCTTTCAACTTCAAATTATCGACATCCACAGAATCAACAGAAATAGGAACAGACCTAGACAGAAAGTCAGGACACGCATGCTCAGATCCACGACGATGAATAATCTTGTAATCAAATGGTTGAAGACGCAATGCCCATCGACCTAACCTACCTTGAGGATCTTTCAAACTATGAAGCCATTGTAAGGAATGACAATCACTGATGATGATGAAATGGTAGCCTTCCAGGTAATGCCGGAGTTTCTCCACTGCCCAAATAACAGCTATACACTCTCGTTCCGTGGCACTATATTTCCGCTCCTGAGCAGTTAATGATCGAGACAAATATGCAATAACCTTCTCACCATCATCAAAGTTTTGGCTCAAAACAGCTCCAATTCCATAGGCTGAGGCATCAGTTTGGACATAAAAAGTTCTACTAAAATCTGGACATGTAAGAATAGGTGCACTAACCAAACATTCTTTCAAGAAACGAAAAGATTTTTCGCATTCTTCAGTCCAGCAATATTTGACATTCTTCTTTGTTAGATTACATAATGGTGCTACGATTGACGAAAATTGAGGTACAAACCTCCTATACCATGAAGCGGTACCAATAAACTGTCTCACCTGTTTTGGTGAAGTAGGGGCTCGAATATTCAAAATAGCTTCCACCTTGGAAGGATCTGGACGCAGTCCATGACGATCAACTATATAGCCCAAGTACTTCAACTCAGGACGGCAAAAATGACATTTATCAAAACTAACAGTCAACCTAGCAGAATGTAATCTATCAAATACTTTACGTAAAGTTTCCAGATGAGTATCAAAATCCTGAGAAACGACGATTATATCGTCCAAATATACTAGAACTGAAGGGGACAAATCTGGGCCTAACACAGTCTCAATTAAACGTTCCCAGGTCGCTGGAGCGTTAGTCAATCCAAAGGGCATCACTTTAAAACGGTAAATTCCACCAGGTACTGTAAACGCGGTATAGTCTCTAGAAGACTCCTCTATAGGTACCTGCCAGTATGCGCTCTTAATATCCAATGAACTCATATATTTTGCATCCCGAAGTTGGTCTAAAATTGCAGAAATATATGGTAAAGGGTAAGCATCTTTAACAGTAACTGAATTAAGTTGACGGTAGTCCACGCAAAAACGGTATGATCCATCCTTCTTTTTCACCATGCACACAGGGGAAGCCCAAGGACTTTTACAAGGTTCTATTATATCTCGTGACAACATTTCTCGGATTTCATCATCAATAACTTGTTGTTTGACAGGAGACACCTGATAATAGCGTTGTTTGATCGGCTTGGTATTTGGGAGCAACTCTATATTATGAGCAACTAAGTGTGTTCTACCTAAGGAAGTACCCATTAAATCCTTCATTTCATCAACCAAACCTTTAAGTTGTTTTTGTTGAAAAAGAGAGAGCATCGAATTATCTTCTATTCCACAAATTTCAATTGAAGCTGGACAATCTTTAGAAAAATGCCAAACTCTTTGTCTCAAATCTGGGATTATATTCATGGACCTCCAGAAGTCGATACCTAAAATTAATTTCTGAGGCAACTCAGGGATAACTAAAATATCAATAACACATATTTTGTCAACTAAGCACAGAGGCGTGGTCACAAACCCAATACTTCGACAAATTTGACCATTAGCAACTCTGCACTCACTGACAGAACTTTCAAGCTTAAGTCCCAGTTGCTTCAGAAATTCAAAACCAATACAACCAACAATAGTTCTGGAAGCTCCAGAATCCAATAATCCAGTTATAGGACACCCTAAAATAGAAACATCAAGGTATGGACGTTCATCACCCGAAACAGTAGACAATACATAATCAAGAATAATTTGCTTCCTAGAATCTAACATAGAAATGGTCAGATCATTTGACTGAGGAGAAATTACTTGACCATCTAAGATCTCCTCGCAGAGTTTTCCGGAACATTACCATTTGATGGTCTTGGTCTAGGGTTTTGATTCCTATTCTGATTATTATTTGATCTACTTGTACTAGGTCTAGAACATTTTGGGCAATCACGAACCGTTACATTAGGATTCCCACACTTGAAACAAAATTTCTTTCTAGGTGCCAAACATCCCTTGAATGTATGATTGTCACTACCACAATTAAAACAACTAACCACAGATACTTCAGCTAAATCTGAGGCCAAGTCTGATATGGAATCACAATTATTATCTGAGGAAGAAGACGCATAAGCTAACTCTGGAATGAGAGATCTATTCTTAGGTGGTGGGGGTATATAAGATCTTGCTAAGTCTCGTTTTTCATCAAGGGAACGACAAAGTTCAATAAGTTCAGTAATTGAACCTATTTGTCTAAAAGCCAAGAATGGTTGATAATACGGATCAATCCGCTCTACTATTAAAGTGAGCTGCACTTCTTCTGACACAGGAGTTTGCATTTTATTAAAGAGACTTTTCATACTTGCAACATACAAACCAATGCTCTCTTTAGGACCTTGTGTCCTACGTTTAATATCTTCAAATAAATCCTTGTCAAAATTAGCAGGCAAGAACTGCTGTCGCATTAATCGAACCAACGATTCCCAATCAGTAGCCCATTCTTTAACTAAATTATACCAAGTATATGCATCACCCTCAAATAGATCCGCAGCATCCCTGAATAAAACCGATTTTGTTATACCACGTGACTTTCTCATCGCACCTACTTTCTCAACAAAAGTACAAAATGACATCATACCAGGCTTTCCTGTAAATTTCAGACCCCAGTCACGAACTGGAACAGGTCGAACTTTCACAGGCTCATCTTCATCACTGGAAGAATCACTAGAGCTAACAACAGAGCTATGAGCATTAGGTGCTGCTAAAGATTGTCTTAAAACCGAAATATCAATGACAGAAGGATCCTTATGACCTTTTCGAGCCTTTTCTTGCAATTTATCCAATAACAATAACAATTGCACTCGATAATCAGCCTTAAGTTTCTTCTGTGCATCATCTTGAGGACTACACCTATTTATACGACCTAAGATATGAGCAATTTTTGAACATATACCTTTATATCTGTGATCTCTTTCCGTGCCTGAGAAATCATCAATAAGGTTCTGTAAAGTACCAATATTTTCAGAAATAGCTGCAGAATCTTCAGAAAATTTGAAAGGATATGCCGAGCTTTTGATAGCTAGGGTAGTTTTTTCCAAAGATAGAGTTTTCCTCAATGCTACTCTAAGATCAGCAACAGTTAAATCAGTGCCATCACCAAGACCTCGAATTTGTGCTTCATATACCAACTCTTCTCTAGTCAAACAACCAACATCTAATTTTATTTTGGTCGAAGTCATTTCAAAAAAAATCTTAAAAATCACCGAAAAAAAATTGAAAGTATCAAAATCTTACTCACAATGACCCTAAATGTAAGAAAATACAAAAATTAGAAAAACGACGTCTGGCGTCGGCAGGCGTCGGTGAGCGTCGGAAGTTGAAAACTGTATAAAAATGACCACGATAGCGAAATATATCGAAATTAAGCACTTTTTAAGGATCGACGCTGGGCGTCGGTAGGCGTCGGTGGTTGAAAATAGTTTAGAAATGACCACAATCCCAAAATATATCGAAATTAGTCACTTTCTAATAATCGACGCTGGGCGTCGGTAGGCGTCGCTACGTAAAATTCAGAAAATCCAACTTGAAAAAATCAAAATTCAAAGTACGATAAAAGAAAATTGTGTGGAGAATCAGCAATAGCTATTCTCAAAAATAAATGTTTGACAAAATGAAAAGTGACCTTGAGAATACCAAAAATTCCACAAACCGAAAAAAAAAAAAAAAAAAAAAAATCACAAGCACTTCTGTAGACGCCGAAATGATCTATACTTATAGTCTACCAGAAGTCAAGTGCAAACTAAAGCGAAAAAAATTCTCAAGTCACACTTCAATTTTCAAAACACAAAACAAGGGTAGTACCTATCAGAGGTTTTCAATCTCAATTTCCAAAAGAATTGGATGTAGGATCTCAAATCAAAAAAAAATAATCAAATCAGAAACATTGATTTCCTATCACCAATTCAGAAAATAAATAGGTACTATGACTATGTTTTCTTCAAATTACAAAAAAAACATTATCCAACCCAAGGTACCTGATAAAGAAAAATGAAATAATTACCAGTTTTTCACTTAAAAAAAAGGTGGGCGCCAATCTGTTAGGGGCAAGGTTTTGATAAGCAGGGTTCATGCAAAAGATAAAGTACTTGCCACTAACCCTCCCAGCTGCTCAGTTAGGGTGTGGGTACGGTTCATGTATTTTTGAATTATATGAGTAACAGTATATAATGAAGGGGTAAATTTTCCGGTGCGCCACTGATTTTTCGCTAGCCAAAATCAGAAACCACCCTGATGAAAGGGATAAACCACTGCTATCGGTAGAGTCAACAATTTACAAATATCTGGTAAAATTTTCAAGTACCCTGGGGTTGATTAATGAAGAAATAATAGTCATACACCTTGAAACTATCTATTCAAATCATATGATAACACCATATCTATATTTATGTAAGTGAAATGGCATTCAAGAGAGCATTCAGATTCCAGATATATATAGTTTTGTATATTAAATTGATACAAATATAGGGAAGGTCCTAAGGAGGGCTATTCATGTGACGTCACGGGGATAGCTTACAACTTATGTACATTGAATGTGAAATATTACACATGTATAAGGGACATTCCCTGATGTTTTATGGTTTGACAGACTTATCTGAATGCTCAGTGGAGCTCCTATGGCGTTACTTATGATTGAATCCCTCTTCTCTCTGGTCAAGGCAATCAGGCCTCAACTGGAAGACTGCTCGTTGTTGAAGACACAGCAAAAACTGCAGGTATTCTTGTTAACCAATGTAGAAAACTCTAGACAAGTAGTGTAGATGTATATATGTGATAGATACCAGCACGAGTCTATGGTCCAGACATACAATGACCAGGGACTAGGATGAACAGTAGTACTAGTACTAGTAGTGGGATGAAGCCTATGCCTAGGGCAAGAACTAGGAGTAGGACTAGAATTAAGACTAGGACTAGGACCCTAAAAATAAACAATACTAGTCTGAGTTCACTTCAATTGATTGCATAATGATCATGCTGACTGACAAAGATAATACTAACCTCTTTTGTAGCTGAGGGTTATTTTAACAATCCCGATGTTGTGAATTGTCTGTGTCAGTTATTTCCACAATGGTACTTGTTGAATATACAAGACAGGAGCTTTTGGCTTTATATCCTGCAGAGCAGAAAATATGATTTCATTCAAAATACAAACATCCAATATTGGTCCAATACGTAATGAATCATATAATGTTGAAATTCTCCAAATCCATACAGAGATGATCGAAAAATTCGATGGAGATATTTCAATCGGCCATACACTCCCACAAGTACCAAGGAAGAATCAAAAGTGAAAAATTGAAATGTCAGTCAGATATCAAAAATATGAAATGTCACTGCTGTCAATTGCATCGATTTATAGTGATTTATACGCGAAACTGATTCCTTAGATCATACAGGAATCTGAGAATAGTTCTGTGACATATTAAACTTAAATGAACGACAGTATTTTCGTGATGACTGATGGCTGGCGCTGAATAATTTATAAGGATGGTGCGAGCAGATTCCAAGTGTAAAATCATCCATGAAACTTTTTATCGTGAGTTCGGATCCTACACTCAGTTAAAGTTTATAACAACCACTAAGGCATTTACTCAGATCTCGAACTGAACTGATATTCATCCGGAATAAATACTCGACAAACAAAATCTGATCAGTGCTTACACCATCCGGATAAACATTTGATGAACAACTATTCGTGTTGCTGCTGAGGAAAAAGTTACGGTTTCACAACTGCTTGCAGACATTCGTGTTCTCAAGACGAACTATCGCTGACGTATTATGGACCCATCTCGGGTCAGAAAGAAAGTATCTGTACTAAGAAAATATCTCACATGTTATCTGTCAACTCTGTCATTGCATATTGACTTATAATTGTCAGAAATCGATTGTCAATTGATTTAATCATTGAAATAAAAATAAAGTAAACAATGATGGATCAATATATTTACATGATATCTTACTGAGCACATAATATAATGTATGCGAAATTGTTTGAAATAAAGGTGAGTACAGGGGCGAAATACTGAAAGATAGTTCATAATACAGCATAACATGAAGTTATCATATAGCACAGTGAACATGATACTGAGTGTGACATCGATCTGATACTTAAGAACACGAAATTCAATGATTCCAGAATAATAATAACGGAGAATTCGTAGTGCAAAATAAAACCGTAACAATTCGACCGTGTTTGGCACGAAGGACTCCTTCACAAACTACCTACCATCATACGGCTTACCACCTCAGCTATGCCATCTCTTATCGAGTTTTCTTTCAGGCAGATCGCTTCACGTGGTGGTGGACGGTGTATCGTCTGATACCATTGGCATCAATTCCGGCGTTCCACAAGGATCCGTTTTGGCACCAACATTATTCCTGCTTCATATCAATGATCTGTTGGGAGTAACAACTTGCCCCATCCACAGCTTTGCAGATGATAGTACCCTCCATACTGCGTTCTCTTCCAGAATTCCCATTTCTTCCCAGGAAACTAAGAACTCACGGCGCAGGCAGGTCAATGCTGTCAATGAAGATCTTGCTGAAATCACAGCCTTAGGAACAAACAACCTAGTTGAATTCAACGCCACCAAAACTCAAGCCTGCATTTTCTCTAGAAAGGCGGAGCTCAGTATGCCCGATATTGTAATGTCTGACTCCACCGTCCCCACCAAGCCCACCATATCTATGCTCGGTATTTCCATCAGCGACACTCTTTCATGATATAATCATGTCAGATCCATCGCAAAAGCTGCTTCACAAAAACTCGGATTCTTATTTCGTGCGAAAAGCTACTTTACACCTCAACAGCTTCTCATGATCTACAAAGCGCAGATACGGCCTGTTCTAGAATACTGTTCCCACATATGGGGTTCAGCACCAAAACATACGCTGATGCTCTTAGATTCCATCCAGAGAAGAGCCATTCGCCTGGTGGGTGACGCCACACTCACTCACTCTTTGGCATCATTGGAACACCGTAGAGAGGTCGGCGACATGTCACTTTTCTATCGATACTTCCACGGGAAATGTTCTTCAGAAATCTCTGCTATCATCCCTTCACTAGCAATACCAATCAGACGAACTAGACAAGCCCAGTCAGCACATCCTTTCGTTGTCAACCTCGAAAGATGTCGAACAGCACTTTATCATGACTCCTTCATCCATAGAACGGCTGGGCTGTGGAATAGATTGTCTGTGGAAGTATTCCCAACAACATAATATAATCTCCAAAAGTTCAAAAAAAATTCCAATACCTACCTCCTGTCCCTATCCTCCCTAGGAACGCACGATGTTCTTTGAACATTATAGGGATTCCCTTTCGTGCGCAACAAGCGATAAAAAAAATAGTGCTATTTTCAACCAATCGAAGAGTTTATTCTTTCAGTTCTGATCGACCAATGAAGATCGTGCTTTATATTTGGGTATTTTATTATGATGTGTAGATTGGTATATATTTCGTGCACTCGTGCAATTTCATTCGTTCATACCAATATTGAAGATATACAGGGTGTTTCAAAAAAACCTAACTCCCTCGATAGGGTAGGTAGAACATTGCGAAATGGGTTTGTTCAGTAAAAACATGTCGTAACACCATCCGTTTTTGAGATACAAGGCGTTGAAAAAATATTTTTTTTACACATTTTTTACGATTATATCGACACTACTGGCAACATTGTGATGAAATTTTGTATGGATGTGTTCTGAAAGCTGACACACCGCATGAATTTGTTTTTATATCTGACATTCATAGGGGGCGCTAGTTACACGGTTCGTACCGAGTACATTTAACCATGTATGTATGTAGGTATTGGAATTTTTTTTGAACTTCTGGAGATTATATGTTGTTGGGAATACTTCCTCAGGCAATGAATTCCAGAGCCTAGCCGTTCTATAGATGAAGGAGTTGATAAAGTGCTGTTCGACATCTTTCGAGGTTGACAACGAAAGGATGTGCTGACTGGGCTTGTCTAGTTCGTCTGACTGGTATTGCTAGTGAAGGGATGATAGCAGAGATTTACGAAGCACATTTCCCGTGGAAGTATCGATAGAAAAGTGAAAGGTCGCCGACCCTTCTACGGTGTTCCAATGATGTCAAAGAGTGAGTGAGTGTGGCGTCACCCACCAGGCGGATGGCTCTTCTCTGGATGGAATCCAAGAGCATCAGCGTATGTTTTGGTGCTGAACCCCATATGTGGGAACAGTATTCTAGAACAGGCCGTATCTGCGCATTGTAGATCATGAGAAGCTGTTGAGGTGTGAAGTAGCTTTTCGCACGGAACAAGAATCCATTACGACATTTTTCCACTCAGTAGACCCATCTCATCTTGCAATGTTTCACCTACCCTAGTAAGGGGGTTAGGTTTTTTTGAAACACCCTGTAAATGTGTTTATAGTTCATCGATGAACTCAAGCATCAATTGAAAAATAATACTCAATTACATTCTTGCGTTATTATTATTATTATTATTTTCATTGAATGTAATATGTACGTACCTTCTTATGCATGTGCACTTTTTTCAAATGATATTATATGTAAATTGAAAAATCTGCTATTTCGACCAGAGAAAATTATCGAACATAAATTGACGCATAATTCCAGCATCAACTTTACGAGTCCATCAGCTGCATCTTTCAGCCTTCCAGCTCAGAAATGATCCTAACCAATTAAAATGCCTAATACCGCCGCAATACCATTACGGGTTCATTAATTAATGTCGCTCTAACGTCTTCCGGAAAATCCGATTGGAAACCTCTCTTTTAAAAAAAGTTTCGAGGTCTTTCCGAGTATACTTTTGCATTCAGCCTTTTCATACTTACAATACGTAGGAACTTATAATACGAAATGAAAAATTATGATTCTTAGATATCTCGAGGAATTTTGCATGAAAAAAATTAAATCACAATATTCTTTACCCTAATAACACATTTATGTCCCATGGATATCCTTAGGACGTCCTGTCGGGACATTCAGGACGTCCATAGGACGTTCGAATTTGGTGGACCGTGGACTTCCATTGGACGTCTGTGGGACACACAAATGTGCACTTGATGACCACTTAGGGAGGTCCTTCAGGGATGTCCCTTGGACAACTATCGAGGAAAACCTTTCAGCAACGCTGAGGGAGATCTATTGGATGTCCATAAGATGTCCCAGGGATGTACGAATTATTCTTGAATTCGAATTTTTCTGGGTCTCTCTAGGACCAGATCTTGCATAACTGGTCCGTGGAAGGTCCCCAAAAAGTTCCCCAAGGATGTCCAATGTACTTATGTGAAGGACATTCACGAGGAGTACTTATAGCCTACGAGCAATCATTCGTCGGCGAGGTGTAAGTTAACGTCCTCGTAGGGACAGCAAATAGAAAGTACCGACTGGGACGTCCATAGGACGTTGTTTCTAGGACATTGGGAGAGTACAGTTTATGTACCAATTGGGATAACCGAAGGATGTCCCTAAGGGACATTTCGATTGTTATACGATCCTGGAAATATTAAGGGCGTCTGTGCAGAGATATTTGAAGGAATGTACTATCAGGGACATTTCATGGTTGTCCTAGAAGGCGCATTATATAAGATATGAAGTCAAGCCAGAAAATGTACTACTCGGGACATCCGATGGATGTCCCTAAAGGAACGCTCAAAATCATATCCCATCAGGGACATACCAAGGACGTCCTTGCATGGACATTCTACAATATGTACCACGTGGGACGTCTAGGGGATGCTATTTCTAGGACATTTGAAATGATGTACCAGCTGGGACATTCCGTGGACGTCCATACTCGGACATTGCATGAGATGTACAGGATGGGACGTCCCAAGGACACTTATTTTTGGTCCGGGACATTCGGACTTGAATTGTACCAAATTGGGACGTTCCTAGGACGTTGTGTGCTATTAGGGTATAGTTATTCGGGCTAGTTGTTCAATGATTATAAAGGGTTACACGACGACAGGACAGCACAGGACGTCCTTTTTTGACGGATGCACCCTGTATATTGCTCTCTACATACAGTGTATTGCAAAAAAGTTACGACCGATTCAATAGGGATGGAACCCTGTGTGTAGCGCCCTCTATCAGTCATCACAAAACTAAAATCATATTTGAATTTAGCATGATAAAAAACCCCTGTATACCACATTTTATCCATTTCTTGCGTCTCTGGCTGAAGATATTCAAAAAAAAACCAACAAAAAATTTAAATTCAACACCCCGTATCTTTTAACCGAAGGCCTTGCGGACCCATGTTCATAGGAACTGATTTTCTTATTTTAGTATCCTCTACTTCCTAACCAATCGGAGGAATCGAAAATCCGTTGCGACGTTGTCAAGTTATGGGTGATTCAGGTATATTTCCTATAGGTGCCTATACCTAAGATTGAGAAGTCTAGATGAATAAGCTATGACTTATGCATCTATGACATTCAGATGACTATTATCCGTAGGTAGTACATCAAGAATTCATGAACATATTTCATATTCAACATGATTATTACAATATGTTTCACGAACATTATAGGAATTTATTTTCGTGCGCTCCGAGAGATGAAAAAAGTACACAGGACTTTGAATTTTGTTAGTCAAATTTCAGAACACCCAGTAGATTGAATCAATAAATACGGCAGCTGCCAGTATGCTCTTAGCAGCCTTGTTGTATAATATCTTACCTACTCATCATTCGCCGCTTTGTCGAGCAATACTCAACTTTTTTACCCAGATCTTCAATGAAGAACCTACATAAGAGTATATTATGTTACAGGTGTAATAAAAGTCTTTTCAGTAATGAGTGTTTGAAGCACGAGCGCAGCAGACCAGAGCGAATGTCTAGAAGAGTTTATAGATGCGTTACATACTATACTTTTTCTACGAACTCATGATTCCTCTCTCCGAAAATATCCCACGATCCAGAGAATTAGATGAACGCTAATATCACACTTATGTCCCATGGATATCCTTAGGACGTCCTGTCAGGACATTCAGGACGTCCATAAAACGTTCGAATTTGGTACGGTAGACGTCCATTGGACGTCTGTGGAACGCACAAATGTCCCACTTGAGGATCAACTAGGGACGTCCTTGAGGGATGTCCCTGTGACAACTATCGAATACCTAAATCCGACGGTATTCCTCATGTGCTTGATGAGGACATCCTAAGGACATCCATAGGACAACCTATCAGCAACGCTGAGGGATATAAATCGGATGTTCATAGGATGTCCCAGGGACGTACGAATTATTCTTGAATTTGAATTTTTCTGGGTCCCTCTCTAGGACCAGATCTTGCATAGCTGATAAGGACATCCAATTGAGTTGATGGTCCGTAGAAGGTCCCCAAAAAGTTTCCCAAGAATGTCTAATGGACTAACGTGAAGGAGTACTTATAGCCTACAAGCAATCATTCGTCGGCGAGGTGTAAGTTAACGTCCTTGCAGGGACAACATATTGAAAGTACCGACTGGGACGTCCATAGGACGTTATTTCTAGGACATTGGAAGAGTACAGTTCATGAACCAATTGGGACATCCGACGAATATTCCTAAGGGTTATTCGAAGAATGTCCTTAGGGGACATTTCGATTGTTATACAATCCTGGAAATATAAAGGGCGTCTGTGCAGAGATATATGAAGGAATGTACCATCAGGGACATGTCATGGTTGTCTAGTAGAGACATTATATAAGATCTGAAGTTATGCCAGGATATGTACTACTTGGGACATCCGATGAATGTCCCTGAAGGAACGTTCAAAATTATATCCCATCAGGGACATGCCAAGAACGTCCTTGCATGGACATTCTACAATATGTACCACGTGGGACGTCTAAGGGATGCTATTTCTAGGACATTTGAAATGATGTACCAGCTGGGACATTCCGTGGACGTCCTTGCTCGGACATTGCATGAGATGTACGGGATGGGACGTCCCAAGGACACCTATTTTTGGTTCGGGACATTCGGACGTGAGTTATTCCAAATAGGGACGTCCCTAGGACGTTGTGTGCTATTAGGGAACCGACCCACCCGCTAACCTACAAATTGATTCGGAGGAAATGGGCATTGAGAACATAATACTACGCAACTCCATACATGAATTCCACCAGCCTTTGTGAAAAAGTAGTTTTCATCTGATGTAGAAGATTAAAACTTCGATTCGCTGAGGCATCAAAGTTTTCGATTTCTCAGGTTTGTATCCATGATCTGATTGTATTATTTTTGCTTACATAGGTACCTACATGGTCTCACTCTTATATATTGTCATGCTTAGCATAGAATAAATTGCCCAGAGAGATGAAAGCTTCATTTTCACACAGAGTTCTTTGAAACATGTAGGTACCTGAAACATTAATGAACATTATATCCGGTTTCATTTCCGTCTATATTTCGCATTAATTATTAATAAAGAGTTCTGATATCAACAGGAAGTGGTTGGAAAAATCTGATTGTCACCGATTGCAAATTGCAATAAAATTCGAAGTGACAATTGACAGTTCCTACAATTGACAGTCTGGACAGGACTCAAACGACTGATGGTAACTGTGTTGCCAAGGTAATGTATTTGAGAATTTGTGTTGCCATGTTAACGTGTTCAATTTTTTGAATAAATCTCAGTTCGTCAATCCGTGATTAATCTATCATTTAGCGTGATACATATCGGTACGCTAAATGCCATTTCAGTTATGTGAGTAAAACAAGGAATCCAAAATATTGTATAGTTTATGCAAAGTCAGTTGACAAAACACATCACCGCAAGCCGTCGGTCCATTTGAAAGTTCAAAGAGTGTGCATGGCAGCGCGACATTCGTTTGACGATCTGTTCAACTAACTTTACATAAACTATACAAAGAAATGGATATTTACGTTACTAGTCCGGTAAGTACACTTTTACAGTACGAGTGAGATGTTTACGGACGAGGCGCAAGCCGACTCCGGAATTTCGAAACGAGTACTGTAAAAGTTTACCGGACATGTGACGTATAACATTTTATTTCATACTGCTAAAAAACAGAAATGAACAGTGAAAAATAAAATATTATTCTATTTATCTGCGTCCAGTAATTTCAGAATTGTGCATTAACTGCTCCCAAGATATCTGGCAGGTAGTTTCCTTAGAAACATAATTTTTGTTTTAAATAATACTGTCAGTGATTGTCATTATGCGTTTTTCACGAAATGGCTCAGGACACAGCTCAAGATCAATTATTCATTCCTGAGGATATTTTGCGCAAATCACATGAAGCTACGGGGCATCTGATACCCAACAAATCGTCATTCCGTTATGACAAAGAATTCAAGCTTTTTTGTCAATGGAAAATGGACAGCAACATGGATTTTGTGAATGAAGATGTAATGATGGCTATTTTTTTGGACTTGGTGAGTTTCCATCTAACTTTTAAGGCAGTTTGAGTTTTATAATAAAAAATATAGTTCAAGTTTTGTTTATTATAGTATTTACATTTTTGAAGTCAAACAAATTCAGAAGCTCGTCACTCTGGTCAAAGTATTCAATGGTTAAGTCGATGCTGATAGTCCACGAAAATTTGGATATTTCCACATTTCCTAAATTGAAAGCTTTCTTAAAGAAACAAGCAGTTGGATATCAGCCAATTGAGTCGAAAATTTTGACATTGGAAGAACAGAACCGGTTCATGACGCAAGCACCTGATAAGGAATATCTTTTGATCAAGGTGAGGTCATTCATAAAAAAAAGTTGAGCCGTGAATATTAAAATCGATGATTTTTTAGGTCATAGCTATGTTTGGAATCACGAGTGGATGCCGTCGGGAGGAGCTTTACGCAATGAAAGTTAAGGATATAGGGGATACTGGAACACAGCTAGTCGTAACTATTCCCCAAACCAAAACAAAGCAAAGAAGAGTATTCACCGTGATTAATCAGGATTATATAAAGAAGTATAAGAAATATTTAAAATTACGACCGAAGAATGTAGGTCTAGAGGACCATTTCATTGCATATCGTAAAGGCAGGTGCATTTCCCAAAGGGTAGGCATTCATTCTATTGCAGATGCTCCCAAAAAAATAGCGACATTTCTGGGGCTGCCTGAAGCAGATGAGTTTACGGGCTGACGCTGGAGCCGATTTTCTGGTACTTAAGAGACACGGGGGATGGAAGAGCTCTTCGGTGGCGGAAAAATATATCGAGGATTCGATCGAGGGGAAAAACAGGATATCTCGCATGCTTCAACATGGAGAAAACTTTGTTGAAGTGCTACAACAAAAAAATTGGAATGTATCAGCAAGTAGCAACTCCCTAATAAATAATTCATCCAATGGAGCTCCTGTTATCCATATTCATGGGAACGAAAATTCAACGGTTAATATTAATATTAGCAATAAGTAATTTATGTGTATTGTTTTGCTGTTGAATTTTCAATAAATGTATTCTTGCTTTTGACGCATTATTGAGTTTTCGATATTTACAATCCGGTAAAATCTCATTACGGGATAGTAGCACGTAATGAAATATTACGTGCGCCTATCCTGTAAAAGTCTATTTTCCGGATTGAAATCAGGTACGTAAAGGTATGTTCTATGATGCAGTATGAAATAAAGAATATTTTCACCGACGGTAGGAAAATAAGGTACATATAGTAGGCAAAAAGATATTTATGAAACAATGTTTCTGCTGTGAATGATCAGGACACTTGTTGGTATTAACCAAATCGATAGGTATACCTATATATTATGAGGTCGCTACTTATAAGTTATAAGTGAACACTAAACTACATAGTGTTGGGTTGATGGATACTCACCATTATTGAATCATTTTTCTGAGACAAAATCACTTGCTCTGAGCGAATACATCGATGAAGACAATCTATCTAGTCGGTTGGTGCAGGTGACAGCCCACCTGTAGTTATACATCTTTCCGCCGTTCGGACATCTCCGATGCTTATTTACATACGATTGAACTGATTGAAGCAGACTTATTCATTAGCATCAGAATAAGTCGGTCGTCGATGTATCGTATAAATCATGAATAAATGTGTTTTTAAGTGATGAAATTGTGTCTATCTATACGATTCTTCGATTTGGAATGTAGCAATATAAACTGCCCCACATTCGGAGTGTGAAAAGCAAACATTTTTCTCATTTATTTTCCATTTGTCCATTACTACTTTATAATATCTACCTTGGCAGCGTTTGCTATCAACAGACCCATATTAGGCCTGGGGCATTATGGAGGGCATTGTGAATCATAACGCCAGCTGATTGTTTTTTTCTGTAGTTCATGAAATTACGTACCATTCTTGTCAACTTCCATAGATTATATACTTCATAATCCTTGTCGTATATAAGTTTGGATTCCTCCGGCAACAAATTATTCGAAGCCAATTCTTCATTTTTCATAATATTCTTGGGTGAATTCGTATTCATTTCCAGTATTTCTATAAGACGACACGAAGAATGCAGCAATGACATTCACCAAATTGAATGACAGCAATTAATATTCAACAAACGTCAAAAATATCAACAAATACCATGCCTACCATAAGGAGAAAAATGGGAAGAAAATGATAGGAACAGTGAACCCATTTGCAAAATAAAATTTTTCAATATAATGGGATGATTTTTTTGTGGAAAATAGAAGTTTTTTATACACCAAGGTAGTGAAAAGTATCAGTATTAGCCAGGGACCAATATTATTTCCCCAGGCTTCAGCCGAGTGGTATGAGGTCCCGTGGCAATAATATTTTTTACTATTTTTTGTTTACGACTAGCAATACATTTCACTCATTTTAGTTTTATGGAACCGAAATGTGAACCTATTGTCAATGTGATTGAAACACTTCTTTCCAATTCGAATCAGAATCTAGTAACCATGATAATCACAGCATATGACAAGTCGGTATGATCGACAAGAACTATAAGATGATCGTTCAATTTTCAATTCGATTCTATTTGGATATTGCAGCATGAAGTTTTACAAACAAGTCCCCTAACAAAGGTGATCCGCAATAATTGCGGTTCCTCTATTTTAGTTTTTCAACTATAACTATGTATTTGTGAATTTATTTTCCAATTCTGTTGTGATATGTGAACATAATTTATTCCTCCAGAACAGTGCTCCTATGTAACTAAAAGCTGATGATGAAGCTGCAAAGCTTCGAAACATGTCTCGTACTTCCGTAGTTTGATTACAATAAAGTATTGTTTTGGTGGATTGCTAGAAATTCGTCATGCCTTATTGCCTTCACTCCACTATAAGATGGATCGCCTCGAATGGTTTGATACTTATACTAGATTCGAGTGCCATTCCTGCCAATCTGGGATGACAATAGCGCATTCGAATTGATAACACAAAGGTGGCGAAAACTCCATGGTAGTAAAAACACACTTCACGCCTCGAAAAGGATTAAACAATAGTAAGTTTCATAGCTGGTGGTTGAACAAAATCTGGTATACACCACGAGCGTTACTAGATCCTGAATACCATCAAGCAGAATTCATCCCTCGGGCCGAAGGCCCTCTGGTGAATTTTACTCCCCGGACGTAAGGATCTATATACGCACTTGGTACATACATAACTATGTCAAACTGTCATACCTTTGGATTGAATCAACCAATTTTCGATTCCCTTGAAAATTCTGATAGATCAATTTATTGAGAACACCTTTCCGACATGAAGACCTACAGGGAGATATCTGAGAAGGTGATAATTTTCGCAAACTTTGAGATCACCCCGTTTGGCAGGGATATTTTCGTATGTTCAACTACTAACAACTTCAATTGTTACTGTCATTCGTCAATATTTTGTTGCACCTCCCCTAGCAGCTACGAGGGCCCTCTCATTCGTCTTGGCATACCAGTTATCAAACTATTGATGAAATAATGGGAAATAGCTATCCACTCTTTCAGTATCGTCTTCTCTAATTGGTCAATATTCATCATCTCACCTTCTCCTCTCTTCACATCTTTCATATCAGATTCATGTCGATATACAAGTTTTTTTTTTATTTCTTGGAGCGCACGAAAGGACATATTCCTTTTATGTTGGAGGAACATCGTGCGTACCTAAGGAGGATAGGGATGAAAAGTTAGGCAATAATATGTTGTTTCAAGAAGCAAGTGATAATTCTCACTCGATGTGGTCGTTCATTATCATCAACCAGTATAAAATTGTCACCAAAAGTTTTCGACAACTGAAATAACAACTTTCCTAACACAATGCATGTCCTGATACCAAAGAGCATTCATATTCTCTCAGAATAACCCATGTCGATTTTACGAATAATTTTTTCATTGAAAATATTGTGTTGATTATTATCTCCCTTTTTTTGCAGTAATTTCATTTATTTTCATATTCACCATATTTGAAAATCAACAAGTCATTGTACAGAAATGCGTTGAAGATTATGTCAATCTAAAATTCTGTTAAGTGGTGTTAATGGTGGTTGAATTGCAATATGTTGTGAAAAATTGCATATCCTTTATGAATCGTCTTGAATCCGAAACCATTTAGAGAAAAACCATTATCCTTCATCTTATCGCCCTCAATAAAACATCTTGATATATTCCTGTCGAACGGGGCGATCCCAAACTTCTCGAAAGTGATCACATATTCTGATATCACCCCGAAGAGGTCATCATGTCGGAAAGGTGAAATAAGAAAATACTGAAGTTCCACCTAATGAAATGGGCTATCAGAACCTCGGAAGATATTGAAAACTGGTTCTTCCGATCCAATGTTATGACGGTTCAAAATTTATAGACATTTTTGCTTGTCTCACTTCAAATGTGGGACAGTTTAGTTCAAGATTCTGAATAATTCCGAAGTTCAGTACGCTTATTTTCACTTATAGTTCCTTATTTACATAGTAGAAGTGAATTAAGCGAGCGGCATAGGAAGATGGAGTGAAAAATTGAATGGAGAACCTGAATATATTCACAAGAGAGACTATTGTTGCTCGAAGCCATTTTCCAGAGCTGTGAGGAAGTTATTACCGTAATTATAGGAGGTGTGCGAAATCATCACTACGTCAGAAGAATAGGAGTGTCAACGTTCATCGAATATGAAACAGACGACAAACTTACCATGAAAATATCACTCCGTGAACTCGATCATTAAGTGACAAGCGAATTTTGCATTTGCGAAGCGGAGCATCTATAGCCATTGTCGTTCTAGATGACAACCTAGTAAGGTAGAAAGTAAGCGAGAGCTATAATATACCTCCTAGCACTAGGTCGCTTACTAGGTTTTCATTCAGATCGACAATGGTCTAGCGAAACCGAGCGGAAGCAAATTTTGTCAGTCAAACAAAGTCACTTTGGATCCGAATGGAACATGCTATTTTTTCTGCAACAAAAGTAATTATACATAGGACTCAAGTCATAATTTTTGTCGGTTACTCGACCGAAAAGATACATATACAGGGTGATTCGTAAATACGGTTTCTAACTGCAGGTGGTGATTAGGTCATTTCAGGAAGAAAAGTTCCTATTTACATATGTCCGGAGTTGCTTCGTTTCTGGGGTACAGGGCGATGGAAGATGGAATTGAAGAAAAAAAACGGTAATTATGAAATATCATGAATATCCTGGAACCGATTTGGTTGAAATTTGATACTTCCATTTGGACTGACAAGGCGTTCATTCAGCCCTATTTAGAATGAAATTATTGGGGCCAGTGGCGTCTCAGTGGGCTTTACAGCCAACAATATTGTAAAAAAAAGTACGCCACTGACTTTTTTTGATGTATTTTAATTTTTTTAGATTCAGCAACTCGAAATACAACTTTTTGGTCTCTTGTATTTTCTTCATATCCAGCTTCGTTTTCGAGAAAAAAAAAATCCACTGTATTGCATATCATGAACACCTGCATTGGAGAAATGAGGTTTTCATTATTTCCGCCACAAATATAATTGACACTTGATATGCGGAAATTTTTTGAAATTTGGCGAATGGAAGTACCAAATTCCAACAAAACCGGTTCCAGGATATTCATGATATTTTATAATTATCGTTTTTTTTTCTTTAATTTCAACGCCCTGTATCTCAGAAACGAAGCAACTCCGGACATATGTTCATAGGAACTTTTCTTCTTAAAATGACTTAACAAATCACCCCCCACAGTTAGGAACCGTAGTTAGGAAACACCCTGCTGTAATGATGAAGATGGATAGCCCTAATTTCAAGTGACAATGGCGGTGGAGTTTTTCATTTTCCATTGTCACTCGAAATTAGGGCTTTCCATCTCCATCATTATACAAAAGTAATTGACTGAAATGAATATAAGTGAAGATACTACCAATGTGAATCACTTTACAGAATATTATAATAGGGGTAAGTAAATAGATAAAAGTAACACCTCAGACTGCTTCACTTTATTACGATTCGTGTTGACCTGCATCATGTCATCAGAGACTACAGGCTCGAATTCAATACTACCCGAAACGTGGATGCCGTGCAATGCAACAAATAATCCTTGTGGTGAGAATATTCAACCTGCACTTACAAATCAGATTTATTCAATTTCCAAGGATTTTTGAATTGTAGTTCCAATATAAATATAACTACAGAGTGACCATTTGACCTGGTGTCAGCCCTAATAGCAAATACCGTGCCAGTGCCAGGTATAGGAAAAATAAATGGAAAATGTTAGGTTAGTGAGCATATCAACAATGAAAATAGCGATTATTCATTTCTTTCCGTATTCCACAATTCACTGTGGTCGACTCGAAATTTGACAGAAGGTAATCAATATCGTTGTGTAAGACGAGAAAGGATTGCTGGCTGCATGATTATTCAAGAACAGGTTATCCAATCAATCAGAACCCGAGAATAACGAATGAACTATAGGAACAGATGGTGCAATCGGAGGCATTCCTGAACGAAACAAAAATACTCGACTAAATATGGTGTATTTATATCTCCAGCATCCTCTTTCTGGCCCAGTAGATGATTGATCGGCAAATTGCCGGCCATGGCCAAGCTGCAATGGTCAAACGTCGGCCCATTGTATGGCATATTGTAATTGTTTGCCTATAATTCAGCCGGCACTTCGTATCGAGTTTTAACCTGCGTCTTACAATCGTCCACCCATTCTATGGCATATTGAAATAATCCAACTGGCACCTTGCCAAATAGATCATGATTATATTTCAGTTTCAATTGAAAAATACAATTCTTAGGACAGCGAAAAAGCGCAGTGGTCGAGGTGCTCGACAAGTAATCAGAACATCGAGATATTGTTAGGCTCGAATCTCCGAAAGAGCAAAGAATTTTCATTTATAAAACGAGCTATAAATTATATTTCCGTAGCCTTGGCCAGATATGATTCCTCATGATTCGCTGTTGCGTTCCAATCAACAGTGCTGCTCCTAAGGTGGCGTATGGTGTTAGTAACAACAGGAGACTCATGATCTGGGAGACCTCTCGTGAGATCGATGGCCAGTGTTAGTATGTACATAAATATACCAACCAACTTCATATACTACCTACCACTAATGTTCATTCATTGCATTCAAATAACGAAAGTGAGTAGGCATATCTACTTCATTGGTATGTATGTATGTATGTACATATCAGCTGGCCATCCAAAAACGGAAGGTCTTTTAAAATCAAACTCATTGATGTAACGTTAGTTTAGTAAGTTATATATGTATAATTGAAAACGTTACAACCTGCCAAGCGTTGTCGGTCGACATTCGAAACATTTAGATTTTCTCAATTTGATGGTGAATCAAGAAATCCCACATTTTTGGCAGGACTCAATATTTCCTAGTGTTACAACTGTCGATAGGAGTTTGGTCTCTGCATACCTAGATGAAAAATCGAGAGTGAAATTGAAATCTATATAGATGTCTGAAATGTCCTTTTTGTGGTATCAATAGATTCAAGAAAGATGCGAATCCATACAGAGCAGAATAATATACAGGGTGTTTCATTTGAACATTACCACTTCCGGTGAAGGATAAAACATATTTATGTGAAAACATGACGATTACAATCACTCATTTCTTGATATAAAGGAAATGAAAGGGGGTGTACCAAGATGCTGTTATACGTGGTATATACTTCCACGGGGATTTTTATTCAGGAATCTCAGTTCATTTCATCACTTGTAATATTAGTAGACGTATTCTCATCCAGTCCAGGCAGCAGATACTTCACGTCGTCTACCTCGAAATATTACTTTTCAACAGAACTCGTTTTTCTGTCTATGTAGAAAGATGAAGATTTGGAATTCTTTGCCAAAAAAAGAATTCCCAAGAAGTCATGATCTCCATTCCAATGCCTAAACCTCCTCTCCCTATACCCTCCTAAGAAACGTACGATGTTCTTCGAGCATTTTAGGGATACCCTTTTGGTCATCAGATGTTTGTTTAGGAATTGGAAACATTTTCGAATAATCAGATATCCCAAACTCGTAAAATCACGGAATCTGCTTTATTCGATTTATTGAAATATCTTTCTTTCGAGCTTTTTTTCAGATCATTCAGTTGTAACTTGGAGTAGGTTCACAAGTTCCCGAGCAAATTTGTCATACTGTTTGTCGGTATACGTTGTGATGACACAAGTTCATTTGTCTCCTTTGTGATAATGCCTGGGGTGCCTCAATTTCATCACGTTGATACAGCGTGTGATACGAAACAAAGTTCTTCAACTAATCTCTTCTATAATGACTCCTGGAATGCCTCAATTTCATCACGTAGATGAAACGTGTGATAAAACAAAGTTCTTCGATTGATCTTCTTTGTGATGACACCTAGGATGCCTGAATTTCATCACATTGATAGAACGTGTGATGAAAAGCTGTTTTGTAAGAGTAACATGTTATATTTGAGTTGCAAGTTGTATTATGTTTCAGAATAGTGTGATGTGTCAAAGTTCTTTGACTGATCTCTCTTGTGGTAGAGCTCAGACATGTGTGGTTAACTGGGCAGATATTCAATTTTATTCACTCTGCTACCAGGGATTTCAGTTGAGTCACTCATTTTCTACTCAACTCTCTCAGTCCCAGCTGTCGTCCACTTTATTTATCCAATTTATTTTTTTTTTATTATTTTTATTTTCATTTACATCATCATATAGCGGTTACAAACATAGTGGTTACAAAAATTGACACCTGAGAAAACTCGTGTGTGTCAAGCAGTATGAAAAGGAATAGTTTCTCTGTAATTCGCTATTATTTCATATTACAATTACAATATTGGTTACATACATTATTTAACTACTTACATCTATAAAACGTAAAAACGATGAACATAATGCGCACCTAATCAATGAAACAATACATAAGTATTGAATGCTAGAAGGTAGCTTCCTATTTTGTTAAAGTAGGATAGAGAGGATGTATAAGATTATATTAAATAAGTTATCAAATGTTCATAATTGTTCACTATATATTTTTTATGTTCACTTTGAATTTGTGTTTATTTAATGTTCTCATCCTTTGAGGCAGATTATTATATAGATTTCCACCATTATAAATTACTGATTTTTGTCCTGCAGTTGTGTTTTTTTTCTAACATTGAGAAGTTGTTTTGTATTACCTCTTGTTTCATATGAGTGGTTTATCTTAGGAATGACAGATTTGTTATGAACATATTTGAGTATTGAATGCATATATAGAGTCCTTTCAAGTCTAACAAGTTATTTTTCTTGAATAGTGGTTTAGCACTGTCTCTATTTCGTTTTTTAAATATAGTTCTCAAAATGTAGTTTTGTCCCCTTTTTTCCTATTGTACTTTTTAGTGACTCGATAAAAATGTATCCTACCATGTCCATATAGGCCATTTCGAATGCTTATCGAATCGGAAACCCATCATTACAAATTACGAATATATCGATTGTATACCTAATATGTATAATAATTCATCAGTATATTCGAACTATTCAGGTGTTATTCTGATTTTATTCTCTCTCTAGTTCGAATCCAGTTAATATACATTCAGTTCATGACTACCCTTTATGTGAGGATGGCTGCACATAAGTACTTACAGGGTTATTCCCAAGTATGGAAACAATCGAATATCTCAGTAATTGTGTGTTGGATTTTTCTGAATATAATATGTACACGATGATTTTTCAACGTGGCGGATTTCGAAATGATATCGCCATTGTTGCTACTTTCTCAGTTATCCCGGAACTATTATTAACTTTATTTTCTCAAACGGAACAAACTGAATTGAATTTTCAAATTCTCCCTCCGTCGATCAATTACATTTGGGGTCTAGCGGCAAAGATTCGATTCGTCTTTGACTCGGAATAATTTTCAAAATTTCCATGAGCTCAAAAACATGTCCGGAAATAATATGACATCTACTGGTATTGCAAGTGATTATTTTTTTCCTATGATTTTGAACCAATCAGAACGTTCAGTTGAGTCAAGCTACCTTGTATGATTTCGTCAATCAGATATTTAGTATTATTTCCATAGTAGCCAATTCATATTGTTACATACAAACACAGCATGTCGTGGAATGTTGACGTTCGTTCAGAACTACTGAAAAAAATCGCATCGAATACAATTCGAACTTCGAACTGGTGTCAGTTTGACAAAATAATCATCCCGCTTCGCGGTAGGATTATTCCTACTGTCAAACTGACACCCTTTGTAATTGTGCAACAATTTATCGATGTATAACCCCGAATATCTGAAACCGTTATGTGATATGTGTTATGTAATATATGAGGTCACAACAGACAGAATAGAAATCTAAAATGAGCATGCGCAGAACGGTTCACGCTCGAGAGCAGAGACTGATGATTTCAGATAGTTTTAGGACCGTCTAGGACGATTCTGAAAAAAATCCGAACGCGTTAGGAGTCTGTCTTAAAACAGTTCCGCAAAATCCGAACGCAAGCGATTCTACTGCGTATACTCACGACAGTTCTAGAACAGTAATTGTTCGAACCCGAATAAACTTAATGAATATATAGGAGTGAGATCAACATTTTCACTTTTCTACACTCGAGAGACAAGATTATTTATATTATATTGATAATTCTGGAGAAACTAAGAGAAGAGCTCAAAAAATCTAGTTCACCAATAACAAGCCATTGACTTTGTTTGGGACGTCTTTATGACCTCCAGTAATAAACGTCGATATGACGTCATGAAACTTGACGTCATTTCTAGGTCTCTCTGCAGTCGAGGACGTCATGGACCAATGATGACTTGAAAACGACGTCATTATGGCGTCATTTCACGAACTTGTGCTACAATTTGATTCAGGAATAGCTGAAATACTTCCATTCAGAATTTCAACGCGATATACCTCGAATGTGTTCGTCATTCAATGGCAACGACTAATACTCCGATACGAAGTTTTATCGTTGTAAGTTCTATAGGAATATGACCCTGGATCAACCCAATATCAATAAACACACCAAAGGCTGCAAGATTGCTCGACACGGACACCTTGGAATATTCATACCATTACCGATATGAAAAAGAATGATGCTATACATTTTTTTCTCAACTAAACAACCCCAATAAAACACCACCACGCAAATTCCCCTTATAAATAGACCAATATCCGTAACGCTGAATAATATAAACGTAATATTCCGCACATCGCGGAAATGCAAGTCAGTTATCCAGGATGAAGGAAACATTTCGACGAGATCCCATAGAGGGAAGTGGATCAGGAATGATCGTGCGGAACGAATATCGGGTGAGAGACAGCAAGGCAAATCAGTGGAGCATGTCAGTTTGCCGTGTAGAGCAGAAAGGGCGACCAAGCATGCAACGGGTTTCGAGATGATCCCTTGTATATTGGATTTTGATAAAGGGTACCAAACGTGCTAGCACCTATGTGGTATCGTGTCAAATTTACTATACAAGGCGAGTCATGGCCTAATGGTAGATAGAGGAAGTCAAGGTGAGTTGATGAATATGTGAAAAAATATATGTTGCCTTTTCGTACTAGAAATACAGGGCATTATTTCAATTCAGGGTGAATCTTTGATGAACGATATTTCAGGAAAGTCTCTGAAAAACTAATTTTCTTTGTAAATGTCAAAATTTAGTCATTCAGAATCGCATTTTTCGATAACTTCCATCAGAATCGAAATGATCAGGAAAAACACTAGAAGTGTAGCTTTTCAATTTGTACGGCACACTTCCACCCCTAATAGCACACAGCGTCCTAGGGACGTCCCTATTTGGTACGTACAATTCACGTCCGAATGTCCCGAACCAAAAATAAGTGTCCTTGGGACGTCCCATCCTGTATATCTCATGCAATGTCCGAGCAAGGACGTCCACGAAATGTCCCAGCTGGTACATCATTTCAAATGTCCTAGAAATAGCATCCCTTAGACGTTCCACGTGGTACATATTGTAGAATGTCCATACAAGGACGTCCTTGGCATGTCCCTGATGGAACTCATTCTGGCATGATTTCAGATCCTATATAATGCCCCTTCTAAACAACCATGAAATGTACCTGATGGTACATTCCTTCGAATATCTCTGCACAGACGCCCTTAATATTTCCAGGACCGAATAACAATCGAAATGTCCCTTAGGGACATCTTTCGAATGTCCCTTAGGGATATTCGTCGGATGTCCCAATTGGTACAAGAACTGTACTCTTCCAATGTCCTAGAAATAACGTCCTATGGACGTACCAGTCGGTACTTTCAATATGTTGTCCCTCCGAGGACGTTAACTTACACCTCGCCCATGAGTGATTGCTGGTAGGCAATAAGTACTTTTCGTCAATGTCCTTCACGTAAGTCCATTGGACATCCTTGGGAAACTTTTTAGGGACCTTCTACGGACCACCAACTCAACTGGATGTGCTTTTGGGTGTATGATAAATTGACATTCATCATACAGGGCGTGGAAAGAAATTCTGAATTGAGACTCTATCACGAATCTGCGATTAGAGGTCTATAAAAATCACAAGTTTCCATCGTTCAAGTTTGAACCCGCTGATTGGGTATAAAAGTGTTGAAAAGGAATATTCTCAGATAGATTATGAACATACAAAAATGGATATATATATTCATATAAAGCAATACATTGAGAATTCGCATTCTCTATGTGATGAGAATATTTACTCTTTCTCAGTTGATTCAATAGAAAACAACTACTTTCCTGGCTATATGCCACGACGAACATTGAACTATATCTATTGAACACAATCGATAAGAGTTTGAAGATAAAATATTAAAACTTCTGAAATTGAGAATTTGCATTCTCCTTCAGACAAAAATATGTTTATGCACACATCATTCTGAATATTCAACAGAAAACAACTACTTTCCTGGCTATTTGCCTCGTCGAACATTGAATTATATCTGATGAACATTCAAAAGGAAGATTTTATTCTTTATTTTTCATGTTCTCCTTTTGAATGTTCATCAGATATAATTCAATGTTCGACGAGGCGTATAGCCAGAGAAGTAGTTGTTTTCTGTTGAATATTCAGAATGATGTGTGCATATACATATTTTTGTCTGAAGGAGAATGCAAATTCTCAATTCCAGAATCTTTTATATTTCATTTTCAAACTTGTTACAATTCAAATTTAACTTAGTTGAAAACGGCTGTATCACTTACTTGAAACACATCAACAGTCATTTATTCGGATCAGGTCAATAATAACAATTTGTTACTACATTTTGAAAGTTCATTCTGTGGGTTCCCAGCATTGCTCTCGGTCTTTTGCTGCGAGTGTTGTCTTCAATTGGTACTGGGTATTTTGTCTCACACTGTCATTCCTCTCGGCTCTGCATTCCACACTTTGTTTACCTTCGATCCTGCTATTAGTAGCTAAAACGAAAATAGCACTCTCAGTCTGATATGGGCATGACAAACCATGATTGTGGTAGAAAGGTACTCACCACAGGGTTTTGTTCGCTCTCATTTTTCAATGGATTTATATCTGGAAACCAGGTAGTTATTTGGGTATGATTATGCTTCTTGTCTTCTCTCCTGGCTGAAGATAATCCGAAATGATGATATTTTATTATCATTTTAGTACTATGGAGCTGCATGTCGTGTCATTTACGTAATGTTCGTTACACCTAAATTGCTTTGAGTCTGGAATACTTACTACTTGTAAGTTGTAATTCAGCCCTGTTCCTAATAGGTCCCTTGGAAATAAGATATTGAGTGATATTATCTAGTGGAGGGTTAATTTCACTGCTTATATAATCTTTGTGTATTGTCAAATCTGTATCAGCTGAGTGTCGACTGTCGACATCGTCACCTGTCACCTGACACCTGACACCTTTGGTCTAATGGCACGAAACACGGAACACACAGTGCTGTGAATCGACCGTCGACTTATTACCATTTAGTCTCCTCAACTTCGGGTCAATTCGGTGTTACACGGCGGAGTACTTATCGTTGGCTTACAGTATTTTATCAAGGTCGGTGGTTTTGGTCATGACGTCATAGTGAGTTTACTGGCGTGTCCAACATCGAGTTGGTTGTCAGTTATACGGTTGGCCAGCAGTAAGTTGTGAATCGATACCTAAAGCCTGATAGTAAAGTTCTGAGACTATTCGTAAAGTGAGTCGACCCTTGGTTGATGCCGCGGTGGTACTTCGGTATTCGTCGCTATTATCTTAGGTATCTTCTTTCTCCTTCGACTCCTTGTTTCCTGGACTCGAAGAGACCTCTTCTTTCGCTTTCGACTCTTTGTTTTCTGGACTAGTATTCTGTGTTCTATGTCAATGTGTATGAACGCTACTGCGCAGGCCTGGGTGGTTTTAAGTTCGTAGCCGTTCGTAACGAATATCGGTTTGTAACGATATTTTCCCGGGTTTTCTCAGTGTCATAACGGCGTCTCAAGATGCCTTACATCGTAACAAAGTGATGTAATTTTGCTTGGAAATGGGGAGTTATACCCAATATGTTATTTGAATTTCGTATTTTTTGTGTACACCGTCACGATGGGAAATGACGTGCTTATGGGGTACAAAAAAATGTGTGAGGAGGATCTACAAGTCTCCAGCCTGAAAAGGGCACCATTTTGTAAAGGTGTGTCTGGTTGCATTGGTGCCGAGGAAGAGCTCCATAATTTGTACCGTGTTTGTGAACGGAATCCACAGCTAGTGGGATTATTTGGAGGTCTTCAACTCGCAACATTTCGTTTCCTCTGTTTTGGAAAGAAATACCCTATAAGGGGATTAATAGCATCATTCAACCGGCCTACCCAATAGCCCGCCCACCATCCAAGGTATGTTGTACTACCATGTGCCATGCAGGTTCACTAGGCTTGGAATATAATCCTGTAAGTGATATTTCTTTTGTTTTAGGGCTTCTTCTTTTCCCTTCTTTTTTTTTATCTACTTCACTTTGGTCCTTTTGCTTCTTCTCTTGTCGATGTCCCTGCAAGATGTCTTCAGTTGTCCCTGTTATCAGACTGCTGTCTGGTGCTGCATTATGCCAAGCATTACACTGACCCAGTAGTTCCTGTCTAAACCACCTGACACCAGTAGCACTGCATTGTCTGGAAGCAGCCCCAGCCTGGGAAGTCACCCATTATAGTATCACCAGCTATATGTATGTACTTATGGTGTAGCTGCCAGAAAATACCTGCAATCTGGTAAGACTGCTCCATTTTTATCTCCATTCAAGAATTACCTACCACCAAGGATTTTCAAGTTGAACATTTCGCCTGCGGATCTATGTACTGTATGACCATGTATAACGTTGACCTCAATAATTAATAAGGGGTATCATATTGCTGAATTTCCACTCACCACTGTAAACCATAGTGATCACATTGGTAAATTATTATTGTTCTGGGAGAAACCAGACTTCAACATAATTGTGTCTAAATTCATGAATAAGGGGGGTCATTATATTTCATAAGGTATATATGTTGAGGTACCTACATAATATTTTGTTGCTATTTACTTGATGGAAATGTTTTTCTAGTGATGTCTACATAGTTAGCAGCTTATGTCATAACTACCATATTCAACCATATTCAGTAAAGGATACAGTCAAATTTATGGCTATAATTCCACCCTACCAACCTTACTCACCCCAGTGTCCCACTGAGCTAGTCAGTGTTTGATCTCTACTGTTTATAATCAGGCACTTTAAACACTTATTTTTGTAACGAAAAATCTATCTCAATTTGCACATCCTTTAATTGAGGGTGAACAGCCTAAACCAATTTGTTAACAACTCTGGTAACAAAGCAGCTATAAACAATGGAACCTGTTACAAATGGCGCCCAAAAATTTCAGTTGGCACTAGGGTGGATATTGTTGAGTAATTTTTGAATTTTCATTGGTGGTAGTTTAAATTCAGTACATATTTTTTTTTTTCCATTTATTTTTATTTAATATCACAGGATATTCTTGAAATATTATATAGTGAAAACAAAAATGGAAATATTTTTCTAGTTATTTAAAAAAAAAAAAAAAAAGAAAAACTTGAAATTTTCATATAGGTACTTACAGGGTGTACACTTATAAAAAGCTGGTATTTTTTTTATGGTAAACTTGGTGGCTTTAGAATGAGTTTCCGGCATTCTTAGCAAATGCACACTATTATTTTTTCTCATTGCTGGTAATACAGGGTAGAACAAGTGATAATAGCAGCATTCTAATTTTTATTCCTCTAACATATTTCTTCAATATGAGATAATTTCATGCTTTCTTGTAATAAGAATCATTATTGATATATTGAATTACTTGCTGTTGATTACATAGGGTCAGCCCTAGTGAATTTAAAAATAAATATCAAGTTATTTTTATTCACACTACACCTAAAGGGTGTTATATTATCAAGTGCCAAATCAGTTTATTTGACTTGATATATATATTTGTTTTCTTCCCTTTCTTAATGAGTTAAGAACTGCTATTATCTACTCTGACATCTGTATTTCAATTATTTTTTCTTTTCAGTGCAGGCATTACTGATAATACTTTTTTTCCTCACTCTGCTGGTAACACATGACAGGTTTACCTACCTGAAGTTTTTTTTTTAATACCAATACTTGTGTATATTTCTTTTTTGACTGTATTATTGACACAGGTTTTCGGAGAACTATACAGGGTGATCCAGCTGGGTGTTGTTTCGTGGCTGTTAGCTGGTTTATCAGATTTTTTTTGTGTTGTTGGACCTTGTGGTTAAAAAATCAGTTGGTGGATTCAATTGGTTGTTCCTGATTTTTTTTTTCTTTCTTTTTTTTTCTTCCGGGAAGGAAGGGGGTTTTGTAGAATTCAGTACAGAATCAGTACAGTTAATAGGGAGTATTTTTTTTTTTTCTCTTGAGGAAACTTCTTTTTTTCTTCTCTTATATTATCTCTCTGCATTGTGGAAATGGATATCAATAGGTTGTTGAGTGACGAACTCACTTATGAATTATTGGTTCGTGGATCAGAGTTGGGTAATGGAACGGTGCAGGACAAAAGATCATTGTTGAGACAAGCGTTGCGTGCTGAGAGTGGGAGTAGTCCTGGTGAGCCTACAGTGAATTTTGACCCAATGAACGAGATGGCAATATGTAGTAGTAAGTTGGATGGATTGCTTGGCAGTATTGATGAATTTGATGTTGATAATAGAGAAAATGAGTTTCGTAAAATCAAGTCTAGACTTATACATGTTCAGGATAGGTTATCACGAATAAATACCGAGAATTCAATGATTTTGGCTGAAAAAAATAATTTACTGGCCACAGCAAATCGTCTTCAACTTTCCTTAGATCGCATATATGCTGCAACAGTTCCTTCTGATAGTAACGCCCAGAATGAAGATGCAATTTTAGACCAACCAGTAATAACTGCAAGTGCTTCCCTCCTAGATGAACCAAATTGTTTGTTGCCTACAATAGCACCTAGAACTAGTACCGGGTCAATGGATCAGGTTGAAGATCTCATTCAAATTGATGGGCAAAGGTCCCAACAACATAATAAAGAAACCTCACCTCGTCAAGCAAATGGAAATAATTCCCTATCTATGGCAAACAACTTACTAGCCTCAGCAGATGGCTTAGCTGAAAGATTGAGGAATATTAATCTTACTCATTTAGATTCAGTCAATGTTACATCATCAGTGTATGCTAATAGTGTAAAAGATAGAGTACGATTCTCTGGTAATGGTTCTGACAATGTTGATAATTCAAGATGTGCTACATTTAATTCATCTAGACTTCAACCTCCTCTTTTAAATAACAATCATAGTAGTCCTGGACACTTTGTCAATTCTATGAAACATGACTTTCCACTTGAATTTCATTCTTCAATCAATAATAGTTCTGCCAAGTTTGTTGATGTTAGTCGTTGGAAACTGAGGTTCAACGGTTCAACCAGCGTTACCGATTTTATAGAAAAACTTGAGGAGATGAGGGTGTCTCGAAGTATTATGAAAAATCAAATGTTTGATTGTATGTCGGAATTACTGGAAGGCGATGCATCCATATGGTTTAGATTTGCAAGAAACCAAATTCGTGACTATGATGACTTCCTAAGTCAACTCCGTGTAAGTTTTCTACCCCGTAACTATGAAGAGAGAATCTGGGATACGCTCAAACGTCGAACTCAAGGTCCAACGGAAACCGTTACTATTTATGTAGCCTATATGGAGAACCTATTTGCCAAACTTTCATCGAAACCTAGTGAAGAAACTCGGGTAAATTTCATAAAGGGAAAGATGCTCCCATATATTCAGATGGCGGTCGCTGGAAAAGGTATTTCCACCCTTTCCTCCTTAATTATCGTAGGTCGCGAAATTGAAGAGGCTAACTTAAGTGCGCAAGAATATCGTGCTCCCCTCGCGCTGCCGAAGCATTCTGTAGAACCCGGTCTGGAATATCAGCGCCCTTATTCGCGAATTTCAATAATAGATTCACAGGTCGATAACTCAGTAACAGATCAGTCAGGAAATGGTTGCCCCTCAGTGAACGTTTTGAATAATACAGGCCCATCATCTTCAGCTTCCCCTAACGCTCCTAAGTGTTTTAACTGTGGTCAACCTGGACATATCCGCGCTAGGTGTGATCAACCTCCTAGAAAACATTGCTTTAAATGCGGTGCTCCTGGTGTCACAGTGCGAACATGCAGTAGTTGTTCGGGAAACGGGAGATTGAGCCATTAGTAGGTCGCCTGGTGAGCTCACCTACTCTGACGACCACTCATAAGTGTACATATTCATCTGTAAATATTCAGCCGATTTTGTCATATATTATGTCACATTGTGATGACGATAATCGTCCTTATTTAGATATTGAGATTTTAGGCATAAAATTTAAAGCACTGTTGGACAGTGGGTGTAATTTAACTGTTTTGGGTTCCCATGGTTGGAATGTTCTTAAGAATTTGGGCCTTAAGCTCTTACCTTCAAATATTTCATCTTGCGCTGTTGCCAATAATCAAACCTGTGAAATTCTCGGGGTTGTCACAGTTCCAATACAATTGGAAGAAAAAATTAAAATTCTTGAATTATTAGTAGTACCCGAACTTTCTCATACAATCATTTTAGGTGTCGATTTCTGGATAGCTATGGGGATAATTCCAGACCTGAAAAGTGGTTGCTGGACTTTTGATGAAAGTATTCCTAAAATTAATTCTTTGGCAGCAGTTGTTTCTAAAGATGTTCTTAAGCCTGAACAAAAGGTTATTTTGGAGGAAATTGTAAAGAAATATTTTGACTTACAGGGTGACAAACTTGGTCGTACCACTCTCGTGCAGCATAAAATAATTACCGACTCTGAACCTATCCGACAAAGAGCGTATCGGGTATCCCCTGCTATGCAACAGCATATTGACGATGCAGTGAAAGAAATGCTAGACAATGATGTCATCGAACCTTCTGAATCGGCTTGGTCGAGTCCTGTATTATTAGTGCCCAAAAAGAGTGGCGAATATCGTTTCTGTGTGGATTACCGCCAGTTAAATCGTGTGACTAAAAAAGATTCGTATCCCTTACCATTTATTAATTCAATCTTGGACAAACTCCGTAATGCAAAATATCTCAGCTCAATCGACATAAAGTCTGCCTACTGGCAAGTACCGATAGCCCCTGAATCTAGGGAATGTACGGCGTTTACTATTCCAGGCCGAGGACTATACCAATTTAAACGAATGCCTTTCGGGTTATGTAATGCGCCCGCCACATTTCAACGGCTTTTGGATAGAATATTAGGCCCTGGTCTTGAACCACATGCATTCGTCTATTTGGACGACGTGATCATTGTCAATGATAATTTTGAAGACCACATTAAAATAATAACAGAGGTTTTCGAGAGATTTAGGAAAGCTGGACTAACGGTATCTCAGTCCAAGTGTACTTTTTGTAGATCTGAGTTGCGTTACTTGGGATATGTCGTCAACAGCCAAGGACTGCATGTTGATCCTGAAAAGGTGTCCGCCATTTTGAATATTCCCCCACCCAAAACCGTTCACGACATTAGGCGCGTGATTGGCGTCGCCTCGTGGTATCGCCGCTTCATCCCTTGTTTTGCTACCCTGGTGGCTCCAATGACCGCCCTTTTGTCTAAAAATAAAAAGTGGGAATGGACAGATGAATGTCAAAAATCGTTCCAGGGTATTAAAAGTGCATTGGTCTCGGCACCCATTCTAACTTGTCCTGACTTTTCCCGGCCATTTAAAGTTCAAACCGATGCATCTGCATTTGGAATAGGAGGAGTTCTTTCTCAAGAGTTTGACGACGGTGAACACGTCATTTGTTATATCAGCCGTTCGCTTACGCGCCAAGAGCGAAACTTTAGTACTACCGAAAGGGAGTGTCTTGCCGTCCTATATACTATCGAAAAACTCCGTCCTTATTTAGAGGGATATAAGTTCACTGTTATAACTGACCATCATTCGTTAGTGTGGTTGCATAATTTACGAGAACCAACTGGTCGTTTGGCTCGTTGGGCAGTACGCCTACAACAATTTAACTTTGACATTATTCACAGGAAAGCAAGAGAGCTCGTTGTTCCCGATGCCTTATCTCGCTCAGTGCCCGAGGTACAGGCTGTCGACTCGAGTAAACCTTTGCCGATAGACTCTTGGTTCAATAACATGTTAGTTAGAGTACGCGAAAATCCACTCAAGTACCCACAGTGGCGTTTAGTTGGAAACAAACTATTCAAATATGTTTCATGTCAGTATCCGTTGCTCCGTGACCAAAATGATTTTTGGAAACTAGTTGTTCCTAAGTACGATCGTAAGAATTTGATCCGCTCTCATCATGATAGTACCGTGGCTTGTCACGCAGGAGTTTTTAAGACCTTTGAACGCCTCAAAAATTCGTATTATTGGCCTAAAATGCGCGCGGACGTAGCTGCCTACATTAAAAGGTGTCCTGTTTGTTTAGCGCAGAAACCGATTCTAAGACCTCCATCTGGAAATATGGGAAAACATCCCGAAGTCACCGTACCATGGCAGATGATAAGTGTAGATCTTTTCGGCCCACTTCCTCGTTCTACCCGTGGATATAAATTCGTTTATGTTGTAACAGATGTATTGAGTAAATTTTCTTTATTTTTCCCCCTTAGAGATGCGACTGCCGCTGCAGTAACGCGAATTACAGAGGAACACGTATTCCTGATGTTTTCATGTCCACAATACCTCATATGCGATAATGGCGTACAGTTTCGCTCAAATTTATTCCGTAACCTATGTCAAAATTATAATGTAACTATTCGGTATACTCCTTTGTATCACGCTCAAGCAAACCCCGTGGAGAGGGTTAATCAGGTCCTTAAGACCATGATCTCTTGCTATATTAATGACAATCACAAGAAATGGGATACATTACTTCCTAAAGTTGGCTGTGCAATACGTACTGCGGTTCATGAGGCGACGGGCTTGACACCGTTCTTTGTAAATTTTGGTCGCGAACATTTTGCTTCAGGTGGCGATTATAAACGCCCGAATATCGAAACAGAGACACGAGTTCCTCCTTCTAGGCGAGATGTTTCTCAAGAATTCAAAAAGATATTTGCAGACGTTAAAAGGCGACTTGATGCAGCACATGCTCGTTCTAGTAATCGATATAATTTAAGACGTCGTCCGATAGCGTTTCATGTCGGCGATAGAGTTTACCACAGGAATTATGTCTTGTCCGATGCCTCTAAAAACTTCACTGCGAAATTCGCCTCCAAGTATGTGGGACCGTTTGTTATTAGGAAGAAATTTTCCCCAGTCGCTTACGAGCTGGTCGACTCGAATAATAAGTCCAAAGGAACGTGGCATATTAAAGATTTAAAGTTTCATCCTCCTGATGATGATGATGATGGTTCTGCTAGTGACGGTTCCGAATAGGAGTTGATTTTACGTACCTCAGGCTGACAGGTATATATTGTTAAATTTTTCTTAGTTTTCTTTGTTTTCTTACTTTCTCCTTTCGCTGTGCAGTTGACGGCTTGAGACTATCACTGTAGGGGAGAATTCTCCTGGCGGTAAGAGTCCGACCGAATAGGCCACTGCCAGAGTTGCTGAGCGAATGATCGACGCTGGTCGGTAGTAGGCATTGGAGTGCGCTTACCCGGAGTGTTGGAGGGACACGTGACCTAGTGAGGTAGTTCTCTATCAGTACTAGGCTTGGAGTGCATGTCTCCTTCCATAGCTTTGTTCGGTGGCGACCTACTGGATCACCCGACGTCATTTCGAGTCTAGCAACTCTGGTAGTCATTATCTTTTTGTATTTTTTTTGTTTGGGGGGATAATTTTTTTTTTATGGATATAATTGTCAATCTCACTCAGAAGAGATTTACAGGTAAATCTCTTGGGAGTTGAGGGGGAGTTGTTACAATTCAAATTTAACTTAGTTGAAAACGGCTGTATCACTTACTTGAAACACATCAACAGTCATTTATTCGGATCAGGTCAATAATAACAATTTGTTACTACATTTTGAAAGTTCATTCTGTGGGTTCCCAGCATTGCTCTCGGTCTTTTGCTGCGAGTGTTGTCTTCAATTGGTACTGGGTATTTTGTCTCACACTGTCATTCCTCTCGGCTCTGCATTCCACACTTTGTTTACCTTCGATCCTGCTATTAGTAGCTAAAACGAAAATAGCACTCTCAGTCTGATATGGGCATGACAAACCATGATTGTGGTAGAAAGGTACTCACCACAGGGTTTTGTTCGCTCTCATTTTTCAATGGATTTATATCTGGAAACCAGGTAGTTATTTGGGTATGATTATGCTTCTTGTCTTCTCTCCTGGCTGAAGATAATCCGAAATGATGATATTTTATTATCATTTTAGTACTATGGAGCTGCATGTCGTGTCATTTACGTAATGTTCGTTACACCTAAATTGCTTTGAGTCTGGAATACTTACTACTTGTAAGTTGTAATTCAGCCCTGTTCCTAATAGGTCCCTTGGAAATAAGATATTGAGTGATATTATCTAGTGGAGGGTTAATTTCACTGCTTATATAATCTTTGTGTATTGTCAAATCTGTATCAGCTGAGTGTCGACTGTCGACATCGTCACCTGTCACCTGACACCTGACACCTTTGGTCTAATGGCACGAAACACGGAACACACAGTGGTGTGAATCGACCGTCGACTTATTACCATTTAGTCTCCTCAACTTCGGGTCAATTCGGTGTTACACGGCGGAGTACTTATCGTTGGCTTACAGTATTTTATCAAGGTCGGTGGTTTTGGTCATGACGTCATAGTGAGTTTACTGGCGTGTCCAACATCGAGTTGGTTGTCAGTTATACGGTTGGCCAGCAGTAAGTTGTGAATCGATACCTAAAGCCTGATAGTAAAGTTCTGAGACTATTCGTAAAGTGAGTCGACCCTTGGTTGATGCCGCGGTGGTACTTCGGTATTCGTCGCTATTATCTTAGGTATCTTCTTTCTCCTTCGACTCCTTGTTTCCTGGACTCGAAGAGACCTCTTCTTTCGCTTTCGACTCTTTGTTTTCTGGACTAGTATTCTGTGTTCTATGTCAATGTGTATGAACGCTACTGCGCAGGCCTGGGTGGTTTTAAGTTCGTAGCCGTTCGTAACGAATATCGGTTTGTAACGATATTTTCCCGGGTTTTCTCAGTGTCATAACGGCGTCTCAAGATGCCTTACATCGTAACAAAGTGATGTAATTTTGCTTGGAAATGGGGAGTTATACCCAATATGTTATTTGAATTTCGTATTTTTTGTGTACACCGTCACGATGGGAAATGACGTGCTTATGGGGTACAAAAAAATGTGTGAGGAGGACCTACAAGTCTCCAGCCTGAAAAGGGCACCATTTTGTAAAGGTGTGTCTGGTTGCATTGGTGCCGAGGAAGAGCTCCATAATTTGTACCGTGTTTGTGAACGGAATCCACAGCTAGTGGGATTATTTGGAGGTCTTCAACTCGCAACATTTCGTTTCCTCTGTTTTGGAAAGAAATACCCTATAAGGGGATTAATAGCATCATTCAACCGGCCTACCCAATAGCCCGCCCACCATCCAAGGTATGTTGTACTACCATGTGCCATGCAGGTTCACTAGGCTTGGAATATAATCCTGTAAGTGATATTTCTTTTGTTTTAGGGCTTCTTCTTTTCCCTTCTTTTTTTTTATCTACTTCACTTTGGTCCTTTTGCTTCTTCTCTTGTCGATGTCCCTGCAAGATGTCTTCAGTTGTCCCTGTTATCAGACTGCTGTCTGGTGCTGCATTATGCCAAGCATTACACTGACCCAGTAGTTCCTGTCTAAACCACCTGACACCAGTAGCACTGCATTGTCTGGAAGCAGCCCCAGCCTGGGAAGTCACCCATTATAGTATCACCAGCTATATGTATGTACTTATGGTGTAGCTGCCAGAAAATACCTGCAATCTGGTAAGACTGCTCCATTTTTATCTCCATTCAAGAATTACCTACCACCAAGGATTTTCAAGTTGAACATTTCGCCTGCGGATCTATGTACTGTATGACCATGTATAACGTTGACCTCAATAATTAATAAGGGGTATCATATTGCTGAATTTCCACTCACCACTGTAAACCATAGTGATCACATTGGTAAATTATTATTGTTCTGGGAGAAACCAGACTTCAACATAATTGTGTCTAAATTCATGAATAAGGGGGGTCATTATATTTCATAAGGTATATATGTTGAGGTACCTACATAATATTTTGTTGCTATTTACTTGATGGAAATGTTTTTCTAGTGATGTCTACATAGTTAGCAGCTTATGTCATAACTACCATATTCAACCATATTCAGTAAAGGATACAGTCAAATTTATGGCTATAATTCCACCCTACCAACCTTACTCACCCCAGTGTCCCACTGAGCTAGTCAGTGTTTGATCTCTACTGTTTATAATCAGGCACTTTAAACACTTATTTTTGTAACGAAAAATCTATCTCAATTTGCACATCCTTTAATTGAGGGTGAACAGCCTAAACCAATTTGTTAACAACTCTGGTAACAAAGCAGCTATAAACAATGGAACCTGTTACAAACTCTCATCGTGTGTGTTCAATAGATATAATTCAATGTTCTTCGTGGCATATAGCCAGGAAAGTAGTTGTTTTCTATTGAATCAACTGAGAAAGAGTAAATATTCTCATCACATAGAGAATGCGAATTCTCAATGTATTGCTTTATATAAATATATATCCATTTTTGTATGTTCATAATTTACCTGAGAATATTCCTTTTCAACTGGATGTCCTAATAAGTTATGCAAGATCTGGTCCTAGAGGGACCCAGAAAAATTCAAATTCAAAAATAATTCGTACGTCCCTGTGACATCCTATGAACATTCAATTGATATCCCTCAGCGTTGCTGATAGGTTGTCCTATGGATGTCCTAAGGATGTCCTCTGTAGTGCTTCAAAAATTCATGTCAGCGTCACGGGGGTTCATTATGTTCAGCAGTGTATACGATTTTCTCTCGAGCATTGTATAATTCGTCATGGCTTACATGGGCATCGAACATCAACATGGGCGTGGATAACGTATGCGGTGTAGAAAATTGTGCCGATGAAGATCAAAAGCGCCGACACGGAGTAAGCGAACTGATTCTGTGAGCCTTAAACTATGCCAAAAGGCGAGGTTCTCGCATCCCTATAGTTGGGTCATCAATGTCTATTTATGAACAAAACTATAATAACAATGTTACCTGTTGTCCATGGGTATATTCGACGCCAGCAACTAAACAGGTTGCTGCCGAGCTCAGTCTTTCCAGTCCATGAGTTGTCGAACCATCTTCGAGTATTGGAGGATCGTCTTCTTCTTCATCTTCCTCGATGCTCTCCGATATTTCGTTGCTTGTTGAAGGAGTGATGGGAACTGAAAGTTGGAATGAAACGAATCTATACATTTTCATCATCATTACCCAACTGTACGTAGTATTGTAACAAATGAGGTCACGGTCACGTTTACAAAAATATAGATAGATCATATAGAAGGTATGAGGAAGCCAGCGCAGGCCTGATTCAATCAATCAGAGTTAATTCATTATTGATTTGATCATTTGCTATTATGTGCCAAACCGTCGGAGTTTGGGACAGAACAGAAGATGCTCTTTCTCAAGACTACCAGTAATCATAGCTCGTGATGTACATGCAAGATCAGCAAAGTTTCATTATTTATTGTTATTCATCATTCTCTTTCTGAAGTTCATTTTCTGACCGATCTATAGCACAACTCACGCAATCCCTACCTATATTTTAAGATAGTATACCCGATGAAAAAGATTCGTTTATAGGGACGTTTCGAGAATACCGGGTGTTCTGAATGAACATGAATATGTCGGCGTCAAACAGTGAAATCCGTCAATCTCTAGAATGCCGAGTCATTTTACGTATTGCCGGCAAACAGTGTAACTCTAAATTTCGTACACCGTTTGCCTGATAGTTTCAGGCATTCCCTGTAATGACGAAAGGAAGGTTTATTTGGGCCGAGTCAGTCTAGGTTGTTGAGAAGCAGTAGTCTCTTCTGTTCTGTCAAGTGATTTTCTGAAAGATATACTTCCTAGGAAGAAGGTTCATTCAGGCGGAGTTCGGTAATAATTTGTTTTGGAAAATTAGTCTTCCTTCTTATGCATATGCAGAAAGGATATTTTCCTTGTTCAACCCTCCGGCAAACAGAGTAACGACTGAAAATGGAAGTTACGCTGTTACGCTGTTTGCCGACAATACGTGAAATGACTAGGCATTTCAGGGAATGACGGATTTCACTAATTGACGCGGACAGATAGATACACAAAATCTTAGGGAGATTATTTCTGCAACGGGTCGCAGTAGACTGATGACATTCCAGATGTTTACATATTCTCCAAAACTAAGTTCGAATAATGTGAACAACAAGATTGTGAATTTTGATTTGATGACGAGCATATTATTGAACATAGTCAGCTCAGAGCACTTCGAGCCCTAACAAGAAAATACTATGTATCGATTCAGGCACATCCGGAACCCACAATCGCGGTATATCATGCATCTGCATATATGCACAAAATGAAAAAAATTACTTCTCGATAGAGCTCTTTGTGAACGCTTCATACAATGAGTTTCTTGCAAACATGGAGATGCCATCAATAATGGGTTGACCGTCAAAATTGTATCAATCAATCTTCCGCATCAAAATTGGTACTTGAGATTCGTGGGTTCTAGATGGAGGTATAGGTATGTAAATTATTGATTGTATCGTAGTAGAATGCCTCCTCTACTTCAGTCGCCCTTGAGATCTAGCCTAAAGGTGAATGTATGAGGTGAATGCACAGGGTGAATGTCAAAATGCTGCATTCCAGGAGGTATAGTTCTTTTGATAACGAGTTTGATAACTAACTTTTGAAATCATATTCCCGAAAAATCTGTCGTCACTTTATAGAAAAACAAAATTGAGAATTGTTAGACTTCTTCGTGAGAAATGTACTTCCATTTGACTTCGATAAAATGACTAGTTAAAGACGAAAATCAATGATATGATTGTCTATCAATTGACGACAAGGTGAAACATTTATTTTTCTAAATAATTGGTATTTTCGCTCATCGTCACCATGGATGGATATCTTGTAGTAATCCAACATTTTCAACATGAAAATGTAAAATATCTAGAGATGGATTTGTTCGCCTCAGTCTTTGTCAAATGATAATAATAATAATAAACGCTTTCATTGATAGATATGAAGAACAAATAATACACTACAGTTGAGGAGGAGAAAAGTATATCCATCAAATAGCGAAGTCAGCTCTTGAACATTTCTACTAAGAAAGGAATGAGAAAGTGTTTTCTTCCACCCAACCTTTTCAAACTAAAACCAAAATGTACAATACACATAAGTATTTTGAATATTATAATGACAAATTTGGTAGCAGCATGTAGCAGTAAGCCTGCGAAGGTCCGGACGTACGATCAGTTATCGAGAATTTTGAATGAAAATATACCTACTGTCTGTAGGTTAATCGATGAGGTGGTACATTCATTTAACTTGATTTTTTGGGATTTTCTCCTCGTTTCTATAAAATAAAAATATGCGTATTAGTTCAATATATTTGTAGTAGGACAAATCAGATGATGATTTGCCCCAAAATGTCGGTGCGTTCAACAAATTTTTCTACCAGGGAGCCTGAAAGAAAATCCAGTAGCTTGTCAGTGACACTTTGTTTGAAAAAAATGTTTGAAGGAAAGAAATATAGATATATTGAAAAAGTATCGGATTTTCAATTATCTTTGGACGTTTCGGAAACGAATCTACTCCCGTTCTCAACATAAAAATGGAAAATATTTTTCTTTGGAAGTTGTGCTCTGCTCATGTTGGCATTTGAATGAGGGATTTTAGTTTACAAATGAGTTACAGGATGTTTTCATTAATTGATCTTGGATCTACCATTATCATGTTCAGTTTTCAATAGTGACCTAATAATACAATTATGTCCCATGGATATCCTTAGGACGTCCTGTCGGGACATTCAGGACGTCCATAGGACGTCTGTGGGACGCACAAATGTCCCACTTGAGGACCACTTAGGAACGTCCTTGAGGGATGTCCCTGGGACAACTACCGAGGACAACCTCTCAGCAACGCTGAGGAATATCAATTGGATGTCCATAGGATGTCCCAGGGACGTACGAATTATTCTTGAATTTTAATTTTTCTGAGTCCCTCTAGTTATGTTGATGGTCCGTAGAAGGTCCCCAATAGATCCTGAAAAAGTTTTCCAAGTTCAATAGACCTATGTGAAGGACATTGATGGGGAGTACTTATAGCCTGCGAGCAATCATTCGTCGGCGAGGTGTAAGTTAACGTCCTCGCAGGGACAACATATTGAAAGTACCGACTGGGACGTCCATAGGACGTTATTTCTAGGACATTGGATAAGTACAGTTCATGTACCAATTGGGACATTTCGATTCCTATACGATCCTGGAAATATTAAGGGCGTCTGTGCAGAGATATTTGAAGGAATGTACTATCAGGGACATTTCATGGTTTTCTGGAAGGGACATTATGTAAGATATGAAGTCAAGTCAGAATATGTACTACTCGGGACATCCGATGGATGTCCCTAAAGGAACGTTTGAAATCATATCCCATCAGGGACATACCAAGGACGTCCTTGCATGGACATTCTACAATATGTACCACGTGGGACGTCTAAGGGATGCTATTTCTTGGACATTTGAAATGATGTACCAGCTGGGACATTCCGTGGACGTCCTTACTCGGACATTGCATGAGATGTACGGGATGGGACGTCCCAAGGACACTTATTCTTGGTCCGGGACATTCGGACTTGAATTGTACCAAATTGGGACGTCCCTAGGACGTTGTGTGCCATTAGGGGAATACCATGTTTTATCTATATCAACTGAACAGGAAGCAATGGTATTGTTTCCGTTCATAAGAAAGCAGGCGGTATCCTTGATTCCTTGATTTTGCTTTGGTTGGTATCTTCCTTTCCTATGATTTTGATATTATTCCACTCTGCAATGTGTTGTCCATCTTCAGTGAGGATATGTTCAGTTAGCTTCGATTTATCGATATGTCTTTCCTTGATACTGTACTTGTGTTCTTTAGTCCTTACTGAGAGAGGTCTTTTCCCTAACAACACCAGTACATCCTAATGACTTCCCATGGACGTCCCTGATTTTATACTAGGACATTCCAGGGATGTCCTTTGTCGGAACAACGTACATACTAGGTATGTCCCAGGGACATCCGCTGGCCGCTAAAAAGGCATCCAAGGGATGTCCTTCTGGTACGTCCCTGGGATGTACCAAGTTCAATGAAAGGATATCCCTAGGAAGTCCCAAGGATATCCCAGGGACATCCTTTCGACAAAAGAAAAAAAATTGCAGGTCGAGTAGGGATTGAACCCGGGACCTTTGGCTTATCATGCACGCACCTTGCCTTATTGGCTATCATGCCTACTGAAGATTTATGTACTAAATAGATTTATAAACAGGACTCAACCACAGAAACCTGAATAAATACAACTTTATTAGGAATTGGGTATAATTATTATCATTCTTGGGTGTTTAAAAATGAGGGGCATTATGCATGTACGATTTCTGCGAAAAATGGTAATTTCTTAAGAAGTTCTGAGACTTAGTTCTTTATTTTCATTACAATCATTTTCCGGAAGAGAAACAAACATTTTCAAAAAAATTCAACTCAATAGTTTATAACCCTTAAACGTGAGAAATTTAGAAATTCCAGGTTACACTGTGCGAACGGTCAGCTCATATAGTCGGGGCAAATAGGTGGTGGTTCATTTACTTACCATATCATGTAACCGAGCATGTAACTTTGTCAAAAACATAACAATTAGCATAAGAAAGATAGTTCCACCAGATAAGATTTTATTTGGACGCCATCTACAGAAAATAAAGTTCAACAAACCTCTTTCTTAAGCCAATCCCTGTAGAAAGAAATTGTCTGTGCTGAAGGATAGGAAAACAAATCAAACAAATAAAATTTAGGTTCCATTTACTGACTAAAAAAGTTATTCGAAGTATCAAATCTGCATCACAAACATTCATAATATATATGTGTCACAAATAATTTCGACTGCAACTGAAATGCAGGTGTGCATATTTATTATACAGGGTGTTAAATAAACGTTTTTCTATCAGTGAAACTTGACACAATGATCATCAGCTTTGGATAAATCTAATCAATATAATCAATGGAATATTCACCAGATATAATGCATTACACCTTCACAGATATAGGAATATTGAATAGTGACTTTTCAATTGTACTAGATTCCAAATTGTACTTGATTTTAGATTATAAAAGATTTGATAATAAATGTTTCAACGATCAGTGAGTATTTTATAATATGCAGAGAATACCTTTTGTCAGCAAGATTGTGAATAAGCCAGAAAATGTTGTTTGACCAGAGCTTATTGATATTTCCAGCTTCCAAATTACATCCTGGTCAATTTCATCATCATTTTGGGCTCCTTTTTCCAGATTTCATGAGAGCATACGAGTCTGGTGAGACGTCAGGTGACCTATAAGTATGCTTAGTCCAGCCAGTACGTTGAATTTATAACATCAAGTTGGAAATCATCTATATCTTCTTGAAATTTACATCAATCGCTTTCCAGCATTAACAGGAACAATAAATCGGCTATAAAAGCCAGGACAATCTTTCCATGAAGATTGTTTCCTCAAATCATCAGAAATATGCTTACTCTTTCGAGTCCATAAAAAAGCATTTATGAGCAAAATTTACATAATCTTCCAAATCCAAAAAGTGAAGATTAAAAGTACAATAAAAGTAAAATAACAGCAAAATAACAGTAAACAGTCTGGCAGAACTATAACATAGGAAAAATAGAAAACATGTTATAATAACGTAACCTCAAGATGATGAAAGTTCACAAACTAATTTCCTTGAATATGGACCAAATTCCACAAAAATAATAATTTCAATGAATCAAAAATATTCTTAATAATTGAATGGTTACCTCTAATTAGATGTTCTTCATGAGAAATGGTGGATGATTAGAAATTAACTTTAGCGGACATCCACCTAGGAGTTCATTCGATGATGGCCAGATGCAGAAATGAACGATTTTCAATTTTTCTTTCTCTTTTCTAGTTGTAAATTCAAATGTCCATGTCATAAAAGTCAAAAAATCATAGTAACCAAATAGCCAGATTCGAATCAACCGTTGTAATAACCGATATCAGGTTCGAATGAAAAATCAATACAAATCAATACAGATCAATAACAATAAGAAAACGCTGACGGCCTACTATCTAGACATTCTAAAGATATAGCGAAGTTTATCAACCTTGATATGTTACTGTCGCGATCCTGCTCGTTGAAGGTCTGAACACTGAACTATTCGTTAATGCTACGTGGGACAAAGGAACAAAAGAAAAAGAAAAATTAAAATTACAACCTTAACAACTCGTTTGACATTTCATATGAATATTTTCAAAACAAACTGAAATAATTAACTCTCATCAAGTCAACAAAACATAACATGCTATTAAAATCAATTATGCAAGGAATATACAGGATAATCTCCGATGTATGCCATCGTGTATGCCAGTGACTCGCAGCTCCATGAAATCTGTAACAGAAAAGCTCAAAATATCCTACAAAAGGGAATGCAAGTTCTCAAAATACATTCAGTGAAAACCAGAGTTGAATCAATTATTCTGAAAAGGTCAGTTGAATACTTGGTACTATCAATATTTCATAGAAAAAGTAACATTTACTAAAAGTTGATGTTACAAGTTTGATGAAATTCAATGACTCTGATATGAATGGATATCAGATACTCCAGGGACACGAATAGGATAACCTAGGAATGTACCGGGCGGAATGTTCACTGGACAACCACTGCAGGACATCCCCTGGATGTCCCAATCACGTCGGGACGTACCTAGGACATCCCTGTGTTGTTAGGGTTCGTTTCACATGTATAATACTTTCCACAAACACTATAAATACAATTTCTTGATGATTGTTCTTCATTTTTTGACTTTGTTTGAGTTAAAATGGACATCCGACGCATATCCCTGAGAGACATTCGAGGCATGTTCCAAAAGGACATTTCGATTGTTATACAATCCTGGGAATATTGAGAGCGTCTGAGCAAGGATATTTGAAGGAATGTACCATCAGGGACATGTCATGGTTGTCTAGAAGGGACATTATATGAGATCTGAAATTATGCCAGAATATGTGCTACTCGGGACATCCGATGGATGTCCCTAAAGGAACGTTTAATATCGTATTCCATCAGTACATGCCAAGGACGTCCTCGCATGGACATTCTACAATATGTTCCAGGTGGGATGTCTAAGGGATGCTATTTCTAGGACATTTGAGATGATGTACTTGCTGGGACATTCCGTGGACGTCCATGCTCGGACATTGCATGAGATGTACGGGATGAGACGTCCCAAGGACACTTATTTTTGGTCCGAGACATTCATAATTGAATTGTTACAAATAGGGACGTCCCTAGGACGTATTGTGTGCTATTAGGGATCATAACAATATTAATTGGAGCATGAAACATCATGAGTAAAGTGATGAATATAGATCAACAACAATGAATCTAAAGACCACTCAACAGTTTTTATCTCTTGGAGAACACGAAAGGAAATTCCTATAATGTTCGTGGAACATGGCGCGTACCCAGGAAGGAGAGGAAGAGAAGGTAGGTGTCGGCTTTTCTTTGGATTTTCAGAGGTTAACAGTTTTTGAAGATACTGTGTGCTCGACATTTTTCAAGGTAAACGGCGCAGTGATGTGCTGACTGAATTTTCCGAGTTCGTCTCACTGGTATTGCTAGTGATTGAATTCTAGCAGAGATTTCTGAAGAACATTTTCCGTGGGAGTATCTATAGAAAAGTTAGAGGTCACCGACTATTATACGGTGTTCTAATGGAGTCAAAGAGTTGGTGAGTGTGACTTCACCCACCAGGCGAATGACTCTTCTCTGGGTGGAATCTAAGATCATCAGCGTAAGTTTGGGTGCTGAACCTCATACATGAGAACAGTATTCTGGAACTCTCCGGATCTGTGCTTTGTAGATCATGAAAAGCTGTTGTGGTGTGAAGAAGATAATCGCACGGAACAACTAATTGAGTTCTTGTGAAGCAGCCTTTTCGATGGATCGAACATGATTTTCCCATGAGAAAGTATATTGCTGATGGTAATACTGAGCATAGATAAAGTGGTCTAGGTGGAAATGGTGGTACCAGCCTTCACAACACAAGTAAATACTAGGGACTTCCTATGGACGTACCTAATTGCATACTAGGACATTCCACGGATATTCTTTATCGGGTCGAAGTACATACTAGGGACGTCCCAGGAACATCCACTTTCCGACAAAACGGACATTCAGAGGATGTCCTCCTGGTACGTCCCTGGGATGTACCAAGTACGAAGAAAGGATATCCCTAGGACATCCCAAGAATATTCCAGGGACATCTCTTCGACAAAACAGAAATGTAGGTCGAGTAGGGACTGAACCCGGGACCTTCAGCTTATCTTATCAGGTACGCACCTTACTCCATTGATCAATATGCCTTCTGAAGATTTATGTACTGAACAGATTTATAAACAGTACAAAACTGAAACCAACATGAATACAACTCTGTAAGGATTCCATGTATAATCATTATCATACTTGGGTGTTTGAAAATGAGGGTCATTATGCATTTACGATTTCTACACTACACTGTTTCACCACTAACCAAACCGATTTTTTAACGCCTCGACACGTGTTTCGCTAACTATGTTAGCATCTTCAGGAGAAGATTAAAACTGCACGATTTCTGTTTGCAAAAATGGTCATTTGTTAGGAAGTTCTGAGAATATATTTTTTATTTTCAATAAAATTATTTTCCGGATGGAAAACAAACATTTTCAACAAAATTCAACTCAATATTTTGATGAATTTCAATGACTCTGATGTGAATGGATATGAGATATTCCAGGGATACGAATAGGGATGTACCGGGCGGGATGTCCACTGGACAACCCCTGGATACCCCAATCATGTCCTTGTACCGCGGGACAAAAAAAGAACGTACCTAGGACATACCTGTGTTGTTAGGGAGACATATCAGGCATACTGTTTTATCTCATGAGAGTTCCTTGGACAGGTTAGGTTCTTATAGTTCAATGTTGACGGATGATTTGATTGACCTTATGTTTATGAAATCATTATGGTTTGAAATTACTGATATACCAAATTTTCTACTCGTGACAGTATTTATCAGGTTAATCAATGAAATTTCTCTCAGAATGAGAGCATATTCTCATTGGGAAGGAAAACAATAGGACAAAATGGAATATGAGAAAGCAACAAAAACTGAAGAATCCACTGGATAGAACATGGTATTCGAGTGCAAAATATCGCTGCAGTATAAAATTAGTCATGCTTTCAGAAAAAACTATCATATTTCACAAAGACTCTGGGAATGCAACATGGTTCAATATGAACGAGAGGACGCAGCTCGACATATAATGCACTCTTATCCACGAATTCTCAAATCACACTTCCAACTTTGGTGAGTGAGGAAAAAATCAAATAAAGAATATCAGATAAAATAATGCCAACCTTGACATAGAACTATGAATACTGACCAGAGACCTCTCATGAGAAAAGTGTAAACCTGAAAAAGTGTTGTACCTATATAAATATTGATTGTGAGGGATCCAAAGTCAGTCTTGTCTGGGGCTACTCTTGACTTTACAAGAACTCACCGTAATGGTCATTATAAAGTTTTTTTATATCAGTTTTTGTTTATTAATATTCATTATTCATGCTTCTATAATCATTTTTATGTTTGAACACTGTCTCGTATAGTTTATTCAAAAACAATTGAAGGATGGAGGGAAAGAACAAGGAATGTCACAATAACTTCGTTATGAGATGATCGCATTTCAACAATTAAACACCGAATATCACTCCCAAACTATCAATGTTGAAATAATGATATAATTCATTATATAGAGTTGGAGTTTATTCTCATATATAATCAACGAATTTGAAACAAACAACTCCATTCGTTATGCAGGAAAAAATGTTAATTCATACAAGAATATATTTATTTGGAAAAAAAAACAAGGAATATCACAGAGAAATAACGAGTAAGTGAAAGTTATCATTGATGAGGAAATCATCTGAAGTAAATCCGTGCTTCAGGTACCACACAAAATCTCTTCAGAGTCATCAAATCTTTGTTTTTTTCTGCTGGAACTGGCAATGAATCCAGGATAAAAATTCTGCTGGAACTGGCAAATAATGTGGGATAAAAATTCAGAATTGGTAAAAAATCGTTACTAAGGATCAAATTTGAATTCTCTGTCAAAAGCAATAGTGAGAGACAACACGTGCCATATTGATGAACCACGTTGATTTCGAAGAAAAGAGTACTCTTGTTCACTTCTGATGCGGACGTGACTGATTGATAGATAGGAAAGACTGATTTAAATTTAGAAGAATTCTGGTTGTATGTACTTTATGACATACTTTCCTAATTCTTTGAAATTTCCGCGCAGACATTTCCTGTTTTTAACCGTTTGGATGTATTCCGATAATGCATGTTTACGAATAGACTAGGTATACGAAGGTTAAGCAGACTTATGGGTAGAGAATATCGAGAACAAGTCTGTCTTCGTAAAGCGATGTGTATCTCAATTTCTGTAAAAATATGACATATTATTATCTTGTTCTCCCCCTCCACCCTTTAATTGCAGAGTATCGTGCGGCACCTGCATGAACTAACTAGAGTCTAGCCATAGCACCAGTGCGAGAATATTGCGCCTGGTGCGCAGGTCGCTGGGCGCGAGAAATTGCAGCGAAACAAAAATAAATAAGTCATTAGTCATTGTGAAATGATATTGCGCGTCGCTCGCTGCTCGCTGGGCGCGAGAAATTGCAGCGAAACAAAAACAAATAAGTCATTGTTGTGAAATGATACATTAGACAACTGCTTTCCTAGTTGATACCATGTTACAGGGTGATCCCTAGAATCGTGACACACCTCAAATCAATTTATTCAAATTGAATTAACACTGTATTGTTCATAATTATTACATATATATATCCCCAGATGGCACGAATATTCTCAGAATATTTTTACAAGCTGCGAAAATGTCATCTTCTAGAATAATATTCTGAAGAATATGCATAGAAAGTTCTCAGTATGTTGCGAATATTTATGGAATGTTCCATGCGAATATTCTGATAGTATTACATGAAAGTACATTCCTAGAAGCTCCTCCCAATCAGCCAAAGTACGTCTTAAAGGCGTCTTTAAGATGTACATGTCGGGACATAAGTACGTCTTAAAGACGTACATATTACGCCCAAGTGACGTCTTTAAGACGTCTTTAAAACGTACATTTTCCACTAATATGTACGTCTTTAAGACGTATTTTTTAGGTGTTTTTGGTCCATGACCTCAAATTGATCTTTCAAATTACGGAAAAATCACATTTTCAGTTAATTTTCACCTGTGCACTGAAGTTAGCAACAAGTGCAGACAAGCAAAAAAAAGGGAAATGAACGACTTCATCAAACGGTAGACACAAGCGGTCACCCATTCAAGTACTAACCGCGCTCTTTGTTGCTTGACTTCGATGATTATACCATACTCACTTCTTCTGTTACTCTGTTTGTTCTATATATCACATAATAAGCTTTTACTCAGTTTAACATGTCCTTGTGTCTGTTTGTAATCAATACGTGCAAGTTAAATTTGACTCACTTTAAATCGTCCGATTGATTTGAAATTTGGCAAGTGCATATTATTCCGGTGAGAATTCGTTGTGATATTATTATTGAATGGAAAAAACAGAATGGCGGATCCAATATGGCGGACGATTTTCTCATTGATTATGTTCCGATTCGAATCAAAATTCAATATTCAAGATGGTGAATCCAATGTGGCATATGGTTTTCTGATTATGGTCTGATCTGATTCAAAATTGGCATCTGAAGGATTTCGGGATCAGAGATTATAATTCCTTTTGTCGAAAATGAAAAATCCAAGATGTCGGCTTCAAAATGGCGGACGAGTTTTGTGATTATAGTCCGATTTCATTCAAAATTGATTACTATGGGATTTTTGGGGTCGGAGAATATGATTTTTATTTGTAAAAATTCGAGAATCTAACACGAAGGCTCTCAAATGTCGGACGAAAAAATTCAAAAACATCACTTTTGTTGAAAATAAGAAAAAACTGAACAATTGAAAATAAAAATCGTGAAGAGATGACATTTTGTTCTTCTTCAGAAAATAACTTACATTATTGTTCTATAAGTCGAATTGACGTACTGGAATGTACGTCTTTAGGACGTCTTTTATACGACATGGGAGGAACGACGTGGATACGACCTAAAATGTACGTCTTAAAGACGTAAATTCGTGTACGTCTTCAAGATGTACATGGATTTACATCTTAAAGACGTACTTTATACGTCCCTGGACGTAAAGACGTAAGTAAGTCGTAAAATGTACGTCTGTATAATGTCTGGTGCTGATTGGGCTGGGATATAATATTCCAGAATGTTCATTAAATAATATTTTCAGAATATTGTGAACATTCATGGAATACTTTGCGAATATACTAATGATATTCTGAAAATATGTTCCAATGAGCTTCTGAAATGGAATATTCTAGAATGACAATGTTCAAATATACTTATTTCAGAATATTCTAACATAATTTCCTTAAAATGATCATAAAATATTTTCATCCTGCAACGAATATTCTATGAACATTCAATTTGACATAGATACACAAGAATATTCTTTTCGAATATTCTGAGAATATACAGAATCGTATCAAATTATGAAATTGATGTTATTATTCATGTATTGATATACAAAGTGTTCCCCTTACCAAACCCATTATTATAATGGTTGTATATGCCACTAAGTGTTGAGATCGATTGCATTTTCAAAGTGTGAAACACTAGACTTGGAGGTCAAACGATAAATGAGTACATATTCTGGAAACAGTTCGAATGGCAACCAACAAATCTCCTTCCCGTGATACATGATTCGCCGCCAATTAAGGGTATTGGGTATTCTTTTACCAATGATGATCTTTATTGTTTCGCTCCAATATTTGTCCCGCGCCGCACGGCCGCAACCCTTCTCGCCTCGCTTCTCGCGCTCGGCGAGCGAGCGAGCAAGCAACGTAATTTTCTGTTTCTCGCGCCCAGCGACCTGCGCACCAGGCGCAATATTCTCGCACTGGTGCTATGGCTAGACTCTAGTCATGAACTATACCTGCAGCTACTCCTTTACTATCTGGGCATATTTAAATGACACCTCTCGCAAACTATTCATAGTTTTTTTAGTCCTCTTGGATATATTGGTTTCATATCGAAGGGTTTCATGATCGCTAACATTCATCCTTGGATTGAAATGACTCCAATTAATTGCCTGAAACACCCCTGTATAATTCAATTTCGATAAGCACCCCCCTCATATTACCATTTTGTTTTCCTCTCGACCAATATAATCTCCCATATTGTTGTCGAGAGAAATAATTATTATATTCATGATGTGGAATATTCTGTTGGGACGGGCTGTATAATTTTGGGTCGAATTTGCAATTTATTCGTAGGGAGCTGAATGATTAGGAAACGCCTGACCGAGGCCTGACTATCTACTTCAATCAGAATCAGATGTCCATACATGGTGGTTCAGTCAATTCTCGAGTCTGCAGTTTTCAAGCAAACGAATAATTCAATCATTTCATCTGGATTCCTGTGTCCCCATTCATATCGATTCCACCATAGGATTCCACAGAGCGAACTATTTACTTTTTATACAGCAAACTTATTCCAGTAAGGTGTATAGGTACTGTGATTATGCCCACCAAGGGCGTCTCCAGCTGGTAAGCTGGGTGATAACAGAATTGAAAAGAAATATTGAAAAAAAAAATTAAAAACGAACAAAATATCTATATACTGTCTGGCCAGGTAGCCGTGCGGACAGAGTGTCTATATTCTAATTCGCATTTGCTTGCCGGTCGTGGGTTCGATCCCCGTCGACTGCAGAAATTTTTCTGATGGCCCAAGAAAGTGTTTGGGATCACACGTTGAAAGGTAAGGCCCCCGTCATTCCTTGCTCGCATAAGACTTTCGAAGACTTTTGAGGGTTGCTCGTAGGGGGGCAGCCGAATGACGGATAGAACAAATCTTAGAACAAATATACAGGGTGAGTTATGACTAAACAGTCATAGCATAATGGCAGATAGAGGAGGTCAGGGTGAGTTGACATGTATGTGAAAAAATATATCCTGCCTGCGAAACTTTGATGAACAATATTTCAGGAACGTCTCAATGTTTTCGCCTGAAATTCACCAGCAATTTAACTATACTGACACTCCACACGATGTCCTTCTGTGGAAGGAAAATCCCAGAGCCGGACTAACTCATTTCCTTCTTAAATGTCAAAGAATCGACATTCGGAATTTTATTTTTCAAAAACTTCATCAGAATCAGAAAGATAAGGAAAAACACTACAAGTGTAGCTTTTCAATTCGTACGGCATACTTCGACCGGATTGGTTGAAAAATATCAAACAAAATTATGACGAATATTTCCACGATTTCATCCTGGACATTACTCTCTACGTTCGACTGAAAGTATTCGAATCAGTTTTTTGCATATTGATATGGCAGCAGAGTTGAGAAAAAGTATTATTTCAAAAATTCAGAACCGGACTTGGTTTTTGGGAATAATTACAAAACATTATAATTTCCGAAAAACATCCGGCTGTATATATATATATATAATGATAATAATAAACGCATTTTATTGTCATGAGTGAAATCATAATATTTTTCAACGAAGGTTCCCAAAATGTCCTCCTCCCCAATTTCCATACATGTTCTGCATATCTTCGGAAGATCTCTTATGTTTTTTTTCGAATAATTTACTTATCATTTCTGAATCTGTAACTATCCTCTTCCCCGGTTCCTCTCTGGTGTTGACTTCATATTTGTGAGTTTTGTTTCCATATCCTCACGTGGCACATAGCCAGGAAAATTTTTGTTTTCTGTTGACTATTCAGAATAATGTTATGTGCAAATACATATTTAAATCAGGAGAATGCAAATTCTCAACTAAAGAAGATAACATTTTCAAATTTTCCTCATAATTATGTGTTCAATAAATATAATCCAAAGTTCGCCGTGATATATAGTCAGGAAATATTAGTTGTTTTCTGTTGGAGAAACCTAGAAAAAATTGATATTTTCATTACGTAGAAAATGCGAATTCTCAATTTTCTCTTCATATGTATATTCATTTTCTCATTTTTTTATGTTCATAATTTATTTGAGAATATTCCTTTTCGATAATGAATAATGTTCAAACCAAAATTCTGTTTCGATTCCGTATGGAATGCATTATTTCATGATAAGAAAAATACTTTCGTGGAAATATCTCAACTGATTGATTTTTAACTCGCGAGGGACTGCGCCGATAGAAACTTAAGACGGGCGTCCACATTTTAACGCTGACCTTCTCGCAAGATGTCACTACGGTGAAGAAATCATAAATTAATTACGCCATCTTGAAAATTCAATGCAGAGCTCGTCAATTTTTCGAAGCCTAATATCAGTACAGAAATCTGTATCTATCTAGTACAATTCAAATCGACTGCCGATTGGACCACCTAGGGCGCTCAGGGCACGAAACATTATGACGGATGACGGCTGACAGAACATTTACTTACAATTCCAGCCGATAGATGGATAAATGATGAATCAAATCATATTATTTTCAACATAGTTCAGTCGTTGATTGATATATTACGCTTACGCTGAGAAGATGCCCAACCTGTGTTATATTTTCGAGTCGATACCCCGTTCATCCCCTCGTCTATCGTTTAGCCACTGTGAGGTAGCAACTCCACTAGGCACACAGAACATGTCTGAACTAATTGTACAGATTACTACACTTTTGTACAGAATTACAGATCCCATCCCACCGCGTGCTATCGCTCCAGAAATGTTTGTTTATCCTTGTCTTCTACGATGAGATGAGACCCGACCCGCCCGACCGGTTCCGATAAAAAAATCTTAAGAAAAAAATGTTTGCTACGGTCGGTGAATCCCATGGACGTATATGGGGAATCCGCCATCTGCAACCAAAACAATAACAACGAAATGCGAGTATTGATTTTTCCCTCAGTTCCTTGCGGAAGAGAGAAGAACATATATTATGATCTCTCACTCAGTTGGGTTCTTACTCCGTGGCTTTTTTTTAAATTCCCTTGTGAATAACTTGTCATACTTTGCCTAGACCAATATATATGTATATCTGGAAAAACATCTCACGCCTTTTTCGTTGATTATTTTTTTCACTCAATTTGTATCCATATTCCATATTGAAGTTTTGTATTTTTAAGACATTACCAAATATTGATAATATAATCAATCTGAATATGATAATTTCTTATTAGAGTCTTATCAGTAGATAGAAAATAAATAGTCAGATATCTTTGAATCTTTGATTGTTAATGGTTCACTATACAAATGAAATAAAATACATCCTCTATAATAGGCATAATATACAGATAGTGAGATGGCGGGCAAGATTTGGTCCGATTCCATTCAAAATTGGTAAGTGGGGGTTTTTGAGGTCGGAGATCATGATTTTTTTGTTAAAATTTATAAATTCAAGATGGCGGCTTCCAAATAATTTTTTGTTTTTGTATATATGACGATAACTCCGTTGTTATCAACACAAACCTATTACTGCGACATATCATCTGTAAGGGAAAAAAAAGTTATTTGTAACTAAGTCATAGTGAGCTATGACCTACATTTGAAAAACTAAAGTTGGTGCCGAGGTTGGTGCTGATATCTCAAATTCTAGAAGAGTTGGCATAAATTTCATATTTTTTTCGAAATCACTCTGAAAAACTGCCATGAGAATGTGAAATGCCTATTTGAATATTTTCACAAATAAAGAAGTTACGGAGGAGACATGAAAATGATCAAAATCTGTTTTTTGCGTATTAAACAGAAACGAATAGATTTTATCAAAATATTTTTTCACATTATAGTTGGCCTTGACAAACTCCACATTTGGTGTCATTTTAACCGACCTCATATCTCTCACCGTTAAAAAGATACCCATGGTGAGCATGGTAAGTGGGACACACTGTATAGAATTCATTTATTTATTGGATTACCAGAGTTGAAACTGCATGCTTATGAACCATTTTTTACAGTAGGTATCTAGTTGTTGAAAAATATGAATTCTTTTTTGGTATATTAGAAGAGATAAAAACAGAAAACAGCTACATTTCCAGGCTATATGCCATGATATATTAATCATGAAATCGGCGTTGATATTTTGTGATACCAGTAACTTTTTTTGAGTAGAATCGATTTTACCGCTCTAGAACAACGGAGTACAGACTACGGAACGCTCAGAATCTCCGCCCTAACAACACAGGGATGTTCTAGGTACGTACCCTTTCTGTCGCACGGTACAAGGACATAATTGGGGTATCCAGGGGTGGTTGTCCAGTGGACATCCGGCCCGGTACATCCATAGGTTATCCTATTCGTGTCCCTGGAATATCTGATATCTATTCACATCAGAGTCATTGACTTTCATCAAAATATTGAGTTGAATTTTCATGAAAATGTTTGGTTTTTTTTCGGTAAATAATTGTAATGAAAATAAAGAAAATTGTCTCAAACCTTCTCAAGAAATGACCATTTTTCGCAAACAGAAATCGTAAATGCATAATCCCCTCATTTTTAAACATCCACGAATGATAATAATAATTATACCCAAATCCGACAAAGGATATCTCTAGGATGTCCTTGTATAAAATTAGGGACGTCCCTGGGAAGTCCCTAGGATGTACTTGTGTTGTTAGGACGACAAACGGCGACGGCTTGGCAGCCATATCGCCGACAATCGCACCGAGTCGGCCGCCCCACAAAAGTCAAAGGAAAATATTTGCACTCCAAGTTTCGGCAATACATAGGTCGGATCAATGTTCGGACGCAATGTTTCGCGTTTTTCATGTGATAAATATCAGTATAATTTCAATAATAAAAATTTCGAAAATTGTACATAGCTCTGACAAGAAAATGATTTTCGACAGTGAATTATATAGTTTGATTTTGTAAATCGACATAATGAAATATGGAATTCCACTCAAACAGACCCATTTAGATTCAGTTCTAGGGTAAAATACACTAAGGTGACAACACTGGTCCGGGTTCGTGAATTTCAATCAAATTTATGAGCAGCTTATATATTGATATCCGCTGACCAGTTTATTCCACAATCGCCAAAAATGGAAGCATATTTTGTTGAGACATAAAATTTTGTGATTCACTTCAATTCGATTTCTATAAACTTTTTTCATGATCTCACGTCCGTGATGCGCTCGTTAGAAGCACATCCAGTACAACTATTACTAACAAATTCGAATTTACCGCCATTCGTGAATTAAAAAATGAGTGATAAATGTTTGCTATTGCCTCCGACAACCTTGAACGTGCAAAGGCATTCTTGAACAAATAACAAACTTTTCACATTTTGAGCTCCATCTAATGGTACATCATCCAGTTCGCGCAAAACGTACTAGATTAGATGCTTTTAGAGCCGACTGCTGCGACGGTACCTCCATCTAGCAGAGAGTACCTGAACTACGATATTCAAGTTTTCTACCATCTAATTTAGAGAAGATATTATCCATACAAGATATATAGGCCTATTGTTTAAATAAATTGAATATAAAAAAGGCTTTCATCTAAATGTGGTTACATTTCAAGAGCTGAAATTCTAGTGTGGGTTGCCCAAAATAATAACGCAGGGTATGAGTGAATATAACGTTATTCTGAGACACAAAATTTTACAATGTTTACATCTTTTTGATCTTCTGCAGCTTTCTTAATCGAACGAAATTTGCCTTCAAAACTATCCAAACCCGAGTCGGAACTTTCGTCTTTATGATGATTCAATCTATTTGGCAATCGGACTTTTAATAACGCCGAAAGTCATTTCATAGTAGAGGTCTGCATTCCAGCCATTGTGAAATGACCTTGGTTACGCCCCTCTCAAACGTGGACCGCGTTGGGTAGTAAATCTACCCCATTGGTTTTGATTGAATTTAAGGACTTTGAGACGAAAAAAACCTCTGTCCGATCTGGAATTGCATTATTCATAACAATAATAAAACAAACAAACAGCAATAATAGGGAAGGCTGGAAGGAACCCAATTTGATTGATATACCGGGTGGCTACGGAAGTATTGCCTACGGAATAGCTCAGTTATTGTATGAAGTAGGTCTGTGAAATTTGGAGTGTCGATATAATGACATAAGAGCTAGAATTTGAGCATATTGACATGTCGAAGTTAACTTCCGGTCTGACCAGAAGTAACATCAACTTTCTTATTTTAAATAGAAACCCTATTTTTTTCTTCTCGCTTTATTCAGCATTCAATTCCCTTTCTAATGACATATCACAAGTTGGTATCTAACCAGAAACTAGACCAGTCAGGTGGCCACCAAGGTCACCTGATCTTACTCCGTGCGACTTTTTTTTATGAGGGCATCTTAAAAATAGGATGTATTCCACACAGCCTACAACTCTACATGAGCTAGAAGTAGATATCACGCCCCAAATGTTGAGAAACGTTTTACATGAAAATATCACCAGAGTCAATAAATGTATTGACTCTGAGGGAATGCATTTCAAACATTTGTTTTGAATTTATTTTATCTTTAATCCTATCAATTCGATTTTTTTTTGTTTAATCTGTTTTTTGTTATTTGAAGAATAATAATTGAATTTTTTGGTATTTCATTTCAAAAAATGACTTTCTATTACATCATTAGAAAGAAATGGTTATGCTGAACAGTACAGGCAAGAAAAAGTAGTATGTTTCTATTCAAGTTATGGACCTACAGAGTATTGTTTTTTTCCCAATTTTGTTAATATTTTTTTTTGGCGGCTTTTTATAACGCCGACGAATGAAAATAAAATAGCACAGTAGTAGCAACTGTTATCAAGTGACGTATGGTTTCCATAGCCAACTTTTCGATTTTTGGCTTTCATTTTGCTTCCACGGCCTACTCGGTGAATTTCAATGATAATTTTTTTCTGATCTAGTATCTGGTTAGATACCAACTTGTGATATGTCATCAGAAAGGGAATTGAATGCTGAATAAAGAGAACAGAATAAAAAATAGGGTTTTTCCATTTAAAATAAGAAAGTTGATGTTACTTCCGGTCAGACCGGAAGTTAACTTCGACATGTCAATATGCTCAAATTCTAGCTCTTATGTCATTATATCGACGCTTCAAATTTCACAAACCTACTTAATACAATAACTGAGATATTCCGTAGGCAATACTTCCGTAGCCACCCGGTATATACTTGACGCATCACGTCCCTTTTTTTTCGATTGTTTTTTTTTTCTCCTGGATAGTATGAAAATTTGACTACCATTGCAGGCTGTTTGTTTTGAGGTCGAATTTCCATTTGAACAGACACTAATTCAGATATAGAAGATTTCAATTCACTGCCGCGTGGGGTATGGATATACCCCAGGAACAATTCACCAACAGTACGTTTACTATGATGTGTGCAGAACTAATGACGAAACACATGCAATGACTTGTTAATCGATCATATTTAGCCACTGAACTGGCGTGATTTTTCAATGCCGTAGAGATTGAGCAAAAAAATCGTAATTTGATATCGCCTGGGGTATTTTCTACACCGCGCGGTCCCTCGCGGGTTAAATATTAGAAAAAAACATTACCAGCACGTAGTGGATCGCGGGTATTATATGCCACTGTGTTGTTCGTTATGTCCCTATAATAAAACGGTTTGAAAACCAATACGTAATAGGTATTTTTCGAGATCACTTAAGTATCCAGGAGAATAATAAACAAATGTTCTAAAATACGGTTGCATTTACGAACTGGCTAGAGGAAGAATGAATGTGATATGCCCAGTGGGCGGTAAAGCTTTCAGGGACACCTCGAGGCAAAATGAGCAAAAAGGTACTGGCAGTCTACTAGGTGGGCCATTTAAAAACATGGGCGTATTCACTTCGATCACCTACTTCTACCTACGGTAGAAAGAAATGTGTTAAGCTACTCAAATGAATTGAATACTCCAACTTTACTTTTTATTCCATGAGATGTTGATTGTTGAAAATGCTCTAGCAGATATATGAAAATCTCTTTTCAACGATTGATTGATTTGAATTTTTCTAGGTTTTTTGGTATTGAAAATGTAAGGAAAATACTACTTCAATTCACCTGTGGTATCAGCCCTCAAAATTCTGAAAAGAGGAGCCTGAAAAAGACTACCAAATTGTATAATACTACTTTATATCAAATATTACCACTAAAAAATAGTATGATACTTATATCATCCAGTGGCAGCTCGTGACTTTCATGACAGAGGAGGCTGAATGATATGAGATTTATTTTGAAAAACAACTCTCTACTCACCCAAATCAATAACTTTAATGACATTCTGTTTACCAGTTAACCTGAACTCGATACTTGAAGAGATGTGTTCCTGTGATTTACAGTGTCTATCCAATCCGTGAGGCAAATTTTTCAATTCATTATATCCTAATCGCACCCAACATGATGACTTATCGGTTGAAAATAATACGCAGTACCAACAAAATAGCTCATTCCTTACCTCAGATCCCGTCAACCAGATATATCTTTCATAATTATCAGAATTGAACATACGATTTTGTTTGTTACCTGTTACAATCAGATTTTTTAATTCCCGTGTCGGACGTTTGTTTTTCACAATCAATTCATCTCCATAAGACAAAGAGCACTGAATGGGTTCACCAAAAAGTATTCCACTAAATCGCAATCATTTGAAACACTCATTTTTTAGAAATAGAAATAGAATAGAATAGAATACATCCACGGGAAATGTTCTTCGGAAATCTCTGGTATCGCCCCTTCACTAGCAATACCAATCAGACGAACTAGACAAGCTCAGTCAGCACATCTTTTCGTTGTCAACCTCGAAAGATGTCGAACAGCACTTTATCAAGACTCCTTCATCCATAGAACGGCTAGGCTCTGGAATTCATTGCCTGTGGAAGTATTCCCAACAACATATAATCTCCAGAAGTTCAAAATAAATTTGCAATACCTACCTCCTGTCCCTATCCTCCCTAGGAACGCACGATGTTCTTTGAACATTATAGGGATTCCCTTTCGTGCGCTCCAAGCGATAAAAAAATTCATAGATCCCCTAACCAATGTCGGCTAAATGATCCTCTACGGCCAGAGCTGACTAGATTATTTTCTCATTTAGCCGACATTGCCCTGACCATTAACCTGACATAAACATAACCAATGCACTCGTGTTTGTCCGCAATTCGCGAAGCGACACGACAAACACGTGCTATTCGGGCGGATACAGGCATTTGCATTGCGCGCGTAGGTTGCACATTTTGACGGAGTCTAGCCTCCTATAGATGTTGCCAAGTTGAATATTTTACGCGTGATTTGAAGACTTCAACGTGTGATGCGTGGGCAAGCACTGTTGCCAATTCAAAAGTATTTAACTAAAAACAGGAAATAATATCAAAATCCATGTATTTTGGTGTCCTTTTGATGAGAAAGTATTGATAATATTAGTTCAAGGAAAATCTCTCAGGAGGCTCAGCCTCCGTTGCCTCCTCTGAGGAGCCACCACTATAACATTCCTAGTTAGGTAAAATTTTTGTTGTGGTATTATTTGATGAATGTTATGACTGTTGCTTATTCTCCTGAACTTTTGGTAATCACTACCGACTATCTTTCAGAGTGTATCACAAATAAGATCTGATGAATCAGTCCAAATAAATGCACTAAATGATAAAATTATTCTCGAAACATAAATGAGAAGTAATAGGTACCAATTATTTATGAAATGATTCCAAATTGTTACTTGGGATAATTTTTTGTACCAAACTCCATTACTCCGATATGGAGATCTCTGAACTTGAGATCAGATAAATATTCAGAGTTTCAAGCTTGACAATATATGTACAGGGTGATTCACCATAAATGTCCCTCTCTTTAGCTCACTTATTATTTTTTAACCGATTCAAAAATTTGAACAATCATCTGGAATGGTTTTTCAGAATTTTTTTTTCTGTTGCATCAGAAAATACAGGGTGCTCGGAACAAACGATCTACAGAGTACTACTTAATTTTTTCAAATGGAACACCCTGCATTCCATTGTATTTTTAGATTCTCCTTGAAGAGCTGATTTCATCAATGCATCACATTTGGGGTCTAGCGGAAATGATTACAGAGATATATATATATATAGGGTGTTCAAAATCGAGCTTTTTCAACTTTTGTATTTTTTTGTGTCGAAACTATTCATTATTGGTCAAAACGGCTCCAATGTCCCTATCTCAACTTTTGATTAACTATCTACTGACATTCAATTGGAACATCTACAGTGTGTTTAAAGATTCAGAATTCTGATCACCCTGTATCTGTTCCAATTATTAAATATCAGTAGATAGTAAATCGAAAGTTGAGACACGGACATGAATGCCGTTTTGACCGGTAATGAATAGTTTCGTCACAGAAAAATCCTAATGTTGAAAAATCTCGATTTTGAACAATATCTCTGTAATCATTTCCGCTAGACCCCAAGTTTGATACATTGATGAAATCAGCTCTTCAGAGAGAATCTAAACATACAATGAAATAAAGGGTGTTCCATTTAGAAAAATCAAATAGTACCCTGTAGATCGTTTGTTCCGATCACCTTGTATTTTCTGATGTAGCGAAAAAAAACTCTATCGAAAATCATTGAAGATGATATTCAAGATTTTGCAATCGGTTCAAAAATAACTGAGCTAGAGGGAGGGACATTTATATGGTGAATCACCCTGTACATATATTGAATGGTGAGATGGGATAATTGTCATCTTTTTCTGTTCTATAGATTTGGAGATATAATCATTCTGAGTCTCTTCAGACGACCACATAATGCTGAGATTCGGCGAGTACCTACTATGTAAGGTAGGTATTTCAGAATGTACCTACCTAGATATTTTGGAATTCTTCATTCATTTCCAAATTTTGAGCACTCGCATTGTTTATGATTTGTGAATTCCAACATGACCATTTTGGCACGTTTCGACGCTATTTAATACCTCAATCAAAACTTTCTCGAGCCAGATAGATAAACTTTTTCCACGAGTTTCCCAAGTGCATTTCATGTGCGGCTTGGACGGCAGCCAAATCGAGGCACTTTTCTTCTCATCCTTTACCCGTTCCTCATTCGTTCGCATTTGGAAAGACGTTTTGTGAACGCGGTAGGCGTAGACCCGAAGAACACTTGACACACAAAATCTTGGAAGACGGATGTATGTACGCGATTGTTCTTATCCCGGTTGCCGCTAGCGTCTTATTGTAATGTGGTGTTCTGTTTTTGGTTATCAGGGAGTTTAATAAAGTCCGCATGCGACAGAATTTGCCTGAATGGGCTGTATCACATGCTCATTAAACTCCTTTTATGCGGATTCATTGTCTAGTAGGTATTCGCGAGAATCACGGAGGGGGAGAATTTGGAATCTGATCCAGAGGTGAAAACTAAATAATCAACCCATTGAACATTGTTCAGCATATTAACATGCTTCAGCATTGAGTCGTATTGTACCTGCAAGCTTCTCATGACAATGCACAAACTTGTATACGTAAAATCATGGAACTACATTACAATTTCTTCAGCAATCCTTCCACTCTACATATGTTTCATCACAAAAATTTGGAGATACGGTAGTGAAAGGCATGTTGAGAATTAATGAGTTTTGTGAACTGTGAGCTGCAATATCTCCAGGAGTGTTTGCAGAAAGTGTGACTTTTCATCATGAATTACAGAAGCTCCATCTTGATTCAAAAAGTATTGTCCATTTGGCAAATGGAATACTACATTTTAAGGTTCATACTTCGATTATACGAATAAGCGTTAAATTTCAACATGCACATTACTCGATTTGTGGAATTTTATTCTAGCAGTAATGATTCACGTTTTATGAAAGCAAGTTTTTCAATGTTAGATTGATATACTTATTCACGTAATATGCAATCTGATTTGTAACATTGCATTTTTGAACAATCATGTTTTCTCGAACAGAAGTAGACAATGTTTTCGTCAATTGGATAATTGAATGATTGGAAGATATTGGTCATGACTCAGATATCAGTTGACAAATCAGTGACAACCTCTTCAAATAAAATTCCACTACTGAGTTTATGACATGGAAATAGTGGATAATGTTGATAGTTTGACTCGTAGTATAATGGAATTCTCATCCAAATTGCAATTCCGATTTGCACTCTCAGCTAAGCGAGCTCATTTCCTGCGGCTTTTGTAACTTTTTGCTGACACTTACGCTAATAATAAACTCAATGGTTATTGGTCATTTTATACCAAATTCTTTCACAATTCGAAAAAACACATATTTTCATCTTTGGATAATTAATTTTGTATAATGCTGTATTCCGTATTATAGCACTTACATTATTCACACCTGTAATAGTGCTCCGCCTGTTGGATGTATTAAATGAATAAATTCATAAATAAATAAATAAACACTGCATTGATCATAATCAATATTCAATTAGAATGATAATGAATAAACACTGCATTGATCATTATTAATATTCAATCAGAATAATAATTCAGATATACCTATTCGCTGAGCTCGATGATGAGGTCGTGGTTTGAGATACCATTACTTCAGGTGATATTGATTATATTGTACTTGAAGACCTCAGTTGTTTTATTTGTTGATTTGATTAGGATTATATTCGCGTCGTTATTTCCTCGTCATAGACGCCCTTGAGAATAGTTTGTTAAGGAGTGTTTCCGAACAGTTAGGGCAAAAACGAATTTCTTCGTCATGGCTTCGAAAATACTTGATCGATTTCAATCAAATTCTGCACCCACACAAATCTGGTAAATCTCTAAGTGATTATTCGAGTAAGTTGGAAGGACTGATTCAGTGGAAAATATACTGGGAATTGTCACTCTGTTCTTCCTCTCCCGATGTTTGGCGCTACTTGATATTTCACAAAGATCTGATTTCAATCAACAATTTAGGTAGAAGAGTCCATCTACGAATATTTGATTTATAGCTCTGCCTTTGATAAACTTAATTGAATTCGAAGGATTGCAAGCAAGCAGACTAAAACTTACGAAATTTTGTACAGGATTTGTTCTGGTACAACATACTATTATTGATCAATATAATACTCGATATAATAATGATAAAATTGATAATAATATTATACTTATATTTCTGAAAATTTCAAAATAGTGAATTGTGAACATTTAAACAAATTCTGATTCAAAAAACAGATAGAATATAGATATTTTTCATTACTGTAAGAAAACGACTTTTCTGCGGCTAGTTCTAATATTGGATAAAATCTGTTCGATAATTATTGTTCGATAAAGTTAACAGATTATTTTCCGACTTGTTCTCATAACACACCTAAACGCATAGTTTCATATACATAAGACATGAGACACATCTGTCGAATCGACATAAGAACAATTTTTCATAGTGAAAAAACTTGAAATTAGATAACGAATATGTCTGTTTTCAGCGATTAATGTGATCAAATTAAAATTTGACATGTGGCGAGAGCTTTTCCTAAATGATGTCACCTTTTGGAAGACTCTGTACATATACTCTATCGATTACTCCGTTATTCTTGACTTCCAAGTATCGTTAAATTCCATCATTTTTCGCTATGATTTTATGAAGGAAAGTCAAAAAACGTTATTCTGACCACATTTTTACCAAGAAAACAGAACAATGAATGAGCAAGGTCTTCATGAAATCCTTGAAATGATCTAATGTGCAAAATGATGCAAGGAATGCAATGATTCGAAATAACTATGTAGTAAGTGATGAGTTAATTTGCTATTCACTGCTGATCACATTCAATGCACTTTGAACTCCAAAATATTCCTTCAGTTTCAAGATTAGCTATAGGATACGATGTGATGCAGGCATCCAACAGTAGGATGCTTTCATTTCATGATCAACTAATTGAACAGTATATCTCAAGTAGGTACTAATTCCTGGAAAATGTGGCAGCTATGTTCACAAGTTGGCTACGTTCAGCGGCAGGTCGGACCATGGTCAATTTGTCTCAATTCGTTCAGACCGTAGTCAGACTTTGGATCAGACCGTGGTCCACGTAGTCTCATTTAAAATGAGGCCAAGCATGGGCTAACTCGTTCAGTCCATTGTTTCCGTCATTTTCTGTCAGTCAACGTCAGTTATATCTGACATGAATTTATGACATGCATATGCATTTGAATTTGAAATGATTTTAAATAATGTTCTCGCGGGTGAGATAACATTTTCTTGGTCAGAAACGAGATTGGTTCAGTTTTTTCTCAGAATACTCACTCAGTTTCGAATGATGGCCAGCAAGTGCAAGAGATATTGCTTTGTGCCGCAGTGCGAACAGAGTACAGAGATACAAAATGTATGGCATTGTATGCTGGATACACAGCTTATTTCCAACCAGATGCAAAATCATACGAAGTGAGGCAGAACATATCAGAAATTGGGTGCCCATTTCCAAATAATACGTCGGTCTGTAGCAGACACTTCTTAGAAATAGATTTGAAAGGTTATTTCTTTCATTTTTTTATCTATTCATCAGTCGTGTTTCATTCAATGCTTTTCTTCTAGAGGTAATAGAATCCAAATGGTTTTGTCTGTGAAGCAGATGCAATACCCTCACAGAATTCACCGACTACATTGCACCAAAATGTGAAACCTGTGATTAATGAGTCAATTTGGTACAAAACCTCAATATGCATATGTCTTCAATCATTCTCCAATCTATATCAACCAACTCATACTCAGTAACAGGAATGGATCTGATCATGACAAAGATGCTGAAAAGATAGAAAACTCTCTTAAGTCTTTAGTTTTCGTATAATTTTCACTTGACCCAAAAACACATTTCCAGCTTTGTATACTTGTTCACCATCTACCATCGGTCGATATCTATTACCAATATATTTGAAAATATCCACCATATATTGATTCCAACAAGCACCATCTTTCAGAATCACTCTACTTAATCGCTCAGATTTCGGAATAAAAATGAAACATTATTCACTAAATACCGAAAAAACAACCAAACTTTGACACTCTGTATATCAGAAATGAATAACTTGCTGACATTATGTTTATAGAAACTTTTCTTCTCATTTTGAAGTCAGCAAAATGCTCCTGAATTTTTTACATTTAGGTAATCGAGAAACACCCTGTATAATATTCTCCCCAATTCCACTGACAAATTTGACAGATACTACGTTTTCCATGCATGGACCGATGTCGTTCAGACCTCCTTTGCTTATTGTGGTCCGACTACGGTGGTCCAGACCTGCCGCTGAACGTAGCCCCAAGGAGAAGATATTATAACAAACTGGCGCTAACACAAAGTTGACAAGTTGAAATATCATATTCTACGCATAAATTCAATGTTCTTATTTTTCTATATTATTGACAAGAAAGGCAGTGATGCTTGTACTGAAATCAATAAGAGATAAAACCAAATATGCTATTCAGGATTGATTGATTCAAAATTTATCCCATTGCCTATGTCAAACAGCACTATATCGAAACTCGTCTCTTTATAGAACGGAAAAGCTCTGAAATTCATAGCCTGAGGAATAATCTCCAAAAGTTCGAATGAATTCCAACACCCACCTCCTCTACATATCCTCCCTACGTACGCACAATGTTCTTCGAATGATATAGGCATTTCCTCCCAGGCAACCAGATGACGTTTCAGTGACGTATTTTTAACGGCACTTGAATGATCAAGGTGACGTCAGTAGTTGACGTCGCATTGACGTAATAATGACGTGAATAAGTCGCAGCTCAATGACGTCATATTACTCACGTCGTATTGACGGCATTCACTCACCAAACTGTGACGTCCGACTGACGTCATAATGACGTCAAAATGACGATTGAATTTGGCGATGATACGTGAAAAAGATTCATTCAACATGGTGTGATTAACACCACCAGCCTCTGATGACATTATATAATATTGATTATGCATTGTGAGTCTGCTTGGTGGGTTCCTCCTGTATCATGTTCATTCAATCGTCTATTCAGCAGCGCCATCTTTCAGTGCGCATCTCTAACAGAATGCAATTAGTTACTCGTATTTGTATTGAAAATTATGTAGTTTGTGTCGGCGAGATGTAAGCAAACAAAGAATAGTTTGATAGCAATGAAAAGGATGTTGGCGAATTTGGCTTCACTTTGTTGAATAATGTATATTGATGTATTCTTTGTCATCCAACAAAAATCTGAATAGCAAATGACGAAGCTCACCAAATTGGTACGGCACACCGACGTGATTTTTAGACGTCATAGATACGTCACTGCAACGTCGTAAGAGTAACGGTTCCAATATAGGTGAACCTTAACAATCATTTTTATATATACATAGCTTGTTGGTTTCCGAGATATACAGTGTGTCAAAGTTTTTCAGAAAAAAGGTTTTTCTACTATTTTTCGAGTATATTAATGATTAGAATAAAACTTGCATGTTGATTTGCTTTCATGAGTTATACTTCTGTTTCACATGATAATTTATAAGTATCCATGGTTTAGAGAAGGTCTGGGAAAAAATGGACGGCAACAGGATGTCCCTGCAACGTCATGAAACTGACGTCTTTTTTCACCCATCTAAGTGATGTTCACTCGACGTCGAAACGATGACGTGATTATTACGTACGTCATAGTGACGTCATTAATTTGTGTGTGACGTCTCTGACGAAGAATTACCAATTAGGGACGTCACAGTAACGTGATCATTCGTCATCTGGTTCCCTGGGCTTTCGTGCGAACCAATAGGTATAAATGAGTACACACACAAAAATCTGACAGAGGAATTCAACACAAGTTTGCAGTTGAACTGTCTTGGTACTTTTCAATGCGATCGAAGTACAATGCACCTCGACAATAAGTTAAGTTTACCTCTCCAATAGTAAACGTAAATTCCAAAATGTGGTGAACAATTTCAGACATCGGAAGATGAAAATAACCAGAATCACGTCATATTCAACTGAATTGATAATGATTATATAGTCCGGCAGTTCAGAGTTTCCTATGAAATTATGTTAGTTTTATCTAGCTCTTCCGTTATTTATCACCACCAATTTCTCTTCAATCCACTATATTCTCCAGGTGAAATGATTGTTGAGTTTAATACTGCATTTCTGGTACCTACTATCAACTGACATACTTATATGGTGTTATGTACTGCAGTGACAAAGGTTGAATTACTAAATTACTAAATATTCTGATTATTGATTTTGTATTGAAATTATAGGCTGTCATATCCATTTTTGTGTTGAAAAAGATGTCATCGCAATGTGTATTTTGAATCAGCATCTCACAACCTCAAATTTTCAAATACTGTTTGAAAAGCACAGTAGAGGCATATAAGCAACAATTTTTTCGAGGTTTCACTCTCTGCAATCTATAGAAGATGACAAAACCAATGATGAACAATTTGAAATAAATGTGACAATTATGTCCCTTCTCAATTATTATGAACCAGTTACGCAGATTAGGACTTGACCGATGAAGATAAGTGTAATGTACTTATTCTGGGACAATCTGAACATTTTTCTAATCGCATCTGGTATATCCATCGTCATGAATGAATATAAATTTCATACTTCTGGAACAACAATCGTAATTTTTTGAATTCAATGATGTATCTTCACGAAAATGCATCATTTTGATTGAAAATGCGTACCTTCATTATATGACCTTCGATCAGAAAAATTACAAAACTAATTCGAGGTCAGACACCAGACATCCTCATGTCGAAGTAACACTCCATTATTCCACTAGTAACACAGAGGAAATTATGATTCATTTATACTGAAGACTACGTTTTTCCCCATTCCATCATTCATTATTTCTTGTATCACTGTGTATAGGCTTCGAACACATATCCGACGATTATACATACAAGGTTAATTTTTCGAAAAAGAATTCCAACTTCCAATTTTATTCAAGTAAACGTCGAAAAAATGCATCATTTTGAATGAATATTCATAACACGATTATCAAAGCTCTGAATTTGAAAATTCCGAAAACGTTTCCAGAGAAAGCATCAATCAAGAGGATACGGGTGAAAAAAAAAATTCGAAAAATTATCTGTTCAAACGGTGCACAATGCAATTTTACACCCATTCAATTATCACCCTGCAGCAATGTTCCCTGGAATCACAGAAGTTCCATATTGCCACAACACACTGTCAAGAGATTGTTGTAAAATTGTAAAATTGTTCTATCCGTCATTCGGTTGCCCCCTTACGAGCAACCCTCAGAAGTTTTCGAAAGTCTTGTGCGAGCAAGGAATGACGGGGGCCTTACCTTTTAACGTGTGATCCCAAACACTTTCTCAGGCCATCAGAAAAAGTCTGCGTTCGTGAGACTCGAACCCACGATCGTTACCTCGACGTGAATCGATATTGAAGCATCGAAGCACTGAGGTACGCCGGCCTCTCTGATGAGGCTGATCATCGGTGAAAACCGATTTCAAATTGGTGAGGAAATTTGTGAGTTATTCTACTTTGAATTCAGGCTATATTTTGGACCACGACGTTATCAATGTTGACCAGTTTATTATCATGATTTTTCAGAGAAAGGAACTTCCTGGCGAAGGACACGCCTCCTGGCGAAGGACACGCCAATCGATTATTGTTCATTATCTTCTTCAAGTAAATATTTTTTGTCACTCGTATACAAGCTGATGTGATTTTCAACGGAATGATTCATCTAGAGGTAGGGAAATTCAACAAAAAAATGGTTGTTTTGAAATCATTGTTGATAATTTCACAACAAGAATCATAAGAAGCAAAATCCAATCTCTTGAGGAAACACTACGAAGAAATTTTGAAAGTTTTCCGATCATTCATGACGGCAAATCTGATGGTAAGATCACTATGATTAGCATCATCATTATTATCATCATCATTATCATCATCATCAATATCATCAACATTATCATTATCATAACATTTATCAATGAAAGAATTCTACACCTTTCTCATTCTGTATAACTTGACTAAACCGACACTCAAGCCTCAAATTCCGTTAAGTTGACATTTCCTCAGAATAATAAATGCGTAAAATTATGTATTTCACTAAACACTTTTACACTTTTACACTTTTACTAGCTTATTTCGAACAATAAGCACTCGTATAAATTCATAAGTCGACTCATCATCAAAAAGCTCCATATAATACGTAACAATTTATATGTAAGTACCTAGACGTCGGCTGAAATATGGCGAGAAAAAGGTAATGCTACTAGATGAAATTTATTGTAGGTGCTTGAGGGTAATTTGTTCACTGGCAGCATGTGGTTTTTCAGATTTATAAGGCGATTATTTCCTTTTCCCTCTCCCTAGGAAGATCACAGTATTTCAGATATTATTATTACAACGTTGGTATACATATAATACATTAAGAATTTGAAATTTGACTTAAATTTCTGAGAATTTAATGAGAATAGCAATACATTCTGACCTTTGAAGATATAATAATATCATCCCAAACTGACAGACCTTCATCCATGTTATCCATGGTAACATAGTTAAAAACACCAACGCTGATTGACCAATTGGAATTGAAAGACAGCTAGTGTTTTTCAAAACACAAGTTTTGTTTGGCTTGTAATGGGTCAGATAAGGTGAGAATCTTGGGACCAGAAAAATAGTCATGTTAATCTCATATACCGTTTTCAAGGATGAATGATTTTTTTCTAGTGGAAAACTGTATCAGATGTCATAAACCAACTCAAAATTCCGTTCGAATACTACATGGAATAGTTATTGATTCCGAGTAAACTGATAAATCCTTCAACTGACTCCACTCTACTTCGAGAGTAAATAATCGAACTCACACCTGGTATCTCGAAAACAGTGAAATTTTTACTGAGGTAGAGTTGTGCTTCCTTGATAGGCTATATTGAATTGTATTTCTGCAACCGACACAAAAGTCGTCCATTTTGATACCAAAATTAGCTCTTGAATTGAGGTTTCTATTACTGACACAAAAATAGGTATGTTGCTATTGGCAACACATTTAGTTCCTAGGAGCTTGAGTTGAACTTCAGCTCCTAGGAACTATGAAGGATGTACTAGAGATCATCAAGAATTAACAACATTGTAACGGTTGGTTATTTGGGTTGGGATGCATACCTACCTGATTTGTTTCCGATTTCGGCAGATTTGACATTTCATACCCATGCTGGAGATATAGATACTGTAATGATATTTTCCTTATAGGAGCTCTAGAAACAACATCAGGAAGGCTGGATTACAACGATCATCATGTAACACGCATCCCAGTTGGTCGATTTCCCAATAAGAAATCGGGTGATAGCCAAATTTTGGACAGATAAATGGACTGTATGTTAATATCAATCTAGGAATGCTAAGTGAGCTTGCTATTCAATCGCAAATATATCAGAAAAAAACCCGGATGAGAATAGATAAAAGGAAAACTCACGTGGCGGGTCTCCTGGATCCGGAATCTGCGGGGAGAGGGCCCTCTGCAACTACTTCACTTCCCTCCAGAGTCTGATAACGTTGTTTTTAGCACTGATTGCACCATATCTCACTTCAAAACCTCAAAATAAGCAGCCACAAAACCATGGCCGGTTCCTTCCAAGACCGTTTCAAAAAGTCTCGTCTTGCTCATGCACAGTTCTCAGCGCACAGGTTTTGCGCATGCGGGGTTCGAACATTTACCCATTCTCATCATATTGCACGTATGAAATGAGAAATAACCCGAGACTAGGCAACTCACTTTACATTACTTGTACGAAAATTCAACTCAAAAACTCAATTCAACTTAATGTTATTTAAAATCGAACATACCACCCCCCCAAAATGCATGTCTTTGCATGACAGGCATTTTAAGTAATAGTATACTTAGATTAATCAATTATTATTATAATGCTTGAAGAAAAAAAAAAAAAAGAAAGAAAAAGTTGAATGAAGAAAAAAAAATCTATCATTAAATGTTGAAAAAAATCCTGCAAATTAAATTGACGTGTAATATAGCAAAATAACCGGGTATATAAAAAAAATAAAAAATAAAAAGTATGATGTGATTCTTACTGATTCACGAGCGGGCATAATTTCACTAAAGGACGTTTAAGAGTTCCCGTAGTAGTCTTAACATCAGCGACTCGGGCAATCCCATCGCCGCCAGGATAAAGTTTTGTAATTCGGCCCAAACGCCATTTACTCGGCGGTTGTAACTCATCGAGAATAAGGACCAGCGTCCCTATTTCAGCAGGCTTCAACTTGTCTGAAGTCGTCCATTTTTTCCTAGTATGCAAAGTATGGAGGTACTCCTGACTCCATTGTTTCCAAAAACAGTCGAGCAGTTTTTGAAGTAATCTCCATCGAGATCCATGAGACAGCGGAACGGTTTTTTGCGGTTCGAATACTGGCGAAAGAGGTTCAATACTAAGAAAATGTCCGGGTGTCAAGACGGAAAAATCATTAGGGTCGGAACTCATTTCCACAAGAGGTCTTGAGTTGAGATATGACTCGATTTGAATGACTATGGTATTGAATTCCTCGTAGGTGAGTAACTGATCTCCGATGACGCGAGAAAGATGACTCTTCACCGATTTGATGCCTGCCTCCCACAGACCTCCCATGTGTGCACAAGACGCTGGATTAAAGACAAAATCGATATTCTCCTTAGACGAAGTATCCTGCATCAGTTTGAGAAGTTTAGACGCACCGACAAAGTTGGACCCACAGTCACTGAATATTTTTTCAACTCGGCCGCGACGAGCAACAAATCTCTGAAGAGCGGCCAAGAAAGTTTCAGATGATAAGTCTGAAGCAATTTCGAGATGTAAAGCTTTCGTCGCCATACACACGAATAGACATAGGTAGATCTTGCATGACTTCGCACCACGGTATCGATTCATGGTTACGAAAAAAGGTCCACCAAAATCCACTCCCGCATTACGAAACGGCTTCACCTGAGAAATTCGAGGTATAGGTAAATTACCCATCACAGGTTGATAGTGTTTGGGATTTTGCTTCCAACACGCAAGACATTTAGACAGAACAGACCGTATAGCTCTTTTGGGGGACAAAATCCAGAAATGTTGAGCCAGTAAAAAATGTAAAGTATGAACACCGATATGAAAATACCGAAGATGATAATATTCGATTAACAACTCGGTGACTCGCGATTGTCGTGGCAAAACGGCTGGGTATTTTTTCTCAAAAGGAAGAGACGAATATCGCAAACGACTGCCGACTCGTAAAATGCCTGTATCGTCAAGAAAGGCATTCAATTTACGAAAAGGCTTAGAAAATGAATCGTTCTCAAATTCTACAGAAAAATGCAAGTGTTGAGTATATCTTACCAAAACCGTGAGAGATTCATATAGTTCAGAAGTACAAAGCGGACCAGTTCGCTTCTCTGAATGATTCTTCATATTGAACAGGAACCTCAAGACGTAGGCCAATATACGACGAACGGCGTCGAACGACGATTTTTCCTTCAATAATTTTTCGATGAAATGTTCAGGAGACGTGACGGTAGTGAGCACTATTTTCTTTTCTTCATCCAAAAGAGCTGTTTGATCTACCGGACAAGTACAAGGCGACAGCAACTCTGAGGAAGAAGTTTCTTGTAGGAACGCGGGTCCAGAAAACCACAATGTGTGTTCCAACAATTGAGAAGGTAATAGCCCTCTGGAAGCGGCATCGGCTGGATTTTTCTGAGATGAAACATGTCCCCAAGCATCAGAAGAAATTTTGTCCTGTATATAAGCCACTCGGTTGGAAACAAAGGTTTTCCACCGATGAGGGGATGATTTGATCCATTTTAAAACAGTGGCGGAATCGGTCCACGCACCAACTTGGTCGAAACATATTTTGTTTTCATAAGCATCCACGACATATCTCATCAATTTCGCTAAAAGAACGGCACCACAGAGTTCCAAACGTGGGATATTGATCGTTTTGAGTGGAGACACCTTTGATTTCGCACATACAAAAAATGTGTCAATTTTGGTAGCGCAAAATATACGGAAATAAACCACCGCTGCATAACCCTTCTCGCTGGCGTCACAGAAGCCGTGCACTTCACAACGACCGTAATTCGGTGAAAGCAATAGGCGAGGAATTTTCAAACCGGATATCGTTGGTAATTCTTTTTTATATTGTGACCAAAGTCTACAAATTTCAGGATTGGGAGGACTATCCCAATCAGCCCCACTCAGCCACAAGCGCTGAATGATATGCTTGGTGAGGAATGTAATTGGAGTCAAGAAACCGATTGGATCGAACACTCTCGAAAGTTCTGAGAGCATATTCCTTTTGGTACAAGGTCGATCCAAAGGAGCTACAGAAAACGAAAAACAATCTGAGTCAGGATACCACTGGAGCCCTAAAATCTTGAGAGAATGTACCGTATTAGATTCTTCAAATGATAATGGTTTCTTACATAAATAGGACTCAGGAAAACTACTCAAAAGTGTAGGTTCATTGCTCGCCCATTTCCTCAACTCCATCCCACCCTTGGATAATAGGGCTATTAATTGTGATTGAAGATCTTGAGCACTCTCTAAAGAAAAACAACCGGTAGCAATGTCATCAATATACGTCGAAGAACGCAATACCTCAGCGGCTAAAGGAAACTGCTGGCCCTCATCCTTCGCTAATTGCACAAGAGTACGAAGCGCTAAGTAGGGAGCACAAGATGTACCATATGTCACAGTTAGCAGTCGAAAATCTTGAATTGGGTCCTTGGGTGAGAATCTCCAGACAATTCGTTGATAATCGCAATGTGCAGGAACGACTTCAATTTGCCTATACATCTGCCTTATGTCAGCTGTAAAAACATAAGGGTACAGTCGAAATTGAAGTAGAATCTTCAAGATATCCTGCTGCAATTTACGACCCACTAACAAACAATCGTTTAAAGACAACTGATTCGGCAGCTTCGCTGAAGCGTTAAAGACCACTCGCAATTTAGTGGATACGCTTTCAGGTCGGATTACGGGGTGATGTGGAATATAAAAACCATATTCGGGAATCGGATCATTTTTTGGAACTATTTCCATATGATTCAATTCTAAGTACTCACGTATAAATTCACAATAGCTTTTATAGAGCTGAGGATCTTTAAGAAGTTTCCGCTCTAAAGCAAGAAATCGATTAATAGCAAGCGATCGAATACCAGGAAAGGCAGGAACGTTATCTTTGAAAGGGAGAGCTACTACATATCTTCCCGACAAATTCCTCCTACAAGATGTAACAAAAATCTCTTCGCATTTCTTCTCGTCAGGGGATAGACACTCAACCGAAGGGACCGATTCCACTCTCCAAAATTGTTTGAGTGAATCTTCCAATGTTTCATTTGAGCAAAAAAAAGAGGAAACGGAGATCGGAGGAGAATTTTCTATTTTCCCCATGAGAATGTATCCAAACACAGTGTTGATAGCCTCTGGAGAGCCAACCGGTCCTGCTTTCTTTTCAGTTAGCAAAATCTGAGAAAAGATCTCAGCCCCCAATAGAAGATCTACTTCTCCAGGTTTATAAAAGTGGGGATCAGCTAACTTTGAATTAGAAATATGTGACCAAGAATCAACTGACACCTCGGAAGTAGGCAAGTCCCCACATATTTCAGGTAGAATCACTGCGTCAAAATTAAAAACAGGTTCAGGATGTCCAGAAGGACGCATCGATATTACAACACTACCATGATTAACGGTTTTCTCCAAGGAACCAATTCCTTTTATGTTCAAACAAAAATTGGATTTCCGTAGGCCTAAGCGCTGAACGCATTTTTGCGAAATGAACGAAGACATGCTACCTCCATCTAATAATGCACGAACAGGTTGATAGGCACCGAAGGAATCTAAAATGTCCACGACGACAGTTGACAACAAAACACTTGAATGTTTATTATTAAATCCCGCCATATTGGTAGTGGAAACAACAGATTCCTTATTAGAAACAGATGCATTTGACTGACACTTTTCGAAAGTTTCTATGCAAACATTACTGGCTGAAGAGGGTATAGACCGAGGCAAAGAAGAATTAGAAGTACTTGAAGTAGATGCTTCACTATTACTTACTGTATTATTAGATTTCGTTTTGAAATGTAACAACTCATGATGTGGATCTCCACACTTTGCACACATTATCATTGATCGACAATTATTCACATCGTGAGAATTATTCAAACATTTGAAACATAGGCGATTTTTACGACTAAAATTGAATCTCTCAAATGGAGTTTTATTTAAAAATATTGAACAAGAAGTCAACAGGTGATCTTTTTTACAAAGTTTACATAGCGTCGACTCAGTATTTGTGAAAAGAGACACATTGTTTGAACTCCGAGATGTAGAAAACTTACTCTGATAATGAGAAACAGATTTTTTTGTACTCATCCCACTAATTTTAGAAGATGTCGAAAAATTCAGGGTATCTAAGGCTATACAATGTTTTTTCAAAAACTCTTTAAGCGAATCATACTTAGGAAGATCAGTAGAACTATGATCTAATTCGAATCTTGTACGAGTATTCTGATCAAGCCTTTTCAAAAGCATGGATACAAGAATAAAATCCCATTGGTTAACCGGTAATCCCTGTTTTTCCAGAGCCGATAAATTTTCTGTAAATACATCTAACAGTTGTCGAGTCGCTATCGGATCATTTGAATTCACCGGCGAGGTGCTTTCAATTTTAGACCAATGTGCCGTAGCTCTTAAGCGAACATTCAAATATCGTTCTCGTAGTTCATCATAAATTCGATGATAATTATCCCCCGCTAAAGGCATAGACTTCGCTAGAGCAAGTGGGGGCCCGTCCAAAGACAAAATTAAATAATTTAATTTTTCAATATTTTCTAATGAATCATTCCGGTTAACCATAGCGTCAAACAAATCAAAAAACGATATGGCCGTCGTGATATCACCCGAAAATTTCATTAATTCCAATTTTGGTAATCTCAATCGCGAACTTGGCGAAGAATTTTGTCGAGAGACTGACAAATTATTGTTACTGTTATCAGTCAGCCCAGATTCAAAAATGTCTGCAAAGTTTGCTTTTGTCAAATAAAAATCACTGAGGAATCCCTCACGAACCGTTTCCTCAATAGAAATATCGGCATCAGATCCATTATTTTGAATTAAATGAGTAATTATATTATTGTGTGCTTTCATAAACTCTTCCTGAATATCATCTATCTCATTATATCGCACTCGAAATAGTGTATGTTTACTTGCGTCCGTGAGAGCTGTTTTGGATAAATTCAAAATGTAGTTCAAATCATTTATACTGGAGTTCCTCTGAATCAAGTTTCTTTTGTTTTTATTGTCCGGAGGTGCCATGGTTAACACAGAACTATAACCTTTTAGTGAGTCAATCAAATAAATCGAGTACTTCTAAATAAACACCGAGAAAAAAAACAATCACACTCAAAATGAGGGGACCCGGTGTATTTACTTTCGAAGTTTAATCTTTTACCCTCTTCTCACCATCAAAAATGAGAAAACCAAGAAAATTTTATTGAATCTATGCTGTTTTTCAAATAGAATATTATGCAATATGGAGCACACATTCAACAATAAACAGTGAATCAGTAAGAAGCATAACTTTTTACAGCGAGTGTATGTTTCACGAGCTGCGAACAAAAAAGGATCGCTACGTTAAAGGAACAAAAACCCGTAGAGATGACAAACACATTCAATGTATTCGCAATTCTCCACAAACAGTCGATTCTTTGATTACACTGATTACTCATTTGTCAAGTACCTAACAAGAAATCAATGATCATTTTTATTCAAATCAACAAGAAACATTAAATTTCCAAAAATGAATGGACCTCACACGACTGTGAATCGAATCGAAACTGAAACAAATCAAAAGATTCCACGATTCGACTCGTAGGACCAATGGTCGATTTCCCAATAAGAAATCGGGTGATAGCCAAATTTTGAAGTAGTTGCAGAGGGCCCTCTCCCCGCAGATTCCGGATCCAGGAGACCCGCCACGTGAGTTTTCCTTTTATCTATTCTCATCCGGGTTTTTTTCTGATATATTTGCGATTGAATAGCAAGCTCACTTAGCATTCCTAGATTAATATTAACATACAGTCCATTTATCTGTCCAAAATTTGGCTATCACCCGATTTCTTATTGGGAAATCGACCATTGGTCCTACGAGTCGAATCGTGGAATCTTTTGATTTGTTTCAGTTTCGATTCGATTCACAGTCGTGTGAGGTCCATTCATTTTTGGAAATTTAATGTTTCTTGTTGATTTGAATAAAAATGATTATTGATTTCTTGTTAGGTACTTGACAAATGAGTAATCAGTGTAATCAAAGAATCGACTGTTTGTGGAGAATTGCGAATACATTGAATGTGTTTTTCATCTCTACGGGTTTTTGTTCCTTTAACGTAGCGATCCTTTTTTGTTCGCAGCTCGTGAAACATACACTCGCTGTAAAAAGTTATGCTTCTTACTGATTCACTGTTTATTGTTGAATGTGTGCTCCATATTGCATAATATTCTATTTGAAAAACAGCATAGATTCAATAAAATTTTCTTGGTTTTCTCATTTTTGATGGTGAGAAGAGGGTAAAAGATTAAACTTCGAAAGTAAATACACCGGGTCCTCTCATTTTGAGTGTGATTGTTTTTTTTTCTCGGTGTTTATTTAGAAGTACTCGATTTATTTGATTGACTCACTAAAAGGTTATAGTTCTGTGTTAACCATGGCACCTCCGGACAATAAAAACAAAAGAAACTTGATTCAGAGGAACTCCAGTATAAATGATTTGAACTACATTTTGAATTTATCCAAAACAGCTCTCACGGACGCAAGTAAACATACACACAGAAAAAAAAATTCTTCGAATGAGAAAACCCATTATCTTGAAAATTCAATTGTATATCTTCTTTGAATTGAGCATATTCTTTTGAGTCGAGAAATCTGGTATGTTCAAGAAAATAGTGTCATATTATTAAAATATATTCTCAAACCAAGAATGTAATTATTGAATTACTAAATTAATTACTTCAACTCAATCAAAACGATTTTTCAATTCGCAGAAGCGTACTATTTTGTTTCAATAAATTTATTGCTTGATCCAAGAATATAAGTATACATTCCTTCAAATCAAAGAATGTCCATTTCATCGAATGACATATTCAGTTTTCTTGAATTGCAAAAACCTAATATGTTGAGGCAATACGCCATTTTCTTGAAATAAAAATATAAATAATTATTTCTTCAAATGAAGCATTCTAATTTCATCATATTGGTATTATAATTTCTTCAAATCGAAGACTCCTGATAGTTTTATTCTATGCCATATTTACTTGATTCAAAGATATGAATATCAATTTTCTCAAATGAAAGGAATATAATATCTTCAACTTGATGAACTTGATGATATTAATAATTTCTCTAATTGAAGAAGCCACATTTTGATTCAATACTTCATTTACTTGATTCAAGTCTATGAATAGGTATTTCTTTGGAAGAAAATAATATGCCCTCGGAAATCAAGGGTAAGCAATCCTGTTGCCAAAACTCAGGCCTCAGTCTTCAATCATTATTGACCATGCTCACATCATTATGACAGGCCCACAACGGCGAAACGGCATTAAGCTGCGAAGTTTGAAAATTCTGAATGTTTTATTGAGTTTGTATAGGTGGAAATGTCTTAGAATATAAATGTGTAACAAATGCAGAACTTGTAGAGAGCTGGTGAAGGTATAACATTCCCTTGGTAAGTAGGTACCTTTCCAAATATCGATAGTCATTGTGAGTGAATCAACAATTTTTCAATCAAAATAACAGGGATTTAGTAGTATCCTGCTATGAAAATATGCTTATTAATTCATTCGAAAAAATTTTTGTAGCAAAATGACGACTGGTTGATGAATGAAGAAGTATCATCTACAAATGACTTGCAAAGACTTGAGAAGACCTTGACATATCTTCCAGGAGGCATGATATTACTGGAGTCACGATATTACATATTATAGAGGTGAGTTTTCAATCAATCATAATACTTATGTCATTGTTTGTAACCGTTATCATTTCCAGCGAAACTTCAAGAAGACGAAATCATGGCATGTGATTATTCTATAACCATTTGGGGTCTTGATGGACAATACTGATCCAAGATGTACATACCTATACATGGGATTATTGTCAACTAAAGGAACAAATATATATTTCTTCACGAATATTCTGTGGAATTTAGTTATCTCATTGGGAATCACTCACAGTTTTGAATCAAAAACATTAATATATTTTTATTCAAGCAGTCAATATTTTGATACAAGAAAATAGTTTCATTGGAGAAAATGAGCTCAGTACCTATTCATTATACAAAACTTATAAATTCGGATCGAAAATATCAATGTGTTCATGGAAAATTTACGGAATTTTGACTTGAATAAATCGTTCATTTTGAAATGAAATAGAACAATTCTCAATAATAGTAATCCATAGTTGCAAATTGAGAAAATGATTGTTTTCATTTGTTGGATGGATTTCATATCTCAAAATTATGGTTTTCTTGAAATAAGTAAATGATTTTGTCAATATGAATTATTTCAATTCTCACTTCAACATAACAAACGTCTCCAACCATGCATATCTTGATTTTCCTACAAGAGAGTTGTTGAATAAGTCATTGTTTCGGAACAAGAATATCATCTCTTTCGTTATATACAAACAAATCATTTTCTTGGACCAATGCAGTCATGCTCAATACAAGAGATTCTTTTTTTGTGTGTACACTATTTCGAGTGCGATATAATGAGATAGATGATATTCAGGAAGAGTTTATGAAAGCACACAATAATATAATTACTCATTTAATTCAAAATAATGGATCTGATGCCGATATTTCTATTGAGGAAACGGTTCGTGAGGGATTCCTCAGTGATTTTTATTTGACAAAAGCAAACTTTGCAGACATTTTTGAATCTGGGCTGACTGATAACAGTAACAATAATTTGTCAGTCTCTCGACAAAATTCTTCGCCAAGTTCGCGATTGAGATTACCAAAATTGGAATTAATGAAATTTTCGGGTGATATCACGACGGCCATATCGTTTTTTGATTTGTTTGACGCTATGGTTAACCGGAATGATTCATTAGAAAATATTGAAAAATTAAATTATTTAATTTTGTCTTTGGACGGGCCCCCACTTGCTCTAGCAAAGTCTATGCCTTTAGCGGGGGATAATTATCATCGAATTTATGATGAACTACGAGAACGATATTTGAATGTTCGCTTAAGAGCTACGGCACATTGGTCTAAAATTGAAAGCACCTCGCCGGTGAATTCAAATGATCCGATAGCGACTCGACAACTGTTAGATGTATTTACAGAAAATTTATCGGCTCTGGAAAAACTGGGATTACCGGTTAACCAATGGGATTTTATTCTTGTATCCATGCTTTTGAAAAGGCTTGATCAGAATACTCGTACAAGATTCGAATTAGATCATAGTTCTACTGATCTTCCTAAGTATGATTCGCTTAAAGAGTTTTTGAAAAAACATTGTATAGCCTTAGATACCCTGAATTTTTCGACATCTTCTAAAATTAGTGGGATGAGTACAAAAAAATCTGTTTCTCATTATCAGAGTAAGTTTTCTACATCTCGGAGTTCAAACAATGTGTCTCTTTTCACAAATACTGAGTCGACGCTATGTAAACTTTGTAAAAAAGATCACCTGTTGACTTCTTGTTCAATATTTTTAAATAAAACTCCATTTGAGAGATTCAATTTTAGTCGTAAAAATCGCCTATGTTTCAAATGTTTGAATAATTCTCACGATGTGAATAATTGTCGATCAATGATAATGTGTGCAAAGTGTGGAGATCCACATCATGAGTTGTTACATTTCAAAACGAAATCTAATAATACAGTAAGTAATAGTGAAGCATCTACTTCAAGTACTTCTAATTCTTCTTTGCCTCGGTCTATACCCTCTTCAGCCAGTAATGTTTGCATAGAAACTTTCGAAAAGTGTCAGTCAAATGCATCTGTTTCTAATAAGGAATCTGTTGTTTCCACTACCAATATGGCGGGATTTAATAATAAACATTCAAGTGTTTTGTTGTCAACTGTCGTCGTGGACATTTTAGATTCCTTCGGTGCCTATCAACCTGTTCGTGCATTATTAGATGGAGGTAGCATGTCTTCGTTCATTTCGCAAAAATGCGTTCAGCGCTTAGGCCTACGGAAATCCAATTTTTGTTTGAACATAAAAGGAATTGGTTCCTTGGAGAAAACCGTTAATCATGGTAGTGTTGTAATATCGATGCGTCCTTCTGGACATCCTGAACCTGTTTTTAATTTTGACGCAGTGATTCTACCTGAAATATGTGGGGACTTGCCTACTTCCGAGGTGTCAGTTGATTCTTGGTCACATATTTCTAATTTAAAGTTAGCTGATCCCCACTTTTATAAACCTGGAGAAGTAGATCTTTTATTGGGGGCTGAGATCTTTTCTCAGATTTTGCTAACTGAAAAGAAAGCAGGACCGGTTGGCTCTCCAGAGGCTATCAACACTGTGTTTGGATACATTCTCATGGGGAAAATAGAAAATTCTCCTCCGATCTCCGTTTCCTCTTTTTTTTGCTCAAATGAAACATTGGAAGATTCACTCAAACAATTTTGGAGAGTGGAATCGGTCCCTTCGGTTGAGTGTCTATCCCCTGACGAGAAGAAATGCGAAGAGATTTTTGTTACATCTTGTAGGAGGAATTTGTCGGGAAGATATGTAGTAGCTCTCCCTTTCAAAGATAACGTTCCTGCCTTTCCTGGTATTCGATCGCTTGCTATTAATCGATTTCTTGCTTTAGAGCGGAAACTTCTTAAAGATCCTCAGCTCTATAAAAGCTATTGTGAATTTATACGTGAGTACTTAGAATTGAATCATATGGAAATAGTTCCAAAAAATGATCCGATTCCCGAATATGGTTTTTATATTCCACATCACCCCGTAATCCGACCTGAAAGCGTATCCACTAAATTGCGAGTGGTCTTTAACGCTTCAGCGAAGCTGCCGAATCAGTTGTCTTTAAACGATTGTTTGTTAGTAGGTCGTAAATTGCAGCAGGATATCTTGAAGATTCTACTTCAATTTCGACTGTACCCTTATGTTTTTACAGCTGACATGAGGCAGATGTATAGGCAAATTGAAGTCGTTCCTGCACATTGCGATTATCAACGAATTGTCTGGAGATTCTCACCCAAGGACCCAATTCAAGATTTTCGACTGCTAACTGTGACATATGGTACATCTTGTGCTCCCTACTTAGCGCTTCGTACTCTTGTGCAATTAGCGAAGGGAGAGGGCCCTCTGCAACTACTTCACTTCCCTCCAGAGTCTGATAACGTTGTTTTTAGCACTGATTGCACCATATCTCACTTCAAAACCTCAAAATAAGCAGCCACAAAACCATGGCCGGTTCCTTCCAAGACCGTTTCAAAAAGTCTCGTCTTGCTCATGCACAGTTCTCAGCGCACAGGTTTTGCGCATGCGGGGTTCGAACATTTACCCATTCTCATCATATTGCACGTATGAAATGAAAAATAACCCGAGACTAGGCAACTCACTTCACATTACTTGTACGAAAATTCAACTCAAAAACTCAATTCAACTTAATGTTATTTAAAATCGAACACCAGTTTGTTCTCCAATATCCCAATGATTCCTACATGTACCAGCATATTTCCGAACACTCAATATATGCTGCGGTGACAAATAATGTGATAAAAGATTCTGGAATGTTCTGGAAATTATCGATGGAACAATTAGAGACAGAGAGAAATATTGTTTTAAGAAGTTTCTAGAACAGAAAGAAGGGTACGGAAGATCATTCGAGAACGTTCGAGAAGAAAAGCCTACCAAGGGATCCCATATATATGGACGGCCGAACAACTGCAGTCAGTCAGTCAAGCAGCAAGTGTCAGAGGGACAGTCATATACCGTGTGATATAAATCGTTTTACATAAATAGTAGTTATAATTTCGATATAAATTATTGTTTCTCCAGTTCAAATGAATTAGTTCGAAAATAAATAGTGTAGTGTTCGCTTCTGCACCCGAATAACGTAACAATACATTTCATTATGGTTGATTCCCTAACAACACAGGGATGTCCTAGGTGCGTCCCTTTTATGTCCCGCGGTACAAGGAAATGATTGGGACATCCAGGGGATGTCCCGCCAGTAGTTGTCCAGTGGACATCCCACCCGGTACATCCCTAGGTTATCCCATTCGTGTCCCTGGAATATCTGATATCCATTCTTCACATCAGAGAGTCATTCAATATCATCAAAATATTGAGTCGAATTTTTTCGAAAATGTATTTCTTCCGGAAAATAATTGTGATGAAAATAAAGAATATAGTCTCAAAACTTCTCAAGAAATGACCATTTTTCGCAAACAGAGATCGTAAATGCATAATGCCCCTCATTTTCAAACACCCAAGAATGATATTAATTATACCCGAATCCTAACAGTTTTATTTATCCAGGTTTCTGTAGTTGTCCTGTTCATAAATCTGTTCAATACATGAATCTTCAGAAGGCATATTGGCCAATGGAGTAAGGTGCGTGCCTGATAAGCTGAAGGTCCCGGGTTCAATCCCAACTAGACCTACTTTTTTTTTTATTTTATCGAAGGGATGTCCCTGGGATATCCTTGGGACGTCCTAGGGATATCCCTTCTTTGTACTCGGTACATCCCAGGAGGGACATCCCTTGGATGTCCTTTTTGTCTGAAAGCGGATGTCCCTGGGACGTCCCTAGTATGTACTTTGTCCCAGAAAAAGTATCCCTGGGATGTCCTTATTCGAAATTAGGGACGTCCCTGGGAAGTCCCTAGGATGTACTCGTGTTGTTAGGGTTATTCTCGTTTTGATCTGGGATGCGTTCATGATTCACATACTTGCTATATATGTATTTCATTCTATATTCTCGAAATAGATAGAACTTGATTCTGAATAATCACGGCCATAAATTTTTTTTCTTCTCAAACAACGATTTTGTTTATTTTCATTTGATTTCGAGCCAAACACAGTGGAGTATGGAGAGGAATTCATAATCGCTATTATTATTGTTAATATGCTCATTAACCTAACATTTTCCACGTCTTTTTCTATACCTGGCACTGGCGCGGTATCTGCTATTATAAAGAGCACCTGGACCATACACAAATATGTCACTCTGTGGTTGTATTTATATCGAAACTACAATTCGAACATCTTTGAAAATCAAATGAACCTGCTGTTAATGCAGGCAGAATATTTTCACCGCACGGATTATTTGTTCCATTGCATATATGTACAGTGTGGAGACTTTCACTGGAATAAATTCGTTTGCGGTAATATGAACATTTATCCTGAAAATTCCCAGCATATGTCAACGATTTAATGTATTCACCTACATTTTGCACTCAGTTTCGAGAATATATCCCTCCAGGGGTAGCTTAAACTTAACTTATCTTAAATTTTAGTTTTTCATACGTTTGAATGTTGCATAGAATTGAAATGTTCTATCAAAATCCATTCTTCTTCAACGAAACAATTGCTAAAAATGTGTTGAACAATTGATGTCAATTTTTGGCCACAACTGCTATCTGCTATTATATTCCAGTGTTTTTATAGAGCCGCAAAGAGAAATTTCGTTTTTTCGTATTCATAGTTCGTAACGAATTGTTATTGCAAACTGGTGAAGATGCCCTATATCACTGTCACTAAAAGTCAGAATTTTGATGGAAATACGTTGAAAATATATCAAACTTTGAAATTATATTTTGATTTCATGCGACCCCCGCAAACTGTGAAATGATCAGTACACTGGATTCCTCTTTCAACCAGCTTTCCAATGAGGGGTCGCAAGCCATAGGGTTGCATTTGAAAAAAACATGTTGGGGTTGATTCCAGTTACCCCTGAAGGTTTATATTCTCCATATTGATTGCCAACTATAAAAAATAGTTATTTATGATATAAGTGCTGAAAGTGACATTTTATTTTGTGAGAAGGAAAGTTTGGGACCAGACGCCGAAGGCGGAGTGTTCCATCCCTTCGAACAACAGAAAAAACACTTTGAGCACATATATCATACACTCTTTTTTCTACAAACACCATTTGAAGTCCAAATTAACGCATAACTATTTCACATTACTTATTGATTTATTGAATAACAGCCTCGAGATTATCAGTTCTGAATCCAATTCAATCTAATCTATTCATGAAACAAGTTAAGAAAATGAACAAAAACTGAATTTGTTGATTTATCTCTCTTGACAACTAACGTCAATTAATCACGAATTATTCTTTCTCGTTTCTTCGTTCCTCGATGGAAAATGCCCAAGAAAATGAATTTCTTCCGCGGCAAATTGAAGAGGCTGCCAATAAAGCTGTTGGTGTGATCAGAAAAATGTCAGTGGAAAGCAGGCCAGTGAAAAACTGATTCTTGCATACTTTGAAGAAAAGTCCAAAATATGGAAATCGTCAACGTCAATGTTAAAGTCGATGATGAACATAAATGATCATGACATAAGCAGATATCACAAGCTTGTGGCTTTTTTGAAGCGAAAGGGTGGAGGATATCGACCGAAGAAGTCAAAAGTATTGACAAGAGAACAAATCGACAAATTTCTCACAGAAGCCTTAGAAGCCTAATGCAGAAAGTTGCTGCGATTTTTGGTGTTTTTGGAGCCTGTCGTCGAGAAGAACTGTGCGATTTGACATTAAATAATATCGAGGATTCCGAAACTTCACTAGTTGTGCATTTACCCAGACACCAAAACTAATGTGCAACGCACCTTTGTTGTAAGTGGTACATTGTATATGAACTACTACAAAAAGTACATAGCCCTTCGTCCAGTGGATATTAATCATTCTAGAGTTTATTATAATATGCATTAAAAATAAATGTGCCAGGACTCCAGTTGGAATCAACACATTTGGTAAGATGCCTGCCAAAATTGCCGAATTTCTTAATTAGCCTGATTCCTATCTATATACTGGACATTGTTTCCGACGTTCCTCAGCTAGTTTATTGGTGGACTCTGGTGCTAGTCTTACTACAATTAAAAGACATGGTGGATGGAAGTCCTGTACAGTAGCAGAGGGTTATATAGAAGACTCGCTACAAAGGAAACAGAACATTGCAGATCAAATTTTGTCGAAAACTTCGGCAGATAATATTGCTCTCTGCCCTGGTACAAGCTTCACGAAAATAAATTCTGTCACATCTACCAATGAGACTGGCCATGGAGTTTCGTATTATAATTGTAGTTTCGCTAATTGTACTTTTATTTGAATAAACACTTCATTTCGAATTATGTTTACATATTTTCTCATAAAAATTAATCACTTTTTGCACTAGTGCTACTTTTAACACCAGTGTCATGAACTGATATTTTAGACACTGACAGCATGTGTCAAAAATTATACTTTTACTGACGTTTGTAGGAAAATTTAATTTTACGTTGACGTGTCTTGCGAATTTTCAGGAAAATCATCCTCTTCTCCACCCCTGTATATGGCACGGCATGGTGGTTACTTCACATATTCATTTGAGTTGATTGTTCCGGTTGCAGAGAAAATAGCATGTTCCATTCGGATCGAAAGTAACTTTGTTTGACTCGCAAATTTTGCTTATAAAACCAAGTGTCACTTTTGATCCTGATAAAACAATCTAGACACCTTGTATAAAGCCGAATAGAGACCTCTGGATATCTGCAATTTCATCAGATAGAATTTCCTTTCTCTAATATTCATATTCGATTATTGAAATACCCTGTATAGTGTATTCAATACCTAATCGTTCCTGCCACTCTGTACATTCTATGTAATGAGCGGAATTTTTTTATGCCTCACTTTTGACGTAAATGTCTATATTGACAAATCAATTTGTCAAAATTCCCGGTTTCAGTGATCGGTCATCATTTACTTCGACTTCATGATACATTTTGGAAAGAAACATGAAACTCCTTTTTATTTAGATTAAAAAAGTTGAAGTAACCGGACAGTCCACACTGGTGAGTATGATATTAAATATCTTATATCACTTATTAGTTGAAATATACTTTCTAGGACGGTCCATCATTAATGTAAATGCTCAAATAAAATGAATTTCCTGAAACTGAAGTTCAGTAGCAAAACAGAAAAAGGAAACTCAACTACTGTTAAGGAATTCCCACGAACTGAAGGTATGAGCGTTAACAAAGAAAAATCGAAAAGTAATTACTTATATGTCTACTGAAAAATGAATGAATCCGAAGCAATATGATGAGGATACCATTCGCCACCAAAATTGCAGCATTACCTACCAATTTCAAATCATCTATACAGTATTATCGGTAACTATTTTTTTTTCAATTTTAGAAAATCATAATTTGATAACCAAAGCCAAAATGCAGAATAGAAGTTCAAGAAATTCTTCCACTTCTGGTGTTTTAATGGTTGGCCCTAATTTTAGGGTTGGCAAGAAAATCGGAAGTGGAAATTTTGGTGAGATAAGGTTGGGCAAGAACCTGTACAATAATGAACATGTTGCCATAAAATTGGAACCGCTCAAGTCGAAAGCGCCGCAGTTACATTTGGAGTACAGATTCTACAAGATGTTGGGACAACAAGAAGGTAGATTTGATTAGAGTCCCTGTATGTATAATTCCCTGTATATATTTGTCAGTTTTGTTGTAATAAGAGTACGGACACTATGACAAGCAGTGACGGAAGGCATAACCCCAAATTCTCAAAATGACTTTTGAACAAAGACATGGATATGCTTTTCCATGCACTTCGGATCTTATCCTCTACTGCCGCGGTGAAGGGTACATCCATATATCTTTCTCTGTCTTTATTTTCATAAAGAAGTGGCGTCTCATCTCACTGGCGAAAAGGGTTCATAGTTTGTAAATCAATTTGTTGAAAGTATTTCTCGATGTACTTAACAAAAGGTATATGTACTTGTTTGTTAGAATGGGGGAAATGGAATAAATGAAAGGACTCGCTTCCATTTTTGCAATTCTCCACTACACAATTAGACATTTTAATTTTTGAAAACCTGAATTTTCAAATAATCTAATATCATGTACGTTCATGAACTGTCAGTGCCCGCCAAATTGTTCATGTCATTTCAAATTTTTTAGGGTTATGCCTTCTGTCACTGCATGTCATATAGTGTCCATACTCTTATTACAGCAAAAGTGTCAAATACATACAGGGACTCTAGATTTGATTAACGTGAATGATCGAATTCCAACATTTTACATGTGAATTCACATAAGTAGTGTGAATATAAACTGTATACAGGGTGTTTTATCATTGAATATCAATATTCGAGGAGGTGATTCTTGGGCCCATTCTAAAAAGATAGTTTCATATGAACGTATGATCTAAACGTCCAAACACTATACATAACTTCACTTCTCTGATTTCTCAATATTATTGACAAGAAGGCAGTGATGCTTGTACCAAAATCAATAGAAATAGAACTCAGTAAGCAATTCAGTATTGATTGATTCAGAATGTGTTTCTTTTCCTATGGTAGGTATAGGTAGGTACATATATGGGTGAGTACCTAAACTCTTAATTTACTGAGAGGGATTCGAGACTGAATGTCATGAATAATTGCACTGTAATTCAATACAAAATGAAATTTCACCTACGATTCTGAATAATATCCACTAACCGAAATCAACCATCTAACTAATCATGCAATGCAATTTTTCAGTACCACAAATCCCTAAGTGAGTAGTGAGTTATCCAACAGCATCTGTATTATTTGCTGAAATGGAAAAATCGAGGATTGAATGTCCGACTAAGCAACGCAGGTGTGATTTTCGCAGTCTAATTACTGGTTGGAAACTTCAAATATATATCCATTTTTGTATGTTCATAATTTATCTGAGAATATTCCTTTTCAACACTTTCATACCCAATCAGGGGGTTCAAACTTGAACGATGGAAACTTGTGATTTTTATAGACCTCTAATCGCAGATTCGTGATAGAGTCTCAATTCAGAATTCATTTCCACGCCCTGTATGATGAATGTCAATTTATCATACACCCAGAAGCAAATTCAAATTTCATATTCGATAGTTTTCTGATTTCAATATAATGTAATATCTTCTCGAAATTGAATCGTCGTTTTGCCTGTCATAGAAAACAATATTGTTGTATACACGGAGGACATTTACATCTAATGCTTTTTTCCCTCTGAGAGATGGAGATAGGATAATTACAAGCTCTAACGAAATTTGCAAGATATTTTCTCTCGGTTTTTATTCCAAAAAGAATTCTTCCTGTTGAGATAGTAACACATCGAGAATAATATAATATAACATTTGTTCCTATAATATATCCTTACAATCTATTATTCAAAAACTTGAAAGTCTTTCGAATAGGGGAGTGGGACCAGATAAGATAACGACAACATTCCTCAAAAACAGTGCTGAATATATTGCAATCCCACTCTACATTATCTCTGGAAGAAGGTGTATCTCCTTCAGTTTGGAAGAAAGCTCATATTATAATCCCAATCTTGAAATCCGGTAACAAACTACTCGTGAAAAATTATAGACCGATTTCAAAATTGTCAATCAGAGCGAAAATTTTCGAATCATTTATTTTCGACAAGCTGTTCTTCGACGTTAAAAACATAATCAACATTGAACAACATGGCTTCATGAAAAAGAGTTCAGTTGATTCCAACTTATTTACCTACACTGAGTATATTCTACACAGGCTCAATGACAAACAACAGGTTGATGCTATCTATACCGACTTCAGCAAGGCGTTTGACAAAATCGATCACTCTGTTTTGTTACAGAAACTTGCTGGTGCCGGAATAGATGGCAATTTGCTGTCAAGCAGTAACAATCGCTAATCAAAAATCTGAATATCACCAAATCACCTCTGGAGTGCCTCAAGAATCTCATCTGGGGCCACTATTATTCAATATTTATATTAATGATATATATCAATGTTTTCGATTCTTCAATTTTTTAAAGTACCACTCAACCACTCAATTTCTGATGCTGACGACATCAAACTATTGCATTAGGATATCAATCGTTTTCATGATTACTGTGAGCTGAATAGTCTATATATTAACTTTGAGAAGTGTTACCAGATTTCGTTCGGACGCAGAAAAAGCATTTTAGATCACTCTTATCAAATATCTTCTCGTCCCTTACAAACTGTTACATAAATTAAGGATCTAGGAATTATATTCGATTCAAAAATGCTTTTCGATATGCACATATTTCACATTGTATAAAAAGGTTATAAAATGCTAGGTTTCATAATGAGAACTTGTCGTGAATTTAATAACACACAGACACTCCGTACCCTTTATATGTCATATGTCGATAGTGTTCAGAGTTATGGTTCAATAATATGGAACCCTGGTTACGATATTTATATAGATAAACTCGAACCATTGTCGATCTAAATGAAAACCTAGTAGGCGACCTAGTGCGAAGAGGTATAATATTGTCTGTTCATTCAATCAAAATATGTCTGCCTGTCAAGTGGCGCTGAGGCAGAGAAATTGGAAAGGGCTCATTTGTTTATGTCAAAATAGACCTTATTAGGTTGATATTCTCTTCTTCTATTTTTCTCCAATATGTACTCAACCACAGACGTGCTTTCCATCATTGACGTGATATTTGATAGGAAGACGATGGAGAAGATTCATGTCATCATAAAATTATTTTCTGACAGTTGTCATTAACTTATAACTTCATCTTTGTGGATGTGTTGAACTTTGATTTCCTTTCTGGGAAACTACAATTATATCTAATAATTTCTTCTAGTATTGGTTTTCTATCAAAGTTTGTTGATTGGTTTGTGAGTGCGATTGTGTTATTTTGCAATGTCATCTGAAAACTGCGCAGGAGGTGAAGGTGTAATTGAATTATCAAGACATGGTTTACCCAATCACCACTGTTGTGAATTTGAGCCTCAAATCCTGAGGCATCAATGGGTTCACGCCATATTCATTGGATATCAAGGTGAACTTTTTTTCTTGAATCGCATAATATTTGAAACTTAATGATATTTATATTTCAGGAATGTGAGTTTTTGAAGTAAGCGAACATGATACTATATGTTTCCAACATTTTAAGGGAACTGTTTCTTGCTAATGAAGAATAGGAAACGGTTTTGGAAAGAGAGTACGGTTCCAAGTTTGTTCAAGGTAGGAATATATAAATAAAATGATATTCAACAAGTTTGTACCTATACTAACTAACTAATTATTAGTTTCGGTATGAAATTTACCAAGAACTTGACTTTGGTTCCTCTAAAAGTTGTTCCATAGTCAAGTCATTAAATTCATTTCAGAATGGTACAGGACATTGAAACTAGGGACAATATCTTTATATTTTCAGACTCATCAATGTTGTTTGGAATATGATGCTGAAGAGGAAACTTGGCGATGAAGAAGCATCTGAGGAGGAAACGGGCATTTGAACAGATATTATAGAATGATAATAAATAATAATAAAGTTCATTCAAAATGTTGACTTAAATATAAATTAAAAAGATACATATTGGTATTGAATATTCTTGTGGTTTAATATGTGGCAATAATTGACACATCTTCTCATATTTAGTGAAGTTCGTAGCTTCAATAAGATGATTCGATAAAAAATAATCGTTGTTTTACTTCAAAAATACTTTACCTATATACAATATTGGTACAATATATATAGTGTTTTCAAACTTACCTGCCAATACATCTGTACAACAATAAACAGGGTATCAGAAGAGAACAAACTATATAGTAGAATAAAAATTGAAATAATTCTTCATAATTATGTACAATTTATTAAAAAAATTGTATTGCGATTCATGCATACAAGTTATATTCCAATGAAAAATTCTAAATATCCCAGCATCTTGACAAAGAACCCTGAACAATAGAATACCATATATCTGAGGATGATTCCTATACAATCTTGAAATCATTTTACTCTAGTGAAATTCTGAGTGGCTCACTACGAAAATGGTCCTGAGTGTGCTGGAGTGGAATATCACATGTTCCTCATCATCTAATTGATTGCTTGAAAAATAGATAAATTGAATATACATTGGGGTGTGTATAATTTGCAGCCTAGAATGAAATGCTGGGGACTGGCTATTTCCAGCAAACGAATCGTTGTTCTTACTGCTTATCTGGATTCAGCTCATCGAACTACAGAATGAAAAGTTTTTGATTTTATTCACTGCCCCATTTTCTTGTGTGTTTTCTCATAAAATCTTTTGAACTGGAACTTTTTGCAGCTCGACTTTCAAGGAGGTACCTATCTATAAAAAATATAATGATATTTTGTGTTTGGAGCAGAATATCCATAAGACATTGATGAAATAACCAGATTGAGTCTAACCTTAGTGCTTCTATATATTTATTTCAGATGGTAAATTTTCCATTCTGTTCTCGAACATCATCATCCTTCTGGTACATTCCTTCTGAACATTACTCACATAATGATTTCAAATGTGATACTTCCACATCACTCATAGTTTTTCGTTTTTCAACTAAAAAGCTATTAATGTAAGTACTCTTCGCTGTAGGTAGGTACCTGAAATTTTCAAGTATATATAGTGATTCCGATGTGTACATGGTTTACATCACTAAAGACATGTTTTCACTGCAAATAATGGAATTTCATGAATTATATAGTAACTTATC